>JAWNGG020000016.1:77500-681521 GCA_036937485.2 Tetragonisca angustula | reverse complement strand
CGAAGCAGGAGCGTATTTTCCATTTTCAACTGCAGAAATGAAAATATAAAGGATGCAACAAACAAAGTCAATTTTATATAATTTTGTATAAAATTATTATGTTGTGTATGGTTATTATTAAAGTATTATTATTGTATATAATTGTGTATGATTATTAAAATATTATTATTGTATATAATTATATAATTTTGTATAAAATTATTAAATTATTATTATTGTATTGTATATAATTATATAGTTTTGTATAAAATTATTATATTGTATACATATAACAATTAAATTATTATTATTGTATATAATTACATAATTTTGTATAAAATTATTATATTGTATACATATAATTATTAAATTATTATTATTGTACATAATTATATAATTTTGTATAAAATTATTAAATTATTATTATTGTGTTGTATACAATTATATAGTTTTGTATAAAATTATTATATTGTATATTTATAATTGTATTAAATTACTATTATTATTAATTATTATATTATTATTATTACCATGTACAATTATATAATTTTGTATAAAATTGTTATATTGTATACATATAATTATTAAATTATTATTATTGTACATAATTATATAATTATATAATTTTGTATAAAATTATTATATTCTATACATATAATTATTAAATTATTATTACTGTATATAATTATATAATTTTGTGTAAAATTTTACAATTAATTAAAAGTTATATAATTTTGTATAAAATTCTACAATTTGACTCGGAAGTTAAAGTGCATATAGAGTCGAAACAGGATTGTAGATTTATTTGCACGCGGACGGCGCGAGTAAATTTTTTTCACACAGTTAGCAAACGTCTCTTTGAAAATGATTCTCGCGACGCGGAGATTTCAGGTTTACATACATGGAGGCTACCTCGTGGGGTGCACAGCTGCCGAATGGCTCGTGGACAGGGTTGATCAAAATGCTGATAGAAGACGAGGCTGATCTCGGTGCGAGCGAGCTGATGATGTCGTCTGACAGGCTGGACTCTATAAAGTATACCACTCCCGTTTATACGACTAGGTAAGTTCAAGAATCGAGCGTTTCTTCCTTTTCTATTTTATTGTTCTCATCGTTATTATTATTATTATTTTTTTTATATTATTCAATGTCTAACATCTCTCGTTCTCCATTTTCAGATGTCGCGCGTACATCAAAAGACCAGACACAACAGCGGTGAACTGGAACGCGTACTTGGCGCCATTCTCGTTCAACATTTGGAACGCGATCGGGCTAACCATCATCGTCGTGAGTCTGACGATCGCCGGGATCGACGCGTTCTCGAGAAAATCCGATTCGTTGCCAGCTAACATCAAATCCACGACTAAGTCCAGTCTGTCTGAGATTCTGTTCTCCGTGTTTGGCGTGTTCTGCGGGCAAGGTGATAATAATCAGCAACAGGATAATATTTAGACACTCGGTGAAAAATTTTGGAAATTTTTTCCGAGTACAAGAGACAGATAAGACTTTCACATTTTGTACGCTCGTTCCATGCATTTTCACAACTTTGAAACTCTTCAGAGACTGACCTCAGAAGTTTCAGCAATAAATTTTATAAATTTTATAACACGTAAACATTTAGAGACATGGAAGTTAGTATTTATTGTTATTTAAACCATCAGTTACCGTCGAGGAGTCGCATAGTAATCGATATTTATCGTAGAGCACACATTTGCGGTAAACGAAATCTTTCCCTCTGTTTCGTGAACTTTTCGACAATGTACTGACAACGACGTGACCTTCCAACGTACTAAATATTCTAGTACCATGAAATAACGGGAGAGCTCGAAGTAATTTAGGATTTGAGAGCAGGCATGGAACCGTCTCCCTTGGATCCGACGAGACTGGTGCATCTGAGTATCCATTTGACGGCGGTGGTGGTGGTCGCGGCTTATTCGGCAGCGTTGATCAGTCACTTAGCCATAAAAACGTTCTTGATGCCATTCACCACGATGGAAGGTTTGCTGGAGGATGGCACCTATCGTTTCGCTGTGGTCGCCGACTCGGCCGACTACAGTTTCTTTCAGGTAACAAATCTCTCTTTGATCAAAAACTGATATAATTAGTGAACCGTTAACATTTATTTAGATTTGTCGAAACGTGGAAAAATTTTTGTAAATTTTAAGGTCTAGTATAGTTGCAAATTAATAAACTTATACACTTATTTCCAGTAAATTTATTTTCTTCTTAATTTAATATTGTGATTTCGAAGATATAAAAATTATTTTAAATCACTATAAAAGTATTAACTTTTAGAATTATATTACTTTTCATAAGTTTAAGTGTCGTGTTTTTTTATTATTCAATTATGAAATAACTTTAGAATGAAATATTGCTATAGATTAAATTCGATAAAAGTAAGTATATTTTCAATTATAGATTGTAAAATTTTATCATTTATTCATTTGGTAATATTTATTCCTTCAATCATTTTCATTTGTAGAGTTAGGTATATAAATTTAAATAATTTCGAGGATAATCGCTCGAATCTCTCAAAAATGCATCTGTCAAGTTTCTATATTTCTATGAATTACAAATTAATCAGTTTGATCGTTCATAGTGTTAATTGCAAGTGAACATTTTTAACGACCGTTAATTCGCATACTATTGAACGTACAAATCTAGCATACTATGATTTACAGTAATTTGTGGCGAAAATTTTTCATCGTTCCATTGGTATATTGCCATTATTGACAATGATACAAACTCCTGTACATTTCTCGATGGTTTCCTTCTCTCGGCGACAAACAGAACACCAGCGACAACGTGCTCACGATTATGTTCGACCAACTGTTGACCAGAGAAACCGATCTACCGCCAAATTATTTCGACGGCTTGACCCGCGTGTGTCGAGAAAAGAAGTACGCGTTCATGACGCTGGATAACATGGCCTCGGTGCTGCAAGGGAAGGTGGAATGCGCGCTCGAACCTCTGGACGTGATAATGCAAACAACCATAGCTATGGCAGTGCCGGCTGACAGTCCTTACCATGGCATCATCAACAGCAAGTGAGTCAGACGTTAGATTTATAATTTCTCTGTGTCTGCTCTTTCGTTTCTCTTACTCGTTCTTTCTCTCTCATTCGTAGCATTCTTCTGCTGCGCGACAGTGGGATTCTCCAGCGATTAATCGACCTCGAATGGTCGAGCAACGAGCGTTGGGTGAGCTATATTTCCCAATGTCGACGATATAAAAACAGAATTCGAAGAATTAACGCTTCCAGATAATTTCACGATATTTAAGAAAGCCTAGGCAGATGCTCATATAATATTGCAATAAGTGGTTGCGTGGATTAATACTCGGATTAATGAATTATACGAATATTTAATATAATATAATACAATTAATATAATTAATATGATATAATTATAATATATTATAATTTGATATAATATAATTATAATAATAATTCTGCGAATATTCAGACACATAAATTTTACTTGTTTAATATATACAGAGATAATACATATACAGAAGATAATTAAAATAGCGACGAAATTTAAAATCGCAGAGGATGAAGATTCGAATAACGAACGTAGTTTAAGTATTAAAATTAATCTATCGTAACTTGTTTGTTATTTGAATCTTTCTACGATTTTAAATTTCGTTGTTATCATTTTTCACGTGGATTTAATAAAAATGACAACACCTACGTGTTGCGTTGTAAAACACCGTTGTGTTTCAGGCGAAAAGCGGATGGTCGACGGTGGAGATGGAGGACGCAGCGCCTCTGCTCATCTTCATGCTCTCAGCTTTTCTAGTTACCTGTTTGGTACTTTTAATCGAACGACTGTTTGGTCGAGGGCAATCTCGCATCGTGGAACAGCAATCGACAGCAAATTAGTCGCAAAGTCTCTGCCCAGTGCAAATCTTGCTAGCCAAGCGAATGTTCGTTCTTTCTTAACAAAAAAAAAAAAAAAGAAGAAGAAAAAGAAAAAAACTATTTTTTGAGTACTTTACATACTCGGTTTAATCTACACAAACGTTCGTTCGCTCCAGTCGGTGTAAATGAGCTTATAAACAGTTTAATCGATGATTGAACAGTTTATACTGAACGAGTACACGGCAAAAGTATCAAGAATTGGTGAACGACTTCCTGGTCATTTGTGGTATCTCTCTACGAATGATGTCCATGTATTTTTCAATTTTATATTTGTCGTTCCCTGTCGTGTGAACAGGTTGTTTACAGATTTGAAGACAAGACAAGAGTTTATTCGAAGATCAATTTTGATTTATGAGTCGCCGACAAGAGAGACGGAAGAAGAGGAAGAGCATTAAAATAAAGGTGTCCGAAGATAGTGTTAGTTACTACGCTATTTTATTGCAGAGTTAAAAGAACAATCTCGCATCCCTTTGAAGTCATCCTGCGACGAGAAACGACGTTTCAAGCTATACCATAAGTTTGCTGCGTGTTCTGCCAATCGTTCCACTTGTTCCACGATTTGTTCACCGACACCAGACCCGTTGCCTCGTCCTGAAACCCAAGTTTGAAACCAATTAGGCTCTTCTTCTAATCTGGCGTTAAACCAATTTAACGTATCTGGCAAGTTTTCTTGGAAATTTACAAACTGAGTCACTAATTGCTGAAAATTGCACGACGTTATTGATTACCAAGCACTGAAAATTGCACGAAATTACAGTCGCTCGTGATTAACGAGTGAAATTTACGTGTTTTATAGATCGCTGATCGATGAAAATCACAACATTGTTAGCCAGTTAGTTACTGAAAATCACACAACAGAATTGGGCAAAACTCTGTATTAATTTTGATAACAATTATAATTAGTGTAGAATCAAGATATCAATTAACAAAGAGTCAGTAATCGTTGATTAATAAATAAGGGAAGAAAAATCATTGCTATGTAGTAAGCAAAGATTATGATCAATCTAATAATCATTTTTTCTGCATGATCTGATGAAAATAGACTTTAAAATAATAAATTTTAATAAATCATTCTAAATTTAACAATACAGACACTATCACGCAGCAAAGAATACGTGTAAATAAATCCTTTCTAGTCTTGGTCTAGTTATTTAATTATATTGAATGGTACAATCTGCAATAAAATATAAATTAATCACTTAACGATTTGAAAAATTACCGACTGATGATCGCAAAATACAAAAGTCAATCAAGATTACTCAGATTTCATCAAGATAACAATGATTCATTGATTAACAATTACCATGATTACTCTATGCCCAACTCTGCATTACAGTAACGTCGTCGATCACCAACCGTCAAAAATCACACGATCAGATCGTATACATCCTCATCCTTGATCCTTAATTGGACTGGTTTCAATCTTATTTGGATTCTTTTTTTTTTTGAAAGAAGAGCAAACAGAAGTTCATTACCGTGAACAGGAGATTGGGCTGGTCGGTCCAAGAGCCAAACAAGTGCAAAAGATCGGGCCGTTTCGAGTAAAGGGTGCTGGCGGCTAATGTCCCGTGGGTGAGCTCGTCCAGAGCGTTCGCAGTTTTCGCTGCCGAGCTGACGACAACTCTCGGCGGTTCCAACCCCAAGTTGCATCGTTCCCACTGATCAATGGGCGCTCGTCCGCCATTTGCGCAGAGCAACTCGAGCTTCGAGGAATCAGTGTTGTTCAAAGCAGTCGATGGCACGAACGCGACGTCCCCCTTGCCGTTTAACAAGCAGCTGAAAAAAGGGAATATCGTGGAAAAGTGAGGTTGCAAACAGGTGTCGTTACGAGCATAAAATATTTTGCAACAACGGTATTTCGCAGCTCTCGGTACGAGATATCTTATCGGTTTCTTCGTGCGACAAAATTCGACTTTATCGACTTTATTACGGTTTTTTCTTTTTTATGACTTGTGATAGCTCGCGACGAACAGAATGCCAATTTTAGAGCAACATCGTTACGACTACTCATTTTTATGCATTCGTGGAAAATTTAGATATACACACGTGGTATGCACAAAATGTCCTCGATAAAATATTTGAAACGAATCTCTTCTCTACCTTTTAAGCTATTTTCGCAAAAAACTGTGCATTTATCACATGAAAGTGTAATCGTTACACGCCAATTAAATTCGTGCTCATGTTCATGTTGTTACGTTCAGTGAACGACAGTTGGTGTAACAAATGAACAAGAGGGGTAAACGAGCACCATTATGTGATAAATATTCACCATGATGGATTGTTCTCTGTCGGTGATATAATTCGATTGGAAATTTAGCTTACGCGAGAGCTCCTTTGCCCATGTACGCTTCCTCCTTGTTAGCTTTGCATTTGCCCGCGTCTCTGACTCGGTCGTCGTTGCTCGCCAAGTTTCCGGCGCACTGCTGGCACAACTTGGATCCGCTCGGCGCTCCAGGAGCGCACGATCCTGAGAAGAAATCAGTCAGATCGTCCTCCGAGCTGACGAGATTCTTCTGCTTCAGTACTCGCAACGGTGCCAGCCAACCGGCGAAATTACCCTTGTACCCACTGTGGCATGACTTTTTACCTCTCAAGTCCTCTGAAACCAATCGGGACAAGAAGCGATGATTGGAAGACCGTGAGCAACTTTACAAGTAAATTGGAAGCAATTCAGATACTTTGATCACGCATCTTTGGTCACAATTATTTGGAACTTGGAAACAATCCAGATAGTTTGATCATGCATCTTTGGTCACAAGTATTTGGTCGATCTAGCAATGGTACCTGGTTGGTTGAAGAAACAATATTTGTAATTCTAGGATTTTCATGGTAGAATTTTAAAAGTACTCGTCCAAAAGTTGACAGTACATTAAAATTTGAAATTATTTGTCCGTTGTCGACTTTAACTCTCATCCGTCGCACTTGTGTCAATTTGAAACATTTTTCTTGCAGAAAGTGTGTAAAATTCTGTATCCGAATGCCTATACCTGAGAGTATGCTACATGCAACATTAATAATGTTGATAAAAGAATTTGCAAGTTTAAAATCATTTAATCGTAGGTATTCATTTCTTTTTCATCATTTGTATTTATCCAATTCGACACTAGATTACACGTTGAAAAAGTAAATGTGAAATGAAAATGGAGATAAATCACGACCTAAAACGGGTATGGAAAAGTTTTTCTTATCTGATCTGTACTTTAAAGAGATTCTGAGATAAATCTGTGCATCGACTGCCATTAACATCTGTTGTTTCTTACCCAATTTGTTTATGGAGGATGATTTCTGGACAACCGCTATCGCTGCTCTCTCGCCAAGTTCCGTCGAACCTGATCCATATGATTCCGCGATTATGGGAGCCACGTTGAATTCCTTGGTCGCTCGAAGAACTGACCCTCCTTCGAGAATCGTCAAGTCTGCGTCACCTGACTTGATCGCTTTCAAACAGTGGTCTTCAGTCTTCTCCAGCGAACACTCGAACTTTGGCCTGACATCTCTGACGAAACATGGAAGTAACGTCAACGGACAACGATGAGATTACGTACGCGTTACAAACAAGTCGTCTCGCACAATCTGGCAGAGTTAATTACAAATCATCGACATTTAACTTTTGCCCCGCAACTAATGGTCATATTTGTAAAAGTACGAAATTAACTAAAAGACAATAAAATGGAAATTAAACAGAGATTTGTCTCATCCATTTAATATTATTACGTATCATTTTTATGCAAGTTTGCCAAATTCACAGATAAACTTCGAAAAGGGTTGATGATCTTTTCAGAGAGTCTCACATCTTTCAAAGTTAAGCTGCGTAACATTTTAAATAACGCTCGTTGCTATCCTTCCCTTTTCGTAGACTGAGTGCTATTTTCATAACTATTATTTTATATGCTCGTCGCATGGTACGATAACGAGTACCGCTCGTAAATAAATTTCATGCGGTATATTATGTGCAAAGTGTGTCATAACGTGTGAGATTTCACTTCAGAAGTGAAAATAATGAGAACATGACATGTGTCTTATTCGATTTTGTTTCAAAGTTATATTAAATGTAATTGCGTGTTTTCTACAATCTATTTCCATAATCTGCAAATTAAATTTCACACGTTGTGAATCCTCCAATTATTTTATTTCAGGTAAGAATGTAAAATTCTAAAATTAACGTCTATAGCAATGAACGTCTATGGCAAACCTGTGACCCGCGCAGGCATTTTAAATGACTCACGCGTTGATTTTTATAAACTTATCGTCATATATATAAAAGAATTTCAATTATTTTTCATAAAATGTTAAGAAGATTACAAGTGTTCGATTAGAGCTTAAAAGTGAGAAATAAATGCATAATTGTGTTTTATGGAGGATTTACGACTTGGTTATGTATATATATAGGTATTTCAAGTCGTAAATGTTATACGAGTTACTTGTGTCGAAAAAATTTTATACAGCGCTTACGATTAAACAGATGTAACAAACACTAAAAAATCACGCTAGATCCCATTCTCAGAATGGGTAGCTTTGCTAGTTTTTTATATAATAAAAGAGAGAACAGACAATAAAAAATATTAAGAAACAAAGTATATATATCCAATGTATAGTGCAGGGGTGACTGGGCACGATGTCACCCCTTTCATATCAATTTTTTGACATCGACATTTATTTTTTGCTCTTCACTCGCAAAAGTAAAAGTTGCAAAACAAAAAGGAAACGTAAACTTTTCAGAGGATTATAAAAGCGAGAACCAAGAAGAAGTAGTTTTTAACCATCCTCCCCTCCCCCTTTTCAACGTGACGCCACTGACTCAGTGAGCTAGTACTAAAAGAAATAATGAACAAAATTTGACCTACTTCTCAAAAAAGATTTGCAGTCACTGGTCTATAGTCTACAATTTATGATTAACTACTGCACAAGAGAGTCTTGGAGAGAAAATAGATGGCATTTACCTGGAGTACGCAGCTCTAGCAAGTGCACGACACTTGTCGAGGGCTTTCTTGCTCGAGACGCACCAACGAGCACTTTTGTCCGTAGCTCCGGAATTCCTCTCGATCACGTCGAAATATTTTGCGTCTTTCAAATGGTGCTCAGGCAACGCCACTGGGGCTGCAACGGCTAAAGTTTTCTCATTCAGGAGCATAATGTCTTTCCACCAGTCTGCCTTTTCCTCCTCTCCCAGTTTACCGAGATCGGTCAGTTCCTGCACGAGTTACAGTGGCCATTCAATTGCGTCGAAGATTCGGAAAAGAGAAAACAAAAATTGACTGATTAACACTAATACTAATTACACACTATAGACACTAATACACTGATACTTTGAATAATATATTACTGAATTCGAATAATTGAACATTGAAAATTCAGTAATATATTATTATACTATATACTATATATATATTATTACTATGTTACCACTGTGAATGAAATATTGATCGCACATTTCATTTTGTAATAAATATAAAGATAAAAATACGTTTGTTACAAAGACATAATTCCTTCTTTGCGATCAGCTAATTTCGTTTTAATGAAAACAATTTCATTTTTGACATCGTTTTGATAAATTAGGTAGATGCTTAATATAGGATTGAGTCATTCTCAATCTAATAATATCTCCTCGTTTTTCATGTTATATAAATTTTCATTCATCATGTAAATTTCATTATATGATGTATTATATATATATATATATATATGTATGTATGTATGATGATATTACATTCAAAATTTTTGTATTACATACAAAATGACCAATTTGTAATTTTTCATAAAAATCTTTTATATTTCTAATAGCATATATTTAAAGACTCTGATGATTTTTAACAAAATATATAAATAGAATATATATTGTGTCATAATATTTTATAAATTTATAATACAATATATAATATATAATATATATATTTCTCATTACAAATATATAAATAGAAGCTACCCTTTTATAACAACTTTTTCTATTCCTTGCACTTTAATCTCACTGCCACGAATATTATACCTGAGTCTAGCGTTTAATAATTATTCTTTTTATAAGAGAGAAAGAAAGAACCTTCTGAACGGCTTCTACGTCGCTGATTTGGTCGTTGGTCATGTAACCTTGCCAAGGTCTCGCTGCCCAAGTGCACGGTTTCGTATTGGCGTCTATTGGTATTTTGCTACCGTCTGGACAGAAGTATCTGAAGTCAGCGGGATTTTCGGCGGTCGGAACTGCAGGAGACACGCCGACTGGCAAACCGAAGAAACGTTTCACGTAAATCACCTTCGTCCAAGCTACTTCGCCACCGTTGTGCGCGAGGCATCGTAACGCGCCTTCGTATCCAGAATAAATGTCAGGGTAGTCGCAAATCTCTGGCTTCTCGCAGAGAGCGCACATGTTCGAATAGGTGTCCTCTGAAAAATCGAACGTACAGACCAGTGCCTTGTGAAACCGATAAAATCATCAATATCAATATAATTTTAAATTTAATTTAATTTAATATCAATGTAATTGAAAATTTGTAAAAATAAATATAAATATCAAACAGCATAATAACAATTACGACTGTCAGATAAAATTTGAAACGAACACGAACACGTGATTCTAAATTCGCCAGAAATGTACTCTTGTAAATTTCTATGAAAAATTATGAATTGATTGTTCCCGTCGCCAGTTGAGATCTAATTCAGATTGAATCTAATTTTCGTAAATTACCGTTGAGAAAAAAAAAAAACAATTGTTGAAATATTACAGAAGCTTACTGAGTCTGCGATTGATCGCTGGATCCGGGGACCAAGTGCCGACCAAGCATCCCTTGGAGAACAGAGAGCTCAATGCGCGCAGCTCGTTCTCGCGCGCCGAGTATTCTGGGTCGTGCAAATTGTTTAGAACTCCCATGTCGGTGAGCTTGGTGATCGGTATTTTGTAGCCAACGTTACGGCCTACGCCGGTGTGACACGATTTTAATCCACGTAGTCCCTGCACGTTGTCGATGTTCAGATCCTTGTGCACGACAGCCACGGCTTCGTAACGATACGGCGCGTGTGGTTCCTCCTTCGTTCTCACCTGTGAAAAGTCTGAAACTCTAGCAACTGTCCCTCCAATGTGAGATCAAAGGAGAAACGTAACGAAGATTCGAACATGTCTGATTGAAAAGTTGCAAAGTGTTCTACCGAAATGATGAATAAACAACTGCGCGTGGAATTAATAATCTCGGAATATATTATTCTTAATATTGTGTGTATTTTTTTAATAATATCATCGATTCATTTATTTAGGTTTTAACGAATGACAGTGTATCCATACTATTATAATAGTGTTAAATTAAATGTATTTTTTAAATAATGTCAGAACCACCAATATCCGATTTATTTATTTAGGTTTTAACGAATGACAGTGTATCCATACTATCATAATAGCGTTAAATTAAATGTACTTGTTTAATAATATCAGAACCACTAATATCCAATTTATTTATTTAGGTTTTAACGAATGACAGTGTATCTGTACTATTATAATAGCGTTAAATTAAATGTATTTTTTAAATAATATCACAACCACTAATATCCAATTTATTTATTTAGGTTTTAACGAATGACAGTATATCCGCGTTAAATTAAATGTACTTGTTTAATAATATCAGAACCACTAATATCCAATTTATTTATTTAGGTTTTAAGGAATGACAGTGTATCCATACTATCATAATAGCGTTAAATTAAATGTACTTGTTTAATAATATCAGAACCACTAATATCCAATTTATTTATTTAGGTTTTAAGGAATGACAGTGTATCCATACTATCATAATAGCGTTAAATTAAATGTACTTGTTTAATAATATCAGAACCACTAATATCCAATTTATTTATTTAGGTTTTAAGGAATGACAGTGTATCCATACTATCATAATAGCGTTAAATTAAATGTACTTGTTTAATAATATCAGAACCACTAATATCCAATTTATTTATTTAGGTTTCAACGAATGACAGTGTATCCATGCTGTCATAATAGCGTTAAATGAAAGAAAAATTTATAAAAGTGAAATAATTCAAATCGTCTCACCTGCTCGACGAGATTGTAACCGGCTTTCGTCGCCATTTGGTTCTTTTTCGCCGTTAGGTACATATCTTCTGGATCGACAGCTACCACGTCGGCCTCCTTGTTACCAACTTTCTCGATGCACTCGTATCGGTCACGACCCGAGATGCACGAGATTGGAATTCCTTTCAGCGCTGAGTCTTTGATCATGTCCACGCAGTCTTTCCAATACACCTCCGGAACGCACATTGTAACTGTAACAAGTGTTGCGTTATTTATGAAAAAAAGCGACAGTGCAATCTTGTCTCTGAGATAACATTCGATTTTCATTCATGTGTTTCCCTCCCTATTTTTAGAACAACCAAATTCATCGATATGGCTGATTTCAGATTTTCACAATTGTTTAAACACAACGGGTATGTCTGTCAAAAGAAAAAAAAACATAATTGTATAAATTTATTTATCTCAATTATTATCATTTCAGTCGCAATAAATTTACATGTAGGATATTTTTATGGTCGTATTACATTTCAAATCAATTTAAAAGTCTCGCTAATGTTCTTAAGTGGTGGCTTTCTTGAAAATTTTAATTTTAATGGAATAAATAAATTTCCTTCCAGAATCTACACGTTCGATTAGTAAACTTCCCTCAGCTCCAAAAATTCACGTGTCTAATTGATAAATTTACACGTTCTTTATTCGCAAATATTTTTCCAAGTTCCTTTAAGCGTTCTTAATTTCTTAGTTTCTAAATTTTGTTACACTAGGATCACAATAATTTTTCGACCGTGTTGCACAAGCATGTACTACCATGTATAATATGATTATACTCTATTCAGCCTTCTGACACGTCCATCGTAGTTTCACACTTTCGTTCGTACGGCATACTTACAGATTCGTCCAGAACTGTCGGCGGAGGCAAGAAGCAGCGCGTTCGCGACGAACGCGAGAACCGCGAGGACCGAGGCTCGTGATCGGTACATAATGACCGAATTGTCGCGAAACCAAAACGTCGAAGAAAAAAGTCGCGATCTCGTAGATGCTGGACAGTTGAAAAACTCGGCTCGTGATATAATCTCGTCGCCGAGATTCTCACGAATGGCTTACAGAACCTCTTTATATACAGGAACGCCTTTTCCTCGTCTCGTGTTCTCGCGTAGTACCTGGAGGGAGTGACGGAGATAGACGATCTCGTCGTTGCTCTAACACTTTTCCTTTTATTTTTTTTTCTCCTCCCTTCTTTTCTCTGTCTTCTCTCTGTCTCTTTCTTTTCCTTCGTGTCGGACAGTCGCGCGAATTCGAACAGATGGCAACGAGATCGGAAACACCTCGATTAATCTGCATACAGCGAAGATCGTAATTTAGATTTTACGTGAATCAGTTTTTCGATTAACATTAACACGCACGATGGATAAATGTAATAAATATTTTAAAGTTTGCTTGAAATTAGTTCGGTGTTTTCATTGTTGAAGGAAGCAATAGATTCCTTTTGATTTTCAACTAAAAATTTTGATGACAATTCTGATGCAGATGTGTCTGATTTGAAAATTGAAAATTCGAAGAACTTGAACCAGCTATTAAATGCAAAAGAAAAAAAAAAAGAGAACTTGTTCCACGACAGTGAGTGACTCATAAAACAATTACCTGTCGGAATGATTCAAGAGCAAATATAAAAATGGCATCGATTTAATTTCAACATCTGACACACGATTGTAGTGTAATCTTTAAAATTTCTTAAAAACTCATATCTTAGGAATAAAAAATTGTCGATTTGCCCGTGGCCAGAAGCGTTCATCGATTCGTTTTGCTTTTTGATGACTAGGATGAAACGCGTGGAGAAAAATACGTTTGTACACAGCTTTCCAAGTTAATCTTTACATATTATACAAAATATTTCAGTGATAGTGCAGCAGATGCGGTAAACTTTTTTATATCAATTATCACTTATCGGCTCTTGATAAAAAGATGCATCTTAATAAAAATACACATAGATACAGTAATAATAATATTTACATATTATTGCCTGTCAATTGTTTTCGTTTGAACAAAAACATGATTAACGGGAGGGGGAGCTGATAACCAAATGCCTGTTACTACTTAATTTTTCATTACTCGTTTGATAACACACAGTTTATGTATCCTCAAGTATATACTTTCAAGCTTACACTTTTAAACTTTTTAAAATGTGTCGGAATCTCGAGGATTGGCATATCGAGAGGGAAAATATTCCAAGCCTATGAAGCTTTCGTGGTTCTTCCTTGCACGCCTAACCTGCTTCCGGTGGCTGCACATTTTTGGAGCAACGAGAAAACTTTGTACAATGCATATATGCGCTTCTTTAATTCACATTGATAAAATATTCTTAAATATTAATATAAATATTTTTTACATTGCTATATATGTATATTACTATATATATTATTTATATTACTATACATATTACTATAAATATTTTTCATATTGCTATAAATATTATTATAAATATTTTTTATAATAATATTTAAGAATCTATTTGTTATGTATTTTTGGTTTTAACTATTATTTATTTTATAATATATTAATATAATATACTAGTATAAACATCTTTTATGATACTATATATATTATTTATTGTTGCTATATATATATTACAATATATAACTATATATATTACTTCTATCACTATAAATATTTTTTATGGTAATATTCAAGAATCTATTTATTATGTATTTTACATTTTAACGATTATTTACTTTATAATATATTATATTACTATAATATATTGCCAAAGATATTTTTTATATTACTATATATATTGCTTATATTACTATAAATATTTTTTATAGTAATATTCAAGAATCTATTTATTATGTATTTTAGATTTTACCTATTATTCATTTTATAATATATTATATTACTATAATATATTACTATAAATATTTTTTATATTACTGTATATATTACAATATATAACTGTATATATATATATATTATATCTCTATAAATATTTTTTATGGTAATATTCAAGAATCTATTTATCATGTATTTTAGATTTTAACCATTATATTACTATAATATATTACCATAGATATTTTTTATATTACTACATATATTGCTTATATTGCTATAAATATTTTTTACAGTAATATTTAAGAAGCTATTTATCATGTATTTCAGATTTCAACTATTATACATTTCATATTTATATATTAAAAGAGTTCGAATCGCCTCGTTCGAATTTGCCCTGGTCCCCTGTCGGATTCATTCTCTTGTTTTCGTGAAGCGTTCTACGTTCTACGTTGACGACACGGTCGACAAGCTAATCGACGACGGCCGAGGATGGCTAGCAATTGCGGTCACGACGATTGGTGGATCGTGGACGTGGTGTGCGTGCGAATGACGCGTGATTTTGTCAAGGTTACAGCGACCCAGCGACCGAGAGCGTCTTTCGCGACTTCTTCTTCGCCCGATCTCACTTCTCGCTGACATGAGAAACACACCGTCGTCTGTACGATCCGGTGCGAAATAAGCGAAAATATCAGCTTCGATAATGGTCGCGCGACCTCGACCCGACCTCTGTCCTTTCTCGAATCGTATCACCTCGTTACGTTATCGCTGGCTCACCAAGCAACTTCTCGCGAGCAACAGGAGGAAAACTTGGCCGGGGAAATCCGCGACTCGATTTGCTATCGTTCGGACGGGGGATTTCCAAGAAGGGACACTGTCGCACGACGTGATCCGATTTTACTGGATCGCGCGCTCGTCGTGACAAGATCTACAGGGATTTTTAAATAAAGATAAAACAGACTGAATGATTATACGCTCGCAGAGGAGGTGAGAAAATATACGCGACATGAAAAATTATTGTTCAGAGCGAAGATTGTGGATTTTTATTTTTGAAAACTAGAAACATTATATTTTGGATATTATATATATATATATATTTTAAATTTCATTGCTGTATGTATTCTGTGGAATTTTATACTTAATTAAACTCGTATAAATCTGCAGTCTACAGTGAGAAGTCAAAAATTGATCGAATCGATTCAACTTGTCTGTTTCTTTTCTCATTTTTATCGAACATAGTAGATAGAAACAATTTTTAGAATTAAATGATTTAGAATTAAAATCATTTTGTAGTTTCAATAAGAATAATTTATGTAGAACATGGTTTGTCTTTCTCGTTTGTGATTTTGTTTGACAACAATATTTTTCGAGTTCACTATATATTCAATAATACTCTATTCCTTTTAGTAACACTTCTATCTGACAAAAAAAGTGTAATAGTTGAAAGTTTTGTGTTTTGTAGAAATTTGCAAACAGTTTGATTTATTTATCCAATTTATTCAATTATTAATATTTGATTTTATTTATCAAAGTGTTTCTCAGATAACTCTGCTAGTTTACAATTCTAGCTCTTACAAGTTTAGATTACTTATTTTTAGGTACGTTGTCGTGACAGCTAATTTGCTAATGCCTTATCTAAATTACTACATTAATTTATAGCGTGTTCACGGTTATCATCGCGAATCATAATTTTTTTTTCCGTGAACAGTAAATTGTGAGAAAATTGGAGGAGGAAAAACTTTTAATTTTTTTTTTTTTTATGACGTAGCACTTCAATTTTTCATGCTGTTCATAAAATGAAAGTGATCTTCACGTCATGTCCACGATTGACGGATCAGAAAATATATCAATTGAAGGTCACAACGTTACAAATATAAAAAATTGGAGTACTGAGACCATTGTATTGATTTAAAAAAAGAAAAAAACTCTTTCACTTTCTTCAAAAAGTTACTACTTACGAGAAAAATGCAATCACATATCACATGTACTCAATAATTATACAGATTGTTATGAATTAACAACTGAATGTTTTTAGTCGAACGAAGAGAAACAAAGATGATAGAAATAATGGAATTTCGGCATTCTTCGATTTCGAAATGGTAAATGGAACGTCATGACTCGAGGCGACAACTAATTATATATATATGTAATTATATATGTCTGTAATTAAAATTTGAATTTCAATGTTGGATAAGTTCGCAACTTGGAAATCTCCAAACGAGTCTCGAGAATAGACAATTGCTCGGAATTGTCTCGAACCTCTCGCGCCAAACGCGCCTTTCGCCTTATCGTTCGCAGTCTGCACCTTCGAAAAGCTGCGACTCGCAAACGTAAGGGATCTCGCGACGCGATAATTAAATTTTCATTCTCGATCAACGATCGATCGGTGTTGTTTGTCGACTCGACGTTTCTTCGTCGCCAGGTTCGAATTTCTTTCTCGATCCGTTTCAAATTGCTTCTCTCTCGTTTCATAACGTCAAGACACCACTGAAACACAAGATGTCAATGCTTCGATTTCCTCCCTTGTTTTCGTGTATTTCAATCCTTCAGGAATAACATCATTTGACTATTGATTTCTACTAAAACTTATTTTGGTACTATTAAATTTCATAATTACATACGGTGAAGAAACATAACTAATGACGATGGGAAATTGTTATGGATAATTTTAATTTATAAATATATAATTAACTGTATAATTAAATATATATAAATATATAATTAAACTGTTGTAAATAAATAATTAAAAAATATATATATAAAAATATAATTAAACTGTTATAAAAAGAAATCACTTAACAATCCAGTTGGTCTCATTTTAAAACTTACAAACCTTTACTTTTATCACCAACGCGTTTATCGTTTCTTTCCAAAAATTGCTATTACTCTATTTCAAATATTTTATGTATTTTGTTATTCTATGTGTACTCTAGAGATTTTTGTATTTCTAAATCTTTCACAAAATCCGTAGTGTAATTATTATTAAATCAATTTAGTTATTTTCCTTAATATATAGACTTGTTTGATAATTATTTCCAAAGATCGCTTACCGTACGTTGAATTTGCAGTATGTTCTGGATACTCATGTCCTCCTCTTCTTTCGACGATGCTTCGCGAGTCAAACGCTGGCAACATTCACGCACGATTCTGCTCACCTGATAATCAACAATGAGCATTCGGTATTTCTAAATTAAACGAGTTTCTTCGATTTGCCGGAAAACTTCTTCATCGTTGAGGATACAACTTCGTTTGAAGATATAAAGTACTGTTACTTGTCTTCATTTCATTTTTGATAGTCAATGTGATAAAGCATTTTGTGTAATTTGGAACGAAAATTTTATAGACAGAGCTTTCTGAGGTTACATCTAAGAAAGTAGTATGTCGATAGAAAATTATTCCACATGCCAAATATTACATGTAAAATGTCACTATACTTTGAATATTTTATGTCATGTTTTCACATCACGTGCATTCTGCGTAAATCCGCACTTTGAATATTTATAAAAGTCTTAGTACCCTTATAAATTATTAATTATTTTCAATTACAAATTAATTATTTTTCCGAATTTTTATTGTGTCTTTAAAGTTTTCCTCTTTCTCAGACACAGTTTATTTCATTCTTCAGAGTCAGTGTTCATTAGTACTTCTTGTTATTTTTTCCCCTTGCTGTTACATCAACGATTTATAAAGATCCCATCAATATTCACGATGAAGCAGTTTTCCTCCAAGTTCAGCGCATACGTGAGATAAAAAAGAAAAAAAAAACATCCTACCTTGATCAAATCAAGATCTCTCGCGTACTCCTGCAAATCTTCCATTCTCTTCTTCTCGCGGGTGTGACGCCACTCCTCCAACGATACGATTTCCTTTATATCGATCACTCGTCGTAGAGCGAGCGATCTTTGTCGTTCAGCCTTCGTGATCGCCTGATTTGCTCGCTGCAGTTCTTCCTGCGGTGTCAGAACCGCATCCTTCCAATCGGTGCGCGGATCACCTTTGGCTTGCACGCAGATTTGACTCATTTTCAGAAGCAGCGCTATCTCACGATCCTGCGTCAGATCCGCGAAGGATTTTTCCAAACGTTCTATCGTCTGCTTGCATCGATCGACCTTCTCACGGCCAATGGAGCATGCGTTTCGCAGGAACGCCAGGCTCTGTTCCGCTTCCGCGAGCTCGATCGCGCAGCTTTTCACCTTTAAAATTTAGTTCCCCGTTAAGAAAGTTGGGTACTGATCGATTAAAATGTTTAATTTCATTTCAACTGATCAATTGAATCGTTGAAAAAAATCGGCGATCGACTAGTAATAAGAGTATTGTTAATTTTTAATTGTCAGTTGCTGCATCGAATTTGATTATAATTTTATTTAAATTGTACTTTGAAATTTTGATTAATTGTTTGCCTAACCCTATATTAGAAGACATAATAATTTAAGTTCTACATTACTTACTATATTACTATATTATTACTATTTTGCTATTTTGCTATTCTGCTATTTTGCTCTTCTGCTATTTTGATATTTTGCTATTTTACTATTTTGCTATCTTGCTATTTTTCTATTTTTCCATTTTGCTATCTTGCTATTTTGCTATCTTGCTATTTTGCTATCGTGCTATTTTGCTATCTTGCTATTTTGCTATTATGCTATTTTGCTATTATGCTATTTTGCTATTATGCTATTTTGTTATCTTGCTATTTTGCTATCTTGCTATTTTTCCATTTTGCTATTTTACTATTTTGCTATTTTACTATTTTACTATTTCACTATTTTACTATTTTACTATTTTACTATTTTACTACTTTACTACTTTACTACTTTACTACTTTACTACTTTACTACTTTACTACTTTACTACTTTACTACTTTACTACTTTACTATTTTACTATTTTACGATTTTACTATTTTACTATTTTACTATTTTATTATTTACGCTCATGCCAAACAAAAGATTCAATTTTAAAATGTCAAAACCTAGACAACCCAAATGATTCTACCGTATCTCACATTTGTGCACATTTCTATATCTAACTTTATATTCTCTTTATATTTGTTTCATTACTGATCGTCAATTTACCTTCATTTCCGCTTCCACCTTGAGCCTCCTAAGATTACAGAGAACACGCCAATAATTCCATTCTAATCGACTCGTCAACGCTTCCGGCATCACGTCCAACTCGCCCAGAGCTCGTAAATAACTGGAACACTCTCTAGGCAAAATGTCAGAGTCACGTTGTTCTACGACACAAGCGACGAGTTCGGCGAGTAACGCGACAGAACTGTGCGCAGTCAGTAACTTTGGCCTTTTACGATAATGTCGTAACAATTTCTCCAGGATCGATGGCTTCGCCTCGGTGAACTCCGACCGAAATTTCATCTCGAGCTGCTTCTCCCGTTTACACGCGTTCTCGTAGCTGACTCTCAATTCCGCGACACCCATCTCGAACGAGTCGCGTTCCTCGGCGAGGTTGCGCGCCTCCTTCGTCGCTGGCACAAGCACCGAGTCGATCACGCGTCGTATCTCACGCCGCTTTCGAACGATTCTTCGATGCTGCAGGATCGCCTGTACCTTGGACAATCTCTGCGAAAGTATCGATCGTTCGACATTTATCTTTTCCCCGGACAATTCGTTCAGCTCGTCGTCGAATGACTTCACGCTGCTCGCGAATTCACCTGAAACACGGACGTGTTTCGTTAACCCTCGCGTAGTGCCGACACCGGGTCACCATTGACCCAGAAATTGACACTGTACAGTATGTATAGGTAATGGTAAAAAAAATGTGCCAAATGTTTACGATTTATGTGCAAAGAGCATGCAATAAGACACAGTAACGTTGCACGTGCGCAGTCCACATGAATAGAAAGTATGTTTATAAAATTTTACATTTTTTAAACAAACTCCTCTCCTCCCCATATTATATATTATTAGATAACGTCGTGTACCAAAAAGTTAAGTGCAAAGCAAGTATAGTAAAAATTCAGCTACGGGTGAAAAGTGACCCGGTGTCAGACACTGACCCACGCAGGCTTTTTAAATAACCCACGCGTTGATTTTTATAAACTTATCGTCATATATATAAAAGAATTTCAATTATTTTTCGAACCCCCCTTTTCAAAAAATGTTAAGAAGATTACAAGTGTTCGATTAGAGCTTAAAAGTGAGAAATAAATGCATAATTGTGTTTTATGGAGGATTTACGACTTGGTTATGTATACATATAGGTATTTCAAGTCGTAAATGTTATACGAGTTACTTGTGTCGAAAAAATTTTATACAGCGCTTACGATTAAATAGATGTAACAAACACTAAGAAATCACGCTAGATCCCATTCTCAGAATGGGTAGCTTTGCTAGTTTTTTATATAATAAAAGAGAGAACAGACAATAAAAAATATTAAGAAACAAAATATATATATCCAATGTATAGTGCAGGGGTGACTGGGCACGATGTCACCCCTTCCATATCAATTTTTTGACGTCGACATTTATTTTTTGCTCTTCGCTCGCAAAAGTAAAAGTTGCAAAACAAAAAGGAAACGTAAACTTTTCAGAGGATTATAAAAGCGAGAACCAAGAAAAAGTAGTTTTTAACCATCCTCCCCTCCCCCTTTTCAACGTGACGCCACTGACTCGGTGACCCACGAGCTAGTACTAAAAAAAATAATGAACAAAATTTGACCTACTTCTCGAAAAGGTTCGCCGTCACTGCTCTAGAACTACCAAACTGTTCAAAACGACCAATTTATAACTTTCACAATGCATTCTTGGAGATTTTTCGTAAAATACGTAACTGAAAGAGCCTATGAAGGTCTTTTTGTTCCTTTTACTTAAACGTTTCCGTTTACTTAAACGACCCTAATTTTATGCTCTAGTCGCCGACAGTCCTAGTGTTAAAAAATGCGAAATTCGATAAAAGAGGAATTTAAGTAAAAAGAAGATCTGTCGATGTTTTTTTTTCTTCTCAAGCGAAACACGTGAGAAAGAAGAATTATAACGAATATTTAATTCCTATAGACAGAGTTTGCAACACGATCACAAAACAAAATTTTTGGCAACAAATATCTTTAAAGCTTGGGCCTATATTAGATTTTTCTTACTCTACCACTGATCCTTTCGATCTCAGCCTCCAGCATCGACTTGTATTTCTGCCGATCGGCTTCTTGAGCGCGAATCTTCTTCTCGTACGACTCGATCGCCCGAATATCTTTGTCAGTGTAGCTGGCTGGGTCCTTCCGGGAGAGACAGTCGGGTTTTGGAATGTTCATCTTCGCACTATGCTCCAATCTACGACAGGTGAGCTCGATTTCATATTTAGATTTCATTGTCACGTCGAGCAAGTAAAAATCTAACAAAAGTCCATAATTGACAAGAGAAATGAATGTATAACACAATCTGTGTTATTATACATTGAATATTATTTCTATCATATAATTGTACAATTATACATAATACTCAATTTGTATTATACAAATTTACGAATTTTGCATGTACACATAAAATAATAAAAAAATATTAGTATATATTATATATATTAGTATACAAGTATCCAGCAATAATTTGCCATAAGAGTCCAATTTTTTTTTTATATTTCACAAAATTGTAAGATTTACGTTAAGCAAACCTTTGAAATTTTTTTTCGTGGCCGTGACATGAAAAAATAAAATTTTTATAATACAAATTAATTGAGAACAATCGCAAATGAGATATTGCGTTAACGCAACGTTGGTTCTTAAACAACGGTTTCAAAATAATTTTATTGTTCAACGGATGGGAAATAAAAGAAGATTAAATTTAAAGAAAAAAAATGAAAGACTTTCTTTCGTCAGCTGTAGCACACTTAATTCTCTCTGATTTTTATGATCATACATCGTTCATTCCTGCAATATGATAATTACCTAACTTCCAGTACACCGTCCATCATCCTTTCGAGCATTTCTCGACGAAAATCGTTGTCACTCGTTTCTATGTCGTCTTCCATTGAATTCTCCTCGCAATCGTTAGTTTCCACAAGTTCTTCTGACCGTGTATCGCCACTCGAGTTCATAGTTCGTTCAAGCTCATCCTCGATTATTTCTGTCTGATGCCAATTCGGAGGTTCAAAGAGTCTGGAACTCGCGTCCACGTGGAACACGCGCTTCAACTCGAGAACAAGACGTCGCATTTCTTTGGCTCGTTCATTCGCTGCCCTCATCTCTTTCCCCTTCCTTGATCGCGTTTTCTCGAACAGTTCGTTGAATTTCATCTTCAACTGGCGCTCTTCGTGATCCGCGTTAACGCACGTTTCGAGAACGTCTACAAAACCGTGGCAACCGGGCCATGGATTCTTCACGTCGATCGTTTGCGATTCTTCGCTCTCGTCTTCCAATCTGAACGCGATTACGAAAATTTATACAACTCGTTAGAAAATCAAAAGAAACGAGAAACGTATGTCCCCTAACATTTTTCGCGTATGATGCTTTATCACATAGTATGAACTCAGTTTTGACATTTTTACGTACCGTGCCTTGTTATAATATTTGTGACTATATTAATATTTATGTATGTAAATAGTATATAATTGTATATATTATAATTATGGAATTATATATAAATTACATATGTTACAATTTAATATAAATTATATAGATTATAATTATATATAAATTATATAGATTATAATTATATATAAATTATATAGATTATAATTATTCAATTATATATAAATTATAGACTATAATTATATAATTATATATAAATTATATATAAATTATAGATTATAATTATATAATTATACATAAATTATATAGATTATAATTATATATAAATTATATATAAATTATAGATTAATATTATATAATTATATATAAATTTTATATAAATTATATAGATCATAATTATATAATTATATATAAATTTTATATAAATTATATAGATCATAATTATATAATTATATAAATCACAATTATATAGTTACATTGTTAAAGAATTACGTTATAGAAAAGTCAGCATTTTCCCCTTTTATTTTTGAAACAATCACGAACAAAAATGTCGTACTCTATTTCAAAAGAAAAGAAGAAAAGAATGACAGCTCCATTACTTGATATTATCCTATTTATATCCTGACGATATTATTGTTCTCAACTCTTTCTGGGAAAAGAAGAATAATTACCCGGATACCAGTTCTCTCATTCTCATCGAGAATCGACACCACGACGGAAGTGGCGTCTCTCCAGGTGTAAATTCAACGAGAGGATAATTGGTGACCTTCGATCGATCGAACAAGGAACAGATGCTCCGCGGTCGGACGACCAGAGGATCTAGAAATCGTTCTCGCAGATAACGCTTCGAACGATTTAAACTCGCGATTCGTTCCTCGGCGTTCTTCGTCAATTGGTTCACCTTCGACCTGGCTGTTGCTAGTGCGAGCTCTCTGCCTCGCTGGTCAAGATCGAACGCAGAAATCGGAAGTCGGGCGTTTGGCGGCGCCGTCTCGTTTGCATCCAACAATGTCTTTACCTGTTGTTGGGAAAGCGGCGTCCTTAGTCACGAACACGTTATTCAGAGGTGTGAAAATACTTTTTGCAAATATTTGCTCTGCTTTGGGAACGTATAACAGTCTACACAGAATGAAGAACGAAGAGAAAGCGACAAGAGCGAAAGCAAGCTGAGTTGAGATTAAAAATTAAGAATTAATGAGTGTTGTGACACAGAGATAAACAAGATGAGAATATATGACATAACGTGATAAAAATGTAAGTACAAATATAAATATTAAATATAAATATAAACATCAAACATCAAACATCAAATATAAATATAAATATAAAATATTAAATATTAAATATAAATATAAATATAAATATTAATAAATGTAATAATTACAATACTAGAAACGAATAAGATAAGTAAGATGAAGATAGATAAATATGAACAAGCAAGATAAATATGGCAAGTACACTAATAGATGAAAATAACGGAGATAGAAATATTAGGTAGAACAGGAAATAGATTAAAGAAATAAATTTGATAATAGTGGAGAAAAAGAAAAAAAACTAGTAAAGTTTGCTAGTGTATAAAGGAGATGAGTTATATCAACGTAAGATGTTGAAATAGACAAGGCCTCTTTATATCTTTCTTTCTTGAAGCAGGGTGGAGAAAGAAGTTAATTTCATTGCATAGTTACTTACCTTACATTTCAACTCGTTCCAATCGTTGAGAAGAGAGCGACGCGTTTCCAGAGCTTGTTTCTCTTCGGCCATCAACCGCTGGCGAAGCATCGTGTCCATCCACGTCTCCGTCTCTTCGTTCTCCTCGTTCTCCTCGTTCTCCTCGTTCTCCTCCGCTCGTTTCCTCGTTTCCAAACGGCTGAGCGCGATCCAACGAAGGAACCCGGTCGACCTCGAACCTCGATTCTCCTGTTCCGATCCGACTGTCGTACTGACGGACAAGTGAAAATTAAAATCAACGACGAGCAGAAGAAACGAGACGAGAAGAGAGCAAACTTGCTAACCGTGCGTATGGCAGCCTATTGGCGACCAAATCGCCGTTTCTACCCAGGGAAACGATCGTGTCGTTGACAAGGATCGCACATCGACCGCCAGCCTCTGCACGATGATGCCCGACGAACAGAGCAAACACTCGTTGCAGTTGAACGCAATCTCTCCAAACGATTAGCCCGTCGAATCCGCAGGTGATCAGGCTCGATGATGATGATTTCCTGTGATGCACGCTGATGGAGACGCACCTGGTTTGATGTAGAGACGGTAGAGCATCGGAGAGTAGAGCGTCTTGGAAATCTTCCTGCGAATTGATACAGACAGATATGAATTTATACATGTATATATTTTTAAATTCTTACCGATTATAGTGTCTACTTTTATTTGATTTTACTAAAATATATATATTTTAATATTACATGTGATATTAAAATTATATAAATATATATATATATATTTTAATGTTATATACAATATTAAAGTATTTTAAATAATAAATTTATATATATATTTTTAATTTTTACTAAAATAAATGTATTTATTATAAAACTATATTTAATTATATTAATTTTAAATTATATATATATATATTTTAATATTAAAATTATATAAAATATATGTATTTTAAATTTATATATATATATTTTCAATTTTTACTAAAATATATTTATAACATTTAATTATATTAATTTTAAATTATATATATTATTATATATATATTTTAATATTAAAATTATATAAAATATATGTATTTTAAATTTATATATATATTTTTAATTTTTACTAAAATAAATATATTTACTATAAAACTATATTTAATTATATTAAATTTAAATTATACATACATATTTTAATATTACATATGACATTAAAATTATATAAAATATATGTATTTAAAATTTATATGTATATATGTATATATTCAATTTTTACTAAAATATATATATTTATTATAAAAGTATATTAATTTTAAATTATGTATATATATATATATATATATATATATATATATATATATATATTTGAGTAATAATTGAAAATGAATAATATTATTAATAGTTTAAAGTTCAATATTAATTTGGTCAGAAAAATACCTTTATCTTTTAGGAAATTGTAAAATAAGAATATATTGATTTGGTTATTCTAGTGTTAAGATGGATGTTTCTAACAAGTGAAGAGAATTATTGAAAAAGATTACACAATTGACAGAAGTAATCTGAATCAATATTACTGTATTATACTATTATATGTGTGAATTTAAAAACAAATTTAAAATCATATTCGACGATTGACTGATTGATTTTATGTCATATAATGAAGAGTACTCATTTCAGAAAATTCTTTCTTTCCTTCCGACAGATCATGAACGTCTTACATAAACGCTTTCAGATCATTAGAAATTACCAAATAAATATTATTCTAAATAAATATAGAATTTACCAATAAATTTTCTTACTCTTTCAGATAATATAATATAACGTGTAATTTTACTTTCAACTCTATTCGATGCAGCTGCTTCGTGAGATACGGAACGCCAATTATATCGTAGCTCGATTCCCTTCCGTGGTGAAGACGCTCGAACGAAGACAAAAGCTTTATCGAGCAATCTGCGTCCTTCGCGCAGTTATCCCGGTCAAACAATCGACACGAGTACACGACGATCTCGTTTCCAGCTGGAGAGTCGTTCGAGTCGGCATTTCCGCTAAGAAGCAGCACCTTGGCTCGATCTCGCTCCACTTCGTAGATCAAAAAATCGATCACCTAGCGCGAGAGGAAACATCAACGTTTTCAAAAAAAAAAAAAAAAAAAAAAAAATAAATAGCATCGCTTCGTGTGTCTCACCGACACTTGCCTTCCGTTCGAAATTCAGCCAGGCCGCAACTTTCTCACTCGTCGTCTTGTATAATCTCGCGTGATCACGTTCTTGCGGCTCGATGCTCACCGACAAAAGGAACAGTCGACCGATTTGAGACGAGGCGGCACCCAACAGGTTACCCCCGTTGGAAAATTTGACGCGATCTAGAGCTTCTCGTTGAAGGTGAACGCAACGTGTTATTCTCGGACGAAGTGGTGAGGTAGGGAACAATTTGACAAACAGACAATTCCCCGCGATGCTGCAGCTTGCCAGAATCGGTAACAACGGATGGGAGGCGAGATCGGCAACTGCGAAACGATTTGGAGAATTTGACGATACGGAACTGTGGAATGCGCATATTATGTATAAGATGACACAGGATGATTGTTAATATTCATAAATGTAAATTAATAAAAAATATATATGTAAATTATATATATATAATGTTAATAAAATTAGTATATATGTAATATCAATGAAACATATATATGTAGATTATATATATAATGTTAATAAAATTAGTATATAGGTAATGTTCATAAAGAATGTATGTAAATTATATATATAATATTAATAAAAAATATATGTAGATTATATGTATATATATATATATATATAATATTAATAAAATTACTATATAGGTAATATTAATAAAAAATGTATGTAAATTATATGTATGATATTAATAAAAAATATATGTAGATTATATATATAATATTAATAAAATTAGTACATAGGTAATATCAATTAAAAATATATGTAGATTATATATATAATATTAATAAAATTACTATATAGGTAATATTAATAAAAAATATATGTAAAGTATATATATATAATATTAATAAAATTAGTATATAGGTAATATTAATAAAAAATATATGTAAATTATATATATAACATTAATAAAATTAGTGTATATGTAATATTAATAAGAAAATAAATTAGCAAAAATTAATCTAAATTAGTAAAAAATGTCGTGTGAGTCTATATGCTATGATATCCATTGTAAATGGAAATGTTCGATGTATCGTTCATTTTGTGCCTCAGCAGACATTACTGTGCACATTATAGTATGCCAAAATACCTTATCTACTGTGAGTTTCATTTTTGAGAATGAACATTTAAATAAAATTATACTCTACGAATGTTTCGAGTCCTGAAACTTATATAATTAGTTTTACATTGTTCTCAAACCAACCTTTGCCATGATGCGTCAATTGTATCACCGGAGAGACGAATTTACCGGTTGCAGCGTCAACAATTGTCAAACGATCGGTCCGATCTACAGCTGCCAGATATGACCCGTGTAACGGAGCGATATTCGCGTAATTCGCGTCGCCACGCAGTAGAAACTCGAGACGGGGCTGACGATCGCGCGACACATCGATCATTTGGAAAAGATCACCGTTCTCTCCGAGAATGAAGATTCTATCTTTGCTGGAATCGCTTTCTGCGTGTCTCGGGTATGATGGTAGTAATATGCTCCAAGCTGACCGCCACTCATCCTTCTGATCTTTCCAAGGTTTCCTGTAAAACTGTCAACGATCCAGATGAATAAATTACAGAATGAATAGACCCTATATATATATATATATAAGATTGTAAGTTTTATTATGTATATATAAAATTGTAAGTTCTATTATTTATATATATATATAAAATTGTAAGTTTTATTATTTATATATATATATATATATATATATAAGATTGTAAGTTTTATTATATATATATAAAATTGTAAGTTTTATTATTTATATAAATATATATAAGATTGTAAGTTTTATTATATATATATAAAATTGTAAGTTTAATTATTTATATATATATATAAGATTCTAAGTTTTATTATTTATATATATATATAAATATAAGGTTGTAAATTAAATTCTCATATGTTTGCATTTGGTGCATATATAACTTATCGTAAATCAAATTCTTACATATATATATATTCTTATAAATATTATATATATATTCTTCTTTTATTTATTTAAATAAATTAATTTAAGTATTTTAAGTGCAACAAGAAATATAATTTAATTCAAGTACAACAAGAACTAAAAACAAGCTACTAATAATAATAATTATACATATATATGCATTTTTTATATTTTCATATAAAGTGTCGACAGTTGAAATTGTAGAAACTATATCGGTTTGTTATGAATTGGCTCTTTAACGATTACATACTATCTTCCTTCATAATTATACAGCATATTCAAGTATATTTCCACTCGTGTTTCCTCCAGCTCGATTACTTTGATATTCGAAACGTTAACTTTTTATTCATTTTATACAGATGCACGATATCGACAATTTGTGATTTATTTCAGAATTTCGCTGTATTTATATTATATTTAGGTAGGATTTTTATGGATTTACGAAAAATCTGGAGATGCTCACGATGGTCACGTGGAAAAATATGTAAAACATATCAAGGTGTAATTAATCAATTAATTATTATCAATATTTATAAATTAATAAATTAATATTTAATAATTTTCTACCTACGTCCTATTTTTGTAATCATTCATAAAAATATAATATTATGTCATACGTATTTTACAATTTTACTGAAAAACTGAATTGATTTGAGAAAGTCGTAACTTGGTCATTTGAAGGATGTTGCACACGCAATACTGAAAAAAGAATCCATCAATTGTATCTCCAAATAAAATAATAAAAGAATTAAAGAAACGTGCGTTTGTAAAAGTTATTTTTATATCGTTCAGTCTTTCAGTAGCCCTATGAAATTTCGCTTTATTTTAAATCAGATTATACGATCTCCTACCGTTGCTCGAATGTCGCAACCGCCTGTAATCGCACGATCGACGACCAACGTTCCATCAGCGTGGCCCACCAACACGGGATTATTTCGCGAACCAGCCACTTCAGAAGAATCGTTAGAATTCTTGCCAGGAGATCCAAGAATCGTTCGTATCCGATCATTCGATTGCTCGTTTTCAAAATAAATGGACCGAACAGTGCCGGTTTCGTCGCAACAAAGGAGAGCACCATCCGTGGACCACGAACAGGAGACAGCAATAAACTCGATGCTTGTTTCGATTGGGAAAAGTCGAACGGTCTTCGAGCAGGTTAACACGCGATACACTGAGAGTCTACCAGTGGATGGCATGAATCGTGCCACCATGTAAGACGAGTCGGTCGAGCATCTGAGAAAAATTCATAGAATTTTCAAGAATTCGTAGAATTCATAGAAGAAAAATTCTGTCTAGCGTTGTAAACATAGTGAGTCCTCAGCCTCGAGCAAAGGTTCAAATCTTGAGCAGCAAAAGACTCGAGTCTGCTGTTTAAATTGTATACAATGATTTGAATTGTATCAATGACGATAGACTGTGAAATGTCATATATTTAAGTCTTAAAGCTTCAGCCTGAAACCTTCAACGCTCGAGCATGAGTATGACAATAGTCGTTAAAAACTCAGTGTTTAAAATTGAGCCTTGAAGCTTCGAAAGTTCAACCTTTGTTCAAGACTTTTCTTTGACTTTCGTTAAATTAATTATAGTCGTAATGCGCGCCACGATCCCACGGATAACAAGATTATGATTTTCGATTTGAAAAGAGAAGCAGAATGTAGTCTCGTGTAATTTAAATTTGAATTCTAAATTTCAAATTGCAACTGTGTCTGGATTTCAAGTCGGTGACTCAAATTACAATTACATTACAATGAAAAGGAAACTGCGAGGCAAGAGGTTAGCGTTTTCAGTCATCGAATGAGTGAGAAATTTAAAACAATTAATCAAATTAACTTCGTCATACTTTTGATTAAAACTGTTTTTCCAATTTTATCCGATTTTACGTACAAATAAATAAACATATATATTACGTACAAATAAATAAATATACAAATATATATATATATATAATATAAACAAATATTTATTTATATTTGCATATAAATAAATAAAGAATTTATTTACATACAAATAAATAAAATTTAATTTAAATACAAACAAGTAAAGAATTAATTTACATATAAACAAATGAAGAAAAGGAAAGGAGAACGAAGGAAAATTTGTTCGAGTACTCTAAACAGAGGTCGTCAGAACAGTTTAACGAATTGTGAACGTTACGCAGCCGATTGATAGCGTCGCAAACAACGAAGTTTGAATTACAACGGTAGGTTGTAAAAATCTAATCGGCTCTATAGGGGCATAAAATTAATCAATTGTAAGAGTCGCGGACGACAAACGACGGACTTAACCAGCTCGAACAAGACAACAAGTAGTTTGCAGCAGTTCTCCGAGGTTCGCGACTACTCACTCACGATTGGACTACATGCTCATGTCAGATCTTTCAAATTTCATTACGACGATACCACTCACGTGAGCCTCGTACGATCGACGTCGAACGTCGTCGTGTCCGTCTCGTTTATTTTCGTCAATCGTTCGCCAGTTCTCCACTGCCAGACTATCAGGGAAAAATCTGGGAAAGTTGCCTGACCGAGCAGGTACTCGGTGCCAGCGAACGCGCAGCACACGTAGCCATTCGATACTCGACTTCCGGCGCACAGACTGACTCTTCGTATCGTAGGATAAGCAAACACCGAGATCCTGGGATTGGCTTTCCTCTCGATCACGGAGAAGATCGGCGCAACCTTGAAACAAATGCAATAATCAATAACTGACGAGTTTAATCGATCCATGTTTACCACTCTTGTCCCAAGGGAAGTTGTCGCAGTTACTATTGGCGATTGTTAAACTTGATGAACCTTTCACTCGCGATCTACCAATGTTTCTTCATTTCTTGAAATTGCTACGTTTTGCTGATTGTTTCGAGTTTTATTTATATATTTATATATATTTTATGAATTGCGATGTGAATTTAGATATAAATGGATGTGATAAAGAAATGTATTAGTAAAAGATACAACATGAATAAATAATAATAATAATGTATAATATAAGTATATTTCGTATGTGATTTTAGCCCTCTACTATCAAATCTCTGATTTCCCACATATTTCTTTTCAGAATAAAGATATAATGCAATTTTATTAATAGTTATTTATTTTTACTAATATTATATTTATTTTCATTCGATAACGTATCATTCTCCTATATTTATGGGGGATGTAATAAATAAATATAATGTAATGTAATGTAATAAATATTTGATAAATATAATAAATAATAAATATATAAGGTATAATAAATATTTAATAAATATAATAAATAATAAATATATAAGGTATAATAAATATTTAATAAATATAATAAATAATAAATATATAAGATATAATAAATATAATAAATAATAAATATATAAGATACAATAAATATTTAATAAATATAATAAATGATAAATATATAAGATATACATATAATAAATATTTTCAATATTTATGTATAAATTGACTGAAAGTTCAAGAGTCTCCACCACAGCTATTGAGAATTCTCAATATTTCCAACTTTCAAAAAACTTTCCAAAAATTCTCTTCGCTCATACCACGAGGGAGGGTTGTAGTTTACATGACTATTTTAAAAGTTGAACAACACTGTCTTATATCTATCCAGAAGAAAAGCAAAGAATATCTAAAAAAAAAAAGAGAAAAATAGTACTTGTTGTTAGTGTCCTATCTAAAAAAACAACTTACAGAAAGTCCGGCGAGACAACAAGCGCCATCACCTCTCTCACCACCGTCGAATCGTTCCACTTGCGTCTCGCCACTCGCTGAATCATAAAAACGAACGTAAATGCCGGAAGCCATCGCGATTACGTCCCTTCCAACGAGCGCGAAATCACGAGAATTTCCAAACTTTGCCCACGACGTTTGAACAGTAGTAAGCGACATGACTTCACCACCAACAACATCACACAAAGATCAGAGAATGGAATTGAAGTGGCAGGTTCGTTTGTTTTCGTTGCCTAGGAACACCTAATGTCGAGGATAACTCGAGCGTTGCTGAAGTTTTACACACAGATGTGTAGACGAATTGTTGTTTCTCTTGCGCTAGCTGCAGCAAAGAAATTAAGTAAATTTAGTTTGAAAATTTTAATTTAGAAAAAAAAGGAGAAATTTGTTCCTATTGGATATATTTTATAACCTTTACAATATTTCTTTAATAGTAAGTAGTAGATATAATATGGTATAGATTATAGTGGTGTGGTGAGTAAATAAAGTCAAGATTAGAGCTATTATGATTTGGTAATTTCAATAACAACTGTATAAGGTAAGAATCGTATGAGTTATCAAGCTTTTGCAAAGTAACGATCACAAAATTTTACGATTCATATTGTATCTAAATATTAATCTCAATTGTTAGATTCTTGCGTAATTTGCCCCAATTCAAAATATGTGTTGGTGTACAGTGAAGAGCATAACTATTTCAAGATCTTTATTCTTCAAAACGATCATATAGATTTAATTACGAAGAAAACTTTCGGAGATATTTGAACAATCGTAAGAATTTTCCAAAAAAAGGTCTCTCGCTATATGATGCAGAATCATCTTTGAAAAAAAAAGAAAACACAAGTTCACGACTGTCAAAGTGGAGATTCTATTTTTTTAAAAAATGAGATCGTCATATCATTTCTTCTTTCAAAGTCATGACAGTTTAAATAATTGACAACTTTTCATCGTTATTGCGTTTCATTGTGAAAACTAATGCAGGTTGGTATATAATAATAATATATAGTATAATAACAGGTTATAATATGGTATATGGTATATAATAATAATAATAATAATAATAATAGATAATATATGGTATATAATAATAATAATAATAATAATAGATAATATATGGTATATAATAATAATAGTAATAATAAATAATATATGGTATATAACAATAATATAATAATAGATAATATGTTATGTAATAATAATAATAATAGATTAATACACGACAGTGTAATTTCACAATTAACGCTGCGTCGTTTCAACGCACGTATGGGCTAAACTTCAGTCTGCCATTGTCTTTTCAGCTAATTTCCCTTTCCGCGAGTTGGAACGCCTCGGAACGTGACCGATTTTCATAGATATATGAACACTATGCGGGCCAACGGCACAAGTGTGTCAGTGGATCGCCACGATCGTAGGTGGTTCGACGAATTGAGAGACACCGTTATCGAAACGTCGCCAAACGCATGACAATTGATCAACGCCTTTCTTCGCCGATCTCCATTCACTCCCTTCGCTCGAAAATTCGTCGTTTCGGGGACGAAACCGGTTTAGCACGGTTTACAATTATAAAATACAATATATTATAAAATAATTGTCAATTATATCATAATAATGTTGAAAATACATGAGGAGCAACATATTTGTAATTTTATAATTGTTAATTATAATTGCAATTTAATTTTACAAGTATTAATACAATTATTTACATATATTTCATAATTATAACTTAATTTTACAATTATCCATATAATTGTAATTTTATAATTATTAATACAATTGCAATTCAATTTTACAATTATTAATACAATTATTTTCATATATTCCATAATTATAACTTAATTTTATAATTATCCATATAATTGAAATTTTATAATTATTGATACAATTGCAATTCAATTTTACAATTATTAATACAGTTACTTTCATATATTTCATAATTATAACTTAATTTTATAATTATCCATATAATTGAAATTTTATAATTATTGATACAATTGCAATTCAATTTTACAATTATTAATACAGTTACTTTCATATATTTCATAATTATAACTTAATTTTATAATTATCCATATAATTGAAATTTTATAATTATTGATACAATTGCAATTCAATTTTACAATTATTAATACAGTTACTTTCATATATTTCATAATTATAACTTAATTTTATAATTATCCATATAATTGAAATTTTATAATTATTGATACAATTGCAATTCAATTTTACAATTATTAATACAGTTACTTTCATATATTTCATAATTATAACTTAATTTTATAATTATCCATATAATTGAAATTTTATAATTATTGATACAATTGCAATTCAATTTTACAATTATTAATACAGTTACTTTCATATATTTCATAATTATAACTTAATTTTATAATTATCCATATAATTGTAATTTTATAATTGTTAATTATAATTGCAATTTAATTTTACAATTATTAATACAATTATTTTCACATATTTTATAATTATCAATATAATTGTAACTTTATATATTTTATAATTACAATTTAATTTTACAATCACTAATATAATTAGAATTTTAAGTATTAACATTTACTCGAACCACGTTTCCACTGTGCTTTTACTGATCTTCGGGATTAATGGCGGCGAGGCGAAGGTGTCGATTCTCTCGTCAGTCTAACCTCGAATACGAAGCTCGGGACACCCGTTACGCTCTTAATATGCATCGTTCGCGTCGTCGTCGCCGCTCGAGGGGAGAAGACGGAATCGCGTCGAAAGACGTATGCTCGTCGTCGTTCGATTCGATCGTCATTCGAAACCACCGAGTCACCAGGGTCTCGACTGTTTCGATCGACCGTTCGAACTCTGCGCGCTCGCCGGCGAGTCTTCTGCCTGTCCGCGTCACCTCTATCCGAGCGAGCGATGCACGGGACACCTTCGCGTCCCTCGAACCTCCGCGTATTTTGCCTGTTATCAACGCTGACGATCGCGATCGCGAATAACGTCGGCGAACTTTCGAAGAATGCGAGCACGACGACCGTCGACGACGAAACGAAAGCGGAAGCAAGAACGAAGGGAGAGACGCTGGTCGGCGTGGAAGCATCGACAAGGAGCGGCGAGTGGAGCAACAGAGGTCCGTTCGTACGAGGCATGGACAGTTACTTGGAGGCGTTGAGACACTCTCGAACCAGCACCGATCCTCGCGAAGGCGTCGTGGATGCTGCAAGCGGTTCTTCCTTTCAACGAAGAAAGGAGCAGTCGTTCGCGGCGAAACGATCCGAGCTGTCGCTGCAAACCAGCTCAGACTCGTACTCGTTGCCGACACGACCGTACAGCGACTTTTCCGGATCGAGGAACTCTTACGGCCCGCCTCATCAAACGCAGCCACCCCGTGGAACGTACGGGCCGCCTCACGACGATCATTCCCCCTATGGAGGAGAGTACGCGTCTGTCGGTGTGTATTCGCAGCCACAGCCAGGTGAGACACGAGGTATTGTATTGCGTTCGCGTTCGTTTCACACTGTCAAGACGCGCGTGCGTAATATTGGCAATAAATCGAGAATGATGGAGATATAGTGCAATTAAGAGTGTAATTAGAGTATAATATATATAATAATAATAGATTAATACACGACATGGTATATAATGATAATAATACTTAAATATAAATATATATAATATATATAGTACACAGATATAATATATATAATATATAAAGTATATGGATATAACATATATAACATATATAGTATATAGATATAATATATATAGTATATACACAGATAAAACATAAAACTTCAAGATCTTGATGGTGAAACAAATTTTTCAATGTTTCTGGAACCATTTTTGTCCTTTTATAATTTTCGAGGTCTTGGCGCATCATCGTCCAGCTGTTCAAAGTAACTGAAAGAGAATCGTAAATTACGAACTTAGAGCGGTAAATTATAAAAAGAGAAATTACCGAGAGATCCTGGTGGATCTAGCTGACGAGAAAGAAATTGTTCAGAAATTGTTAAACGAGATTGAAATCGTGTAAAAGGAAAAAACATCATTGCCAGTATTCTCAGTCAATCAGTTGTATAAATTATATTAACAGTTATGATATATATGCGGACAGTATGTTTACGACAAATATTTTAGCTTACGGAGTTCCACATGTTGCTTATGGAGCACCACAAGGGATAACCGAATCGTTGCACCTTGGTTTCCCATCGATCGACTTCTCCTGGCCGTTCGCGCTCAAACTGAACGCCTTCACCTTGGCCAAGATTCTCTTGAAGCTGGTTCTCTTCAAGATGATAGTCAAGTTCATCGCCGTTATCTGTCTGTTGCTATTTATTCCGAAATTGGAGATTAAAAAGACGATCAAGAAGGTGAGCGTGCAGAACAACGCGCAAGATGACGACGACGACGACGAGGACGAAGGACGTGGTTTGCAAAATGGTAATGTTTTGGTTTCTCATTCGTAATCACGTTCAGTACCATTATTCGCATCATTATCAATTACGTTGATTGATTTCGAATCATTTGAAACTGGCTGTGCATATACACGCGTACATATTATATATGCAATATTAATGAAGCTAATTAAAATGACTCACGTTCGATTCAACAAATGTTGCTTTTGATTGCAAAATATCTGGCGGTGTAATAATTTATCGACTAATAATGTTGCATTGACTCGACGATATAGGAAAAGATATAAACCGATCATTGGCCATTTTCGAACAATTTTGCAATTCTTACATCGAGCAATGTAATTTATGAGATATCGAATTGCAATTTACAAAGTGTACAAATTGTTTCCGAAGAATGTGATAATTTACGTCTGAAAATAAGTCGAAAAAGAGAAAATAGAATTTTCTACTAAACTATGCTCAAATTTAGATAATAGTTAACAGTGAAAAAATACAGAATGAAATTTGTTTCATTTGAAGCTTCATTCTCAAGAAAACAGACTTTAAACGTGTTAAGAACCTCGACACACACATACTTGATAAATTAATTTTAAATATACGGCGATAGAGTTATCAGAATTAATAGCCTATCGTTTTATAAAGTTTCGTCGATTTGTTTGATTCGATCTTCGTAGCTTAACGTAACGCGGTTTCAACGAATCGTGTTTATCACGATTAGCACGATCCTTCGTTTCATTCTTTCAGCTAATTGGAAGATATGGGACGGGCTGAACCTCCTGACCTTGGTGGTGAACGAAGCGTTGAGGCAACACGAAGCCACGAACGGATCTCGTTCCAGCAAATGTTCGACACTCGAGTGCCAAGTTCGAGGAGCTTTTGTGAACGACCAGTCGTGGCCCGATTACGAGCAATTGCTGCAGAATTATATCATGGAGGAGACGCGACGACACCGAATAAAGTCTTAGCGTACAGCCGATTCATCGATATCCGTGGAAATTTTTCCGAATCGATCGCCACCGAAGTGATTCATCCGCGATCACATTGCTCGCTCGCGTATTTATGCGTATTTATACCTAGCTAGTACGTGTACACTCCCGCTCGAAACTCTTTCTTACTTTGACTAATCATGTTCATAATATTTCTATTTATCGTAGATACATTGTAGAGAGATAAAATTGCTCATTTACGATTGTTAACCGCCTAAGGTCGGCTTAAATTAAATAAAGACTTGGAAAGAAAGTGTTGTTTGTACCAAGTTCGAATTTATTAAAAATCCGTAGGCCGGTGTTTTTAAAGATCTTGTCAGATTGTGGAGAAGTTCATATTCATAATATTTCTATTTATCGTGGATAAATTATAGAGAGATAAAATTGCTCATTTACGATTGTTAACCGTCTAAGGTCGGCTTAAATTAAATAAAGACTTGGAAAGAAAGTGTTGTTTGTACCAAGTTCGAATTTATTAAAAATCCGTAGGCCGGTGTTTTTAAAGATCTTGTCAGATTGTGGAGAAGAAGTTGACCTTGTTACTCATTTTGTTGCATATTCCAGTCACTGGCTATTTTTGCTGCAGCTACGTTTCAGTCGTTTTAAAATACTCGTGGAAATAAAAACGCCAACTGCATTGTAGTAATCAATGTGTTGATATGGCAATTGTTTTCACATTGTTGTGCAGATAAATTTCTCGGTTTAACGATTTAATTTTCAAGATAAATGTATAATAATGCTTGTTTCAGAATTTCTGAACGAGAGTGTTACATTTTCTCTCAAAATATTTATAAGAGTAAATCATCGTGACAATCGACGTGTCGATACCTTAATATTAGTGCTTGGCAGATTCTTTGAAATAAATAGGTATAATGATACTTACATTAGAATTTCTGAACGTGTATTTGTATTATCGCGAGCTTGTCGGCTTGTTTTAATTATTCTAAAATATTTATAAGAATAGATCGTGTTTTGTAGATTGTTCGTTGTACAAGGTATTGTTTAATTTCTCCATTTTTCGAGGAGAATGAGCCTTTAAAAGTCCATATTGATCAACTACATTTTTTATTAATTTTTTAATTTCATTAAAATATTCTTCTCTAATATCTTTCTCTAAAATTTTCAGTCTCTAAGAAACAAGTTACTTACTTTCATAAGTTCAATGAAAAAAAGAAAATGGCACAAGTAATAGCATATTCTGAGGTTTAAAATTTAAAAATTAGTGTTTATAACATTTCAATGCTTTTTTAATTTATGGAGTTGATCAATATGGCTCTCGAAACAGTTTAAATATAATAATACCTATTCTATAAGAACATTCTATTTTGGAGGCTGTATACACTGGATCAAGAAAGTATTGGCATATTTAGTTTCCTTGTAATATTTCTCTGACAAACAAACAAAATCTGTTTCAATACAACAATTTACTACGTACAAAATCTATTTCCAAACAATAATTTATTACACACGAAATCATATAAATTTCATACAATAATTTACTACGTACAAAAGTAATAAAGTCCGTAACAACAATTTTCAATAATGAATTATACAAAATTCACAAAAGACTCAAAAAGGTATTGACACGCGAGGATTTCTTTTTTCTACTACGAGAACAGAATATAAAATATTTTTTAATGATCTAAAGACAAGCCATTTCCTAATGTTGGCGTGATGTCGTTCCATCACGTTGCTCGCAGTATTTACAAATGTATATTTAAAGTAAATTTTGACAACATTTCCGCCATTAAACGCAACGTAAATTAGTGTATTTTTACATGTTTCGCGTTATTATTATTGTACAATTTACTATTGCTATCGTTCCATGACGTTGCTCGCAGTATTTACAAATGTATGTTTAAAGTTAATTTTGACAACGTTAATTCTGCCATTAAACGCAACATAAATTAGTGTATTTTGATATCTTTCGCGTTATTATTATTGTACAATTTACTATTGCTATCGTTCCATGACGTTGCTCGCAGTATTTACAAATGTATGTTTAAAGTTAATTTTGACAACGTTAATTCTGCCATTAAACGCAACATAAATTAGTGTATTTTGATATCTTTCGCGTTATTATTATTGTACAATTTACTATTGCTATCGTTCCATGACGTTGCTCGCAGTATTTACAAATGTATGTTTAAAGTTAATTTTGACAACGTTAATTCTGCCATTAAACGCAACATAAATTAGTGTATTTTGATATCTTTCGCGTTATTATTATTGTACAATTTATTATTGCTATCGTTCCATGACGTTGCTCGCAGTATTTACAAATGTATGTTTAAAGTTAATTTTGACAACGTTAATTCTGCCATTAAACGCAACATAAATTAGTGTATTTTGATATCTTTCGCGTTATTATTATTGTACAATTTATTATTGCTATCGTTCCATGACGTTGCTCGCAGTATTTACAAATGTATGTTTAAAGTTAATTTTGACAACGTTAATTCCGCCATTAAACGCAATGTAAATCAGTGTATTCTTACATGTTATTATTATTGTACAATTTATTATTGATATCGTGCACGTGACTTTTGTATCTAGTGAACCATGAGAATAAATTTTGCTAATACATCGCCGGAAAACTAGGTGCGCCAATATCTTTACTGTACGTGTTATTACGAGCAACTACGTCTTCTAGCTGAATAAATACATGTACGCGCAACACGTATAGTCGACATTGGACTGCGTCGTAGATACTTTCGTTTCTTTCCACTCGTTTTGCCCCATTTCCAGCAAAATCGCGACGAGTTAGCAATTCACGCGTCGGTGAACAGAGCGGAGGCGCGAGTAATTTCGAAGATTGCCGTTACGTGATCTTCTCGTCGTCTTCTCGAGTTTTCCGGACTGGAGAACACGGTGGGGCCGCCGTTTATAAACGCCACCGCTACAGCCGGCAACGTTCCAGTCGTTTTTTTTGCCACGACCGGTGAGTATCGTTTTGTCGCCCTGTTGTTCGATCGACCAAGATTTACAATCCGACCGGGTGTTCTGCGCAACGTGAGCCATGAAGCCTATTGTTTTGTTGGGTGAGTAAGAGAACTTGGCAGGAAATTCCAAGAAGCAAGTCCTCTTGACTTCGATCGCGCGCAAACGAGAAAGAGGAAAGAATTCAATTATTTATTCATAGAGTGTCTCAGTGTCGAAAGTACTATGATAGGGATGGGAATAATTCTATGTGAAAAAAAAAAAAAGAAAAGAAGAAATAGATCGAAAGTGAAGAATAAAGGTTTTTCATTCGACATGTCGCTTTCGAGAAAGTCAAGTTTGAAAATTTATATTTATATTTCGGTGTGCCTGGTACATTCGATTTAAATTTATAATTATCTGTTAGCTGTGAATTTCATCGATTCTGGATTAATCGCAGGCGGCTGACAAGCGACAAATAGAATAAAGTTTTTTTCGTTTAGAGATTCACCTTTAAGACAGAGTTTGGTTAAAAATAGGGGTGCGCTTCGGTAAATTTTCAAATCTGGATGTTGTTGAAAGCGAGGCTTGTGAAAAAAATTGTGCGCCTTTCTATGATGCGTGTAAAATTCAAATTTGTCAAATTTGTTAATAATGGAATAAGAAATATTTTTTTAACGAAACATTTATAACTTTTGCTTGTCATTTTTTTATAACTGCATCCATCTTCTCGCGAAATTTCTGTATACGTATATATTCGCCATTATTCAAGATATCTGTACAAATTTTTTCTGATTTTCTTAAACGCTCGCAGCCATCGATACATTTCGAAAATGTAAACAAAATTTTCTTGCTGATTCTTCCTCCAACGTTCGCGAGATTTTAAATTTAGAAACGATAGTTAGCATCATGACCTCTCGTGATCTCTCTTTCCTTTCACTCGTAATATTTTATTTCTGTTGACTGAAAGATTCTGTTAAAACTAACTGGTATTTCTCGGGTACAATAATTCTGTCCCGTTAGATTCTGAAAATATTATAGTACATTTGGAAACAAACTGGCGACTATCTGATGACTAGCTGTCGTTCTATTTCATTTTTCTCGTTATATACAAAATGTCTCGTATTTTATCGTCTAAACTTTGTCAGTGTGTTCTATAGGCAGGAAATAAACAAAATTGACATGTTACATAACAGAAAGACCATAAAAAGTTATAGTATAGTTATAGTGAAGTTATAGTATAGTAGCTTTGTTAAAAAGTTATAATGAAGTTATAGTGTAGTAATTATATATATGTATATATATATAGTATATGTATAGTATAGTATAGTAGCTTCGTTAAAAAGTTATAGCATCAAATTATTAGAAGTGTACGAAATATAATAAATGAATAGAAAAAAGAAAAGGAAATAAATTTCTCGAGTCAAAAAGATTTTTCACTTTATTTTACGTTGCTTGTTTCGCCACGAAATTTCTGATTGTATAAACTATACAACTATAGAACACACTGACTGTAGCTTGAAAAGAGACGGCGAAAAGGAAATTGCACGTTTCATTTTCCCCGCGATTTAGCGTTGGTGGTGGTGTGCGCCCTCGCCATAATCGAGAGTACGAGCGCCGTGCCGACGGACACGACCACCACCGTGTCGACGAAACGTGTTAAAGAGCCGAAGGAGATCAAGGAGACGGCAACCGCGTCGAAGGACGTGAAGGCGGCGAAAGAAGCGGCGAAAAGGAACAAGAAGGACTGCGCGAAGGAATGTGGTCTCGAGTACGATCCGATTTGCGTGCACGATCCGAACGACGCCAACTTCAAGCCGAGGACGTTCGGCACTCAGTGCGCCCTGGACGTTCACAACTGCGAAATGGGAACGAGTAAGTGCGCCCGTTCGAATTACTGATCAATCATGACGATGTATCGCGGATTCCATCAGTAAGGAACGACGGAGTTTGAAACGCGATACATTGTACCCGCGGAATCTCGACTATGGTAATTTGACACGCGTTCGAGAGATACAGATATAATCGAACGTTCGTAGGAAATTTCTTTTGACGTAGATATTAATAATTTTCTATCAACGTAGATAACGAGGTTGAAGAACGAATTTAAATATAGATAAATAAATGTGAAATAAATATATAACGAATATGATACGGAGAAATTAGAAGATAGTGAACACTTAAGTGTGTACTACGTATATACTACGTACTGATGGCATTATTTGAAAATTTCTTTTAACGAGAATTTATTTTTATTTACTGTAACTTGTGGCACCCACTTCAGGAGCTGATTGCACGCCTAGAAATAATAAAAAAGAAGTCATATAAATGTGTGTCCTATCTGTCTTCGTTTGAATTTTAAAAACATAGCAAACTCTGGTAAGCTAGTTTTACCAGGAATGGTATATTCAATTTTTATAATAATCATAATTGGGATGAAGAGAACCCACGTGTTATTGTGCATTCAAGACATCGACACCAGTTTAGTTTAAACGTACGGGCAGGAATAATTGATAAATTTTTAATTGGACCTTCTTTTCTCGATGGGAAACTAACAGGCACAAAGTACGTTGATTTTTTGAGCACGCGTTCACACGAAATATTAGAGCAAGTTCCAGTCGATATTAGACTTCGTACGCGGTTTATGCACGATGAAGCTCCGCCGCGTTTTAGCCGAGTGGCTAGGCAATTTTTAAATCGACACTTTGCAAATAAATGGATCGGTCGTGGAGGTCCTGTTGCATGGCCTGCTCGTTCTCTGGATTTCAATCCATTAGATTTTCATTTGTGGGGACATTTAAAATCTATTGTATACGCAACATCGATTGAAAATGCTGAAACACTACGAAATAGAATAGAGCAAGGCTCCCGACAAATTCGAGAAACACCAGCAACGATAGAGAGAGTAACCAGATGAATGACGAGACGCGTGCAGGCTTGTCTTCAGACGCAAGGTGGTCATTTCTTTGCATCTTTTGTAAAAGTAATTAAAACAGAAAATTCATTATATCTCATAAACAAAGACAGATAGGACATATATTTATATTGACTTTTTCTTCATTATTTTTAGACGTACAATCAGCTCTCGAAGTGGGTCCCACAAGTTACGAAACACCCTGTATAATTAAACACACGCGCCAACTATTAAGCTAAAATCGAAAGATTATAAATTGATGAATTACAAAGCACACATTTCCCTATATACGTTTTTTTTAAATTTCAATTTTAAACTCCCGTTGTTTCCAATTGAAACGCTACATCGATGACCCTTTCATTTCACACAGAAATATCATCATTTTGCTTTATTTTAATGATTTAACATTTAATTATAAAATTATTTTTTATACTAATATAGTAGGGTATCTAATCCTAGTTTAATATTTAATTTTCTTATTTTTTAATATAAAAAATTATAATATATTAATAATTTAAATTTCACCTATAATTATTAATTTTTATATAAATTATTTTATATTAATAAAATTTATTAACTATTAACTTATCATATAAGTTTAACCGCTATTGCTGGCACTTTAATTTACAATTATTAATTTTAATTCCCTAATTTAACTTTCATTAATATTATAAGGAACTTGTTATTAATTACATTTAAATATATTTAACATAAATTTATTATATATAAAATATTAATTTAATTAATAATTTAACCATAATTATATTATAGCACAATAATAAAATAAAATATTAAATTATTTATATATAATAATTCAATTTATTAATATATATAATATAGTATTAACTATATTATATATATTAGTTATATAAACTATTTTTCCCTTTTTAATATAAAAATTTAAAATATGATACTAATTGTATATGTAATATAAATAAATAATACAACACTAAATTTATATAAGCTATTAATATATAAACTTTATAAACTTTGTATAAAATCTGTATCATTCAAATTGGGGCTTCGCGCTTCAAATCATCAAGTTTCATGCAAATTGCAAGATTGCGCACGTCTCATTTTGGTCGTTGCAGAGCTGGTGATGAAGAACAAGGGCGAGTGTCCTGGATCCGGCGGCGTGGTTCTCTCTTGAGGAACGAGTCTCTCATTTATCCGGCTGCTGCGCGTCCACGTTTACACGCCAAATGCTTGAACGCTTATGCGAAGTCGCGCTTTGGGCTTTGGCTCTAGATCTAGCTTTTAGCGAGAATCAAACACTCGAATGGAAATGATACCGAACAAAGGAAATAAACGATTTCGTAAAAACCGAGAAACCGTGACTTTCACGAAACATTTTCTTCCCTTTTCTTCTTCTTCTCTCGCAACAGCGACAGATTTAGGGTTCGAAATGGGAGCGAAGGCGAGTGGCCTTTGGCCAGATGCCGACGGGGTTGGGAAGCAGGGGGCCGGTCAACGATTACGACAAGTGGCAGATAAACGATCGCATGCTCGTGTTAGCGTTAGAGAAGCCTGCCATTGTTTGCCAATCTCGAACGTTGCGCGAGAAAAATCTGCGACTATTAACGACAACGCAGCGACCGGAAGCCCTTCGCCAGTACGGAGGGAGACTAACAGGAGAGAGAGAGAGAGAGAGAGCCCCTACAGTGGAACGAAGGTTCGCGAGTCGAACGAACCTCGAGGGACCAGGAGAAGATCTCTCTCTCTCGCTTTGCCCACAAGGATGATTCTGCGGACTGTTCGGCCGATGTTGATGGTGATGACGGCGATGCTTCTGGAAACGAGCGGCAAGCCGCGATTGGAATTGCCACGCAACTGCGCGCACTCGGCGCCGAGTCACGAGCGATCGGCGACGATCTCGGCGAACGGTAGCAGCGGCGTCGCGACGATGACGATCCTCGAGGAGCTCGAGAGTCGTTTGTCTCGCTTGGAGAGAAGACTGAGGGCGGTCGAGCAGCCCGGTAAGCCCGCGAGTTTCTTGCAGTCTTGCTTGTTGCACGACGTTCGTTGCGATTCCGTTCGGGTCCAAAATGCGGGTCGTTCGCAGTTTGGCAGATGAGCTCCGCCGAGGAGGACTGGGAGATCTGCGCGGAGGGGCCGTGCAAGTGTCAACCGGAGACGAAATCGGTGTCATGCTGGAGGCAGAATCTGTTGGACCTGCCCGCGGCGCAGCTAGTTCCACGAGATGTGTTGAAACTGTAAGCTTCTCTCTGTCTTCCTTTGCTTTCGCCCCTTTCTCGTCTTTCGCGAAACTCGGGGAGAATCGTTAAGAACCGGTACATTTACAGGGATCTGGCTGGCAATCGGCTGACGGCGCTTCACAGGGACACCTTCCTGGACATGACGCGTTTGAATCACCTGTGAGTAGAGTAGAAACGAGGCCAGTCGATCGCGATCCATGATCGAGCCGATTCATTCCAGAGATCTCAGCGACAACGCGATCGAGCATCTTCCGCTGAACCTGTTCTTCTCGCTGCACGCCGTCACGCGGATCAGGCTGAGCAAGAATTTGCTCGTGGAGTTGCATCGATCGCAATTTCTCAGCACGCGAAATCTTCGTATTCTGTGAGTGTTGGTTAAACTAATTGATTCTTTTTCTTTTTTCTTTTTTTTTTTTTCGTCAAGATGGAGAAGATTTGGACGAAGTTTGGAGGAAAGGGGGGCAGTTGAAATTTCCTCGACGATATCTCTTGCCATCTTTCTTTCATTCACGTTGCTTTCAGATCGGAACGAACAGTTCAATTCTAGTTCAATTCTAGTTCGCGCTAGGCAATTTTTCATCTCAGCGTCTTATAACAACTGGTGTTTATAGTAACTTGGCGCCATATGATTTTCAAAGTTTGAGTTAATTAATATTCTTCGTGTCGAAGAGAAAATTTCTGAAACCATCAACACTATGAATTGTTACACTTTCGTGCAATTTTCATAAAGTTTTCAGTGATTTTAATTATTACAAATTTAAATACATATAGTGTCCTTCGTTGACATGTTTAGTGACTTCTGTCTTCTTGCTTTTTACAGTTACTGATTCACACTTGCCGATCGTTTCTTTCATAACCGTAAAATCTTGTTTCCTAGTGAGACGAATTTTTATGGTGAAAATTATTACCAAAAGTCACAGCCAGTCGTTTGCTACGTTAAGTCGACTGTGTTAACTCGGACCGGAGGTTGAAGTAATTCATAATTATTTGATCAAACGCGAGCAAACGTCATCGTAGAATGCTCGTTTAAATTTGAATTCAAATTTGTCGGGGAGCAAACATAATAACAATAATAATGCAGATAACAATGGAGCATTGAAATATTTGTTCGTTCCCCACAACGATAGCTGAAATTCGAGACTTTCATCTGTAAAAAAATCTCCATCTATAATATCTATTATATTACATACTCGAGCGCTAACTAAATATCGAAATCGTCTCGTTGGAAAAAAAAGTTGGAAATCGTGCAACAGTAAACTTCGTTGCGCGATATCTTTTTTCAGAATTATAATAGTTTTATTATAAACGTTCGAATATTAATCGTCACTGCGCAGAGACGCGTCCTCCAACAGGTTGCGAACTCTGCCAGAGAGTCTCTTCTTGAGCACCACCTCGCTGGTACTGCTCGACCTCTCTTGCAATCGACTCTCGAGCTTCGCGCCGGAAACGTTTCGCGGATTGTCTTCGTTGGAGGAGCTGCTGCTGGGAAAGAATCGGCTCTCGATCCTCCCTGTGGACCTGTTCAAGGACCTGACGAGCCTAAAGTACCTCGGTCTGGAGGAGAACCGACTGAAAGAGCTGCCCGATCTACTGTTTCGCGCGCAGTCGTCGCTACGCGAGTTGAACGCAAGGGGCAATCAACTGACGGAGATATCGGCGAGTTTGCTGTCGCCGCTCGAACGTCTACGATCCCTCGAGTTGTCCAACAACAAGATAGCCAGAGTAAATATCGCGTGTAACTAGCGAGTTTCGCTCTGTTGATCAATCTTTCGAGCCCTTGCGCTGGGGCAACTGGGTTCGCGGACCGTAACGAGTGACCGTCGCTTTCTTCTTCGAACTCGTCGGTACGGTATCACTCGATTGGAAACCATTGAGAAGTAATAAATTTGTCATTTGCCTGGGTTGTACTTAAATGTAATTAAAACTGAGAAAATATTGCAATTTTGTGACAAAAAGTTGTCGACGTGCGTGAAACGTCGTTTCAGCGCAAGTGGTTAAGACAACGTTAGAAAGTAATCTAAACAAACGATCGAGATTACAGTAAATATTCCCGAGTATTTCCAAAATCTATGTCTAGACATTGCAGTTCTGTTGACATTCTCGTTGCAAACGTTTGCCTTCGTTAAAGATCTGGACAAAATTAAATATTCAGATTGGATCTGATTAATTGAATATTTGCACTGGCAACTGGTTCGCGGACCATAACGAGTGACCGAATCGTACACAATAATTCGCTTTCTTTTCCATTCGAACTCGTTGGTATCGCTGAACAGAAATGATTTAGAATTAACAAACTTCATCGTTCGTTTTATCTGGGTTACATTTAAATATAAAGCTGAGAAAATATTGCAATTTTGGGACAGAAAGTTCCAGCGCAAGAGGTCGAGTCTTTTTCAGATATGAGCTATGCGATAAAGTTTATTCTTGAATACTCGAAACTCTCGAGACTCGGACGAGAGAGAAAGTATAAAATCAGTGAACGAAGAATCATTTGTAATGAACAAAGAATAGAGTTCGAGTTTGACACGAAATGCCTCGCAAACACTCGGTTTTCGTTTTTTCCAAGGATATAAGCAGGACAGTGGTAATGTAATGCACCCAAATTTGAAGAAATTATCAAAAAGAAATATCTTATTACGTCAGCATCAATTTTTTGAACATCTGACCAGCTACAATCAGACAGAAACGGACGATTGGATCCAGGAAATGTTCGAACGTCAAGAGTCTGAATCTGATACTTTTGTACATGTTCTTGTTCAACTGTGGCCAATAAAAATTTATATAGAAACGATTAATTCCAGTTCCTAGAACAACAAGTCCCTCTAGCAAAATAAAATCGACACACCGAGTTTCGTGAGTTTCGAGTCTCGAAAGTTGAATCTTACGAGAGCTTCGAGAACTCGAGTTTATCGAGAATTGAGAGATTAGTTTGGAACCGACTCCCTACTTTCATTTTCATCCACGAGAACTCGCGTTATTTGTTCGTCGTAGATCGATTCGTCGGCCTTGCAAGGCCTGGCGGCGTTGAAAGAACTTCAACTGGGGCACAATCGTATACGAAACTTAACGCCAGGACTGTTCACGAATTCCACTGGTTTGGAGAGACTGGTGTTGTACGCGAATGGCATTGAGAGCCTGTCACGTGGCACGTTTCATGGTTTGTCGAATTTGACCTCTCTTTTCCTGCACTCCAACCACCTGAGGATTCTGCACCCAGAGCTGTTCGACGATACGCCGAATCTGCGAAAATTGTAAGTAACGAATGTTAATGTTCGGTGTTGAACCAGCACGAACAACATTTCGTCGTCAGTTGATGAAACGATACTCAACAGATGTGAATTTGTTGGGACTGTTTCGTCTGTAAGGGATGGGATTAGCCACTTGCGCTGGCAATTGCGGACCGTAACGAGTGACCGAGCCGTGTACAATAATTCGTCGCCTTTCTTTTCAAAACTCGTCGGTACGCGTATCACTGGACAGAAATTACTATTCCGAAGTAATGAATTTATTATTTGTTTTGCCTTTCTTTGCACAATTACATTAGTTTGTACTGAACTGAACAAAATTATATTTATTATTTAACTTTTAACCACTTGCTCTGGCAACTGATTGCGGACCGTAACGAGTGACCAAACCGTATACAATAATACGTCGCCTTTCTTTTTCATTTGAACTCGTCGGTACGATATCACTGGATAGAAATTATTCAAAAGTAATAAATTTATTATTCGTTTTGCCTGGGTTGTACACTAAACATATTTAAAACTGAGAAAATATTGCGATTTTGGGACCAAAAAATTCTCGACGCGCGTGGCACGCCATTCCAGCGCAAGATAGTTTGACGAGCCTAAAAATTACAAATACTTTGGAAAGCTAGTAAAAAAAAAAAGTACATGTTTGATTGACATGAACTTTCACGGTTTATTTCAACACGTTATGAACTATAAAAAGCAACGTTAAAATTTATTATTCGTTTCGCCTGGGTTGTACGCTAAATACTGAAAATTGAGAAAATATTGCAATTATTACGAAAATATTGCAAAAATTACGAATACTTTGGAGGGCTGGTAAAAAAAAAGTACATGTTTGATTGACATGAACTTTCACGGTTTATTTCAACACGTTATGAACTATAAAAAGCAACATTAAAAGAGAGAGAAAGAAGGCTCTTATTATGTTTTTAACGGCATCCTTTCACATAACTTTATTTTACATTGCCTATCGGTGTGCATGATTCCAGCCAAACAGGATTAACTGCAACAAAAAGACAAAAAAAGAAGTTCAAAAGTAAACGATATTCTCTAGGGATTGACGATCCAACATTTTCAATTTTGTAAAAATTATGAAAATAGCAGCGATTTGTTTTTGATGTGTCGAATTTGCGCCAAAAATTTCTACGTTTTTCGTTTGTATTTTTCGAAATTGTTGAAAATTAAGAAACGTTCGATCGTCAATCCCTAGTAAATGTTAGGCTAAAGACACGCACCAAGTTTCACAGTAATCGGTTGATTGGACTCCGAGATATCTTGCACACCGTTTCTAAAAACTTAGTTTCGAGAAAAAACGCGTTTAAAGTTTCAGAACGTCATTCTTCATCCTTTACTTACATTTTTTACTTATATATCGCTCACAACCAAATTGAATCCAAGTCCCCTAATATTCGATTCACCAAAAGTAAATATTCACACTTTATAATGCCGCTTAAAGTTGCAAACAGTGATACAAATTCAATTCAATCTGTATCCCAAGTCAGACTTATTATTACACCCCAAAACAAGTCGTTTTAAAGGCCAGGACCTTTTTTACCTTATTTCCAAGACTTCAAGCTACCAAAAAGAAAAAAAATCGATTTTTTGAAAATTTCAAACTCTCCTCTTAATACAAAAAAAAAAAAAAAAAGAGAAAAAAATTAAACTATCTATTATCTACAAGAGAGCTTCTAAATGCGCAGACAGCTGGAGTCGAATTATCTGTCCTCGTTGCCGCCACGGATCTTCGACGGTGTGCAATCCATGGAGCAGCTTCGCCTTGCCAGAAATCCATGGCACTGTGACTGCGCCGCTTCATATCTGGCCATGTGGCTGCAGCGAATGTACCTGGCGCAAGTAAACGCGACGAGACCGGTGGAGGATCCTGGCGTTTGGGAATTTGGCGCCGGGGCAGTTTGCAGAGGTCCAGGCACCCTCGGTGGCAAACTGCTGCTGCGTTTGACGTTCCACGAGCTCTGCGAAGGCCAGTGGGCCTCGATGAGGGGCTTGGTCCCTCGACTTCCCATCGATCTCATCGGCAGTGGTCGAACCCTATCTTCCACCGACGATCCGTTCGCGCGAAACGAATCCAACTTCTCTCGCTCTCTCGCCAAGCAACGATAAAACGTCTCGTTTAAGGAAAGACTCGATTCGCCATTATCGGAGAAATTGCGTTGAACCTTCTCTTTCTACACAAAATGTGCGTGCATCGATTGTGCATAGGGTACTCGCGAAAGTATTGAGTAGAAATAAAGTAGCTACGATATTCTTTTGTTTTTAACAAAAGTTTGAGCTAATTCTGACTCATTATTTTCAACTTCTTCACTTTCATTAGTGTCTACTGTTTCTGAAGAAGGCAATTTCTCTGTTGTTTCATCATTATTTGTAATGTCGTCTGAATCTCTTTGTTTTCCTTGGTGCTGTTGCTTTAGTAAATTTGTCATCCCCTGATTTAACATCATTAATAATAAACTGCTTTAACTTTGTTGTTAACTTTATCCTTTGTATCATTATTCACATCAAGTTTCCTCTTGCTTTTGGTTTCAGTTTACTGTCCTCCGATGCTACTTCAACATTTGTTTTTTCTCCTTTTTTTTGCAGTTGGTGCTTCTGAATTTTCAGCATTCTCATTCAGAAATATTTGAAAAAAAGAAAAGTCCAAGAGATGTTTGTTGCAGCTTTTGTAATTATTTATACTCGATGCTCGAGAGTAATGAAATCAGTTACAAAATGATCTTTGTTTGTCAGTAACGTTGCATATGGCACGAAAAAAATGTTAGGCTTATACCTAGACGCGAGAAACGTTAGAAAATATTATTTATTGTGCAGAATTTTTGCGAACACATCACGTGCGTTAAATAAATAAAACTGTTCAAAATTGGCGTTGCAATAAGACAGGATTACAATGTGATTATAATAGTATACTCGATGCATTTCAAATCACTGATTCTGAAAATGTTTGCAGAAGTTGCCAGTTATTTACTGCAAATATACACTTGGAAAAGTATGAACGCGTAGCGCAAGTAGTATCTCAAGTTCACTGCAGTTATCAAATTTTTACTCCGATCCTTTGCCCCCATTTTTCGAAAAGAAAAGTTTTATCTAGCACTTAACGTTAGCGTATTTATGGGACGAACGTATTTCAGTAAACATTCAAGTCATAAATATGTACAGTCACTTTGAAATTTCATTTCAAATTAATTATGTTTAAACAAACTTGAGGACTGGAACACAGAAACATAAAAATTACAAGACCAGCAAAATTATAGGAAATTAAGAATAATTCAGATATATATTTCGCACAGAGATCATGGAAGTATTAATTGTATTAATAATACTTTATCAATACAATCGTATAACCATTATGTAGTCGTTACAGTTAATTGGAACTTCAGAATTATTGATGTAACAATGTACTGAAAGCTTATATTTATTAAAACAAGCAAAAAATCTTAATAAATCAAAGATGGTTAGTTTCGTTTTAAAGGATAGTTCTTGTACTTCTCATAAATATACATAGACGTTGCGTTGATACGATTGAATTTACATTTCTCTCGAATATTAAAGCAACAGAGTCTGTTTATGTCGTTGCTATTTTAAAGTAGAAAACAATTCCAATAACTCCTAAATCAATGGTTTCTTTTTCTTTTGCGGCCACGTTTATTATCTTCTTTGCTCCTTTTGACTCGAGTGCCACACATATTCGAAGTTTGGCGCCAGTTTTTCTTTCAAAACATCCCATACGCGCGCCAAATTTTTCTACGACAAATGACATTAGTCGCGAGTTTCTTCCGTCACTGCGTTTTCACCATTCTGTTTCATCGTGTTCGTTGCAAGACTTCCGGTCGATACTGTACTCCAAACCTACCATTTTCCGCCACTAGCAACGACTCGAGATGTCGCGGCGCGCGTTCGACCTAAAGCAAGACGATTGAGCAAACAGGCTCGAGGCCTGAACGAGAAAGTAACGAGAGAGCGTGGGGGAACGTCGTTGCCTCGATATCGCCGTTTCCGACTATCAGGCCACAGTCCACGACACAGAATGGACGCACCAACATCCGCGAGAGCCACGACCGAGCTGCTGAAACGACTGCTCGAGATTCTCGATGAAGAGGACGCGTTCGATCGTACCGGCGGCAAGCCTGTCTTGGAGTTTGTTTATCCGGAAGAGCTACAGGTGAGCTGATCGAGGCTCGTGAGGCGCATGAGCCACGCAATTTTGTTGACGATGGTGATCACGGACGCTGTACTAATGGTGATTGTCGTTAGAACTACGAAAGTGTATAATTTTTCAGAGACAGAAACTGCGGAGAAGGGATTTATGTGATTTCTCGTTAAACATAAGTAACAGTTTATACGTTTTCTAAAATTTCTTGTCTTCTAATTCGTCTGAAAAGAAAACGTGATTATAGCAATGATCGTAGCATAAACTTTTAACTGTCTCACTGTTTTAAATGATGTTTCTCGTAAGTTGTGACACTTGTCAGAAATTAAGTTTATTTATTAATTCATTATCACGTGCAATCTATCGTGATTTTTAATAATTATACGTTATATATTGTATAATAGTGTTGCATGTTTTTGAATGTAACGAACATCTTAATATTTCAATATTATCAGGTCAGAAACGAAATGTCTGATAGTGAGCCAGCAGGCATTCTATCGTAACAATACAACGTTCGAATATTATGTCATTTAAAAAAACAGAGATTCACATTTATCGCAGAAGAAATGGGAACATATTGTTCGATTTTGTGAAGAAGATACAATACACTGAGAATGTCTGCTATTGGATAATCCTCCAGTCATTAATAGACATTCTTTTTTGATAATAAATATTCGAATATATGTTAAAATATTCGAAAACAGAAGTACTGTAAATTTACATTCGTAAATATGTATGTTTAGCATTAGTCAGCAATTAATAAAAAAAAAAAAAAAAAAAAAAGAGACGAAAAATTCAATCTTCAAAAGGGTGACCAATCCAACGCACATTTTGTTATCAATCATGCCGCGTCACTTGTATTTCTCCAAAATTGAGAGAAATATCTCAAATCTAAAGAAAATACGAAAAAATTCTTATCTTGTACGCGTCGTTCGTCTTTCAATGATGTTTACCAAATTGCGAGCAAGAGAAGATTGAATCTTTAAAAACTCGAGGATCGCAGCAGGGTTAAACATGAAATAATATCAAATCGTTGTTGCTAATTGAGCGTGTGTTGAATGTCCTCTGATAATCGACCACTCGTTCGAAACGTTTCGTTTGCATTTCGCAGAAATTATTGCCGATCGAGCTGACCGATGAACCGGCTAGCAAAGAAGAGATCGAGACGGTAATACGGCAAACGATTCGATACTCGGTCAAGACGTTCAGTCCGCATTTTCACAATCAGCTGTTCGCTGGTATCGACGAGTATGGCTTGGCTGGTTCATGGTTGACCGACGTGCTTAACACTAGCCAGTAAGTTTCTTGTCTGATTTTATCTTGTTAATCTTAGTTCTCGCTTGGCCTGCGAACCAGTTTATCAGGTTTTTAAAGCGTTTGTAGCTTCGCAGTTTCTGCGGATCATTTACTTCGTTTTATCTTCGTTTCAACATTATTGTATTATTGTTATCAGTAGAATGCGTGGATATTTATGCAGTTTCATACTTTGACGAATAGGGATCCGTTTCGCTAAAATACTGCAACTTGACTGCGGATTTTCATATTTTTCAATTTAAATAAATTTTAATAAATTTAATATAATTATTGTCTAATATATCATTTATAATAAATATAATTTTATAATTATAATATATTAATTTATTGCTTTAAATTATATATATTAATTTAAAACTTAATATATCAATATATCATTTATTAATATGTTGTTGTTTATCGTATTGTTCAGTTCTGTTTTTGATCATCTTTGTTAAATACCTAATTGCAAATGCCAAATTTTCAAGCTCGACTCCCTCGAAAACGAAAACTTCGGTGAACGAATTTTATATTCTTTCGGTTCACCAGTTACGGGGATATGGCGAATAAGTTGTGACAAACGATAATGATCAATCTTATCGTTAGAATACATCTCTTAAGAAAAAATTGTAATCTGTCGAATTAGCTTTGAATTTAGCCTACGCCTTTGATTTACTAGATACACGTACGAGGTAGCTCCAGTGTTCACCATGATGGAGCAACAAGTGATAGAACAATCTTTGAAATTGGTTGGATATCCACCGTCACCAGAAGGAGATGGTATTTTATGTCCAGGCGGAAGTGTATCAAATATGTACGGAATGGTGATGGCCAGATACAAAATGATTCCAGAAGTAAAAACCAAAGGCCTCGCGGGCCTTCCACAATTGGTCTGTTTCACCAGCGAGGCTGGCCACTATTCAATTACCAAAGGAGCCCACTGGTTGGGTCTGGGGACCGATAATGTCTGCAAGGTATGCTATCATTCGCTCGTTAACCGCGTTTCAAGTATATATGGCTATAGTCAGTTGTGTTATTGATATCCTAATCGAGCATCGAATCGAATATTGATAATAATATAATTAATTATATTAATACAATTGATATAATATACTAATATAATTAATATAATTGTATATATACTGTATGTAAGTATATATACTATTATAGTATAGTACTATACTATATATATATATACTATTATAGTATAGTATCTATTATATTATATCATATTATATAGTATATATATATAATATAATTATATTAGTACAATTATATGTATATACTAATATAATTAATATAATTGTATATATACTATTATAGTATAGTACCTATTATAGTATATCATATTATATAGTATATATATAATATAATTATATTAGTACAGTTGTATATACTAATATAATTAATATAATTGTATATATACTGTATGTAAGTATATATACTATTATTTATATATATATATATTCTATCATAGTATAGTATATATACTATTATAATATAGTATAGTATGCTACTATTATAGTATAGTACATACTATATTACATTATATAGTATATGTATAATATAATTATATTAGTACAATTATATGTATATACCAATATAATTAACACAATTATTAATTACAGTTGCAGTAAAAAATATTGCAGTTAAAAATATAATAACACATCAATATATTATAACCAGAAATATTCGACATTTCTACATAATGTCAATCAATTGATACTCAATTTACTTTTAACCTCTTGCGATGGAATGACGTGCCACGCCCCAAAATTGCAATATTTTCTCAGTTTTGAGTATATTGAAACACAATCCACGCAAAACGAATAATAAACTTATTATTTCTTAGTAATTTCTATCCAATGAAATACCGATGAATTCAAAAAGAGGACGAATTATTCCATATGCCATTTGGTCACTCGTTATGGCGAACCAGTTACTGGTGCAACAAGTTAAAAAAATTCTGCATTTCGGCTCGTTCGACAGGTCAAGTGCGACGAATTTGGACGAATGCGGCCAGACGAGTTGAAGGCTGGGATAGCAAAGGTGAGGAGGCGGGGACACTTACCTTTCTTCGTGAACGCCACCTGCGGCACCACGGTCCTCTGCTCGTTCGATCCGCTGCCGGAAATCGCGGCCATCTGCCGCGAGGAGAACCTATGGTTACACGTTGACGTTCGTACAAAACCAAGTATGATTGAACGTGGCGAATCTCGCGACAAACGTTTCGTTTAAAACCTCGAACGATCGTCGTTGTTACAGGCATGTCTCGGCGGCACGCTGTTACTGTCGGAGAAATATCGGGATCGATTGAAGGGTATCGAACTGTACGTATCTCTCAATTTTCCTTCGTCAGTCTCCTCCTTCTTCTTCTTTTTCTTCCGATGAATCTGCATCGTGCATATATGTTTCGATCGGTGACAGCTCCAACTCCGTGGCGTGGAATCCGCACAAGATGCTCGGCGCGCCGCTTCAGTGCTCGCTGTTCTTGATCAAGGGTAAAAACACCCTGCACGAGGCGAACTGCGTCGGGGCGCGGTATCTGTTTCAGCAGGACAAGCATTACGACGTGTCTTGGGACACGGGTGACAAGAGTTTACAATGTGGCAGGAAGGTAAGAGTTCGTGGATCGAGGAAGAGTCCAAGATATGGATTATTTGCAATGTGACGTCTTCGTCGTAGGTCGACGGAACCAAATTATGGCTGATGTGGAAGGCACGAGGGACCAATGGGCTCCGCGAATCCGTGGAAATAGCCATGTCCGCGATCGAGTATTTCTTCGAACGAATCAAAGACCGAGAGGGGTTTCGCTTGGTGCTTCCCCGATACGAAGGCTGCAACGTTTGCTTTTGGTGATTGTCAGAGTTTTATATACAGGGTGTTTCGTAACTTGTGGGACCCACTTCGGGAGCTGACTGTACGCCTAGAAATAATGAAAAAAAGTCATATAAATATATGTTCTATCTGTCTTCGTTTGAATTTTAAAAACATAGCAAACTCTGGTAAGCTAGTTTTACCAGGAATGGTATATTCAATTTTTATAATAATCATAATTGGGATGAAGAGAACCCACGTGTTATTGTGCATTCAAGACATCGACACCAGTTTAGTTTAAACGTACGGGCAGGAATAATTGATAAATTTTTAATTGGACCTTCTTTTCTCGATGGGAAACTAACAGGCACAAAGTACGTTGATTTTTTGAGCACGCGTTCACACGAAATATTAGAGCAAGTTCCAGTCGATATTAGACTTCGTACGCGGTTTATACACGATGAAGCTCCGCCGCATTTTAGCCGAGTGGCTAGGCAATTTTTAAATCGACACTTTGCAAATAAATGGATCGGTCGCGGAGGTCCTGTTGCATGGCCTGTCCGTTTTCCGGATTTGAATCCATTAGATTTTCACTTGTGGGGACATTTAAAATCTATTGTATACGCAACATCGATTGAACATGCTGAAATACTACGAAATAGAATAGAGCAAGGCTCCCGACAAATTCGAGAAACACCAGCAACGATAGAGAGAGTAACCAGATGAATGACGAGACGCGTGCAGGCTTGTCTTCAAATGCAAGGTGGTCATTTCTTTGCATCTTTTGTAAAAGTAATTAAAACAGAAAATTCATTATATCTCATAAACGAAGACAGATAGGACATATATTTATATTGACTTTTTCTTCATTATTTTTAGACGTACAATCAGCTCTCGAAGTGGGTTCCACAAGTTACCAAACACCCTGTGTACATCAATTCTGAATGTCACGTGCTCAATTCGTAATAGGTACATACCACCGAGCATGCGAACTCAACAGGAGACTCAGGAATGGCGGGACAAATTGTACGAGGTCACAGCTAAGATAAAAGGACGTATGATGCTGGAGGGAACGTTGATGGTTGGCTACACGCCGCTCTCTTACTGCAATCTCGGTAACTTTTTCCGTATGGTGGTCACCTGTCAACCACCGCCGAGCAACGCTTCCATGGATTACGTGATCGACAAGATAGAGGAACTGGCGGCCGATTTGTAAAGAGACTGACGTATCTCGCTGGAGCGAGCGAAAGAGAAAGAAAGAAAGGAAGAAAGAGGAGCCGATTCTTGCGGGCGTTCTATTGTTCGTTTTATTGCATGATTCTATGCCGTTCTGGGGTTCGCGAAATGTTCGCTGGATCGCGGAACGTCGCGTCGTCTGTTTGTTACACTCGTTCGCAGCGCGTGACCCGAAAATTGGTTAAAATCTACGGCTGAGTTTCGAATTTCAAGAGTCTCACGATCGTTTTTCTTTCTCTTTTTTTTGTTTGCTTTCTCTTCTTCTCGTTTTCTTCGACGCGTGACCGCGACTCAATGTGAGCCAATAGTGAAAATAGCGCGAATCATATGCGAATCTTCATGCGTACACGGTTTGCATTCGTTCACGGTCTCTCTTTCAGGATCTCACACACACACACACACACACACACACACGCACACGCCACACTCGCGCATCCACACACGTTTAATAGGTACACGTTACGTGCTCGTCCTTTGTCGATTACGAAGCGATGCACGCGTTTTCGACGTAACGATGGCACTGAATCGTTCGACGCGAAACTGAAAGCGATCGTCTCTGTAATAATCTCAAATAAAACGATTGTACGAGTATCACTGGATGATGCAGGCGATCTGTCCGCGTTTAACACCTCCTCCTAATTCTTTCTTTTTTTTTTTCTTTTGGAAGCTCGTCTCCTACTTTCGTAGGTTGCTTCTCGTAGCATTCGCAGCTCGAAATTATAAAAGGCGATGGTCACGTCGTGGTTGCGTTCGTTAGTTTTTCGCCCGGCGTTCTCGCAATACGCCTTCATGGCAATATGTTGTCTTTTCTTCGTTAGATGCTCGCGGATCTTCGCGTTAAATAGTCGAAACGCGAGAATCCGCCTAGTAGAAATTTGTTCGTTTCTTATTGCACGCTGCCCCGTTCAGTAGTATTTGTCCTGATCAGGATCGACTCGGATATGTTGCTGGCCGTGGCTGTTACGCTTCAACGTGGCAGACTCGTAGTCCAAACTCTTTGGGTACAGTTTCGGACTTCCGAGGCCGTTCACGTTCGGATTGTTCTTACCGCGAAGAGTTCCGTTGCCGTTCGTGCTGCCGGAGAAACTCGGCTGCCGTTTCGCATTTACCTGTATCAAAGAGGAAACAGCTTAGTTTAAAAATATCACGCAATTTCTATAAATATAACTAAAATCTATAAAAAAATCTATAAATTCTATAAATATAACTAAAGAAACGGAATCTAAAAATAGTGGTTTCTTCCGCTAGTTAAATATCCTAACAGGATCTTCAAATATTCCAAAATATTCCAACAAAGTTTTGATGACTAACAATTCTGTATTAGAGATATGAAACCTAGTACGACCAATATCACACACAATTTGTATTTTTATAAATATAATTAAAGAAGTGGGACCTAGAAATAGTGGTTTCTTTCGCTAGTTAAATATCCTAACAGGATCTTCAAATATTCCAACAAAGTTTTAACGACCAACAACTCTGTATTACATATATGAAACTTGGTACGATCAATATCACACACAATTTATATTTTTATAAATATAATTAGAGAAGTGGGACCTAGAAATAGTGGCTATCCTTTCGCTAGTTAAATATCCTAACAGAATCTTCAAATATTCTAACAAAGTTTTAATGACTAACAATTCTGTATTAGAGGTATGAAACCTAGTACGACTAATATCACACACAATTTATATTTTTATAAATATAATTAAAGAAATGGGACCTAGAAATAGTGGTTTCTTTCGCTAGTTAAATATGCTAACAGGATCTTCAAATATTCCAACAAAGTTTTAATGACTAACAACTCTGTATTACATATATGAAACTTGGTACGATCAATATCACACACAATTTATATTTTTATAAATATAATTAAAGAAATGGGACCTAGAAATAGTGGTTTCTTTCGCTAGTTAAATATGCTAACAGGATCTTCAAATATTCCAACAAAGTTTTAATGACTAACAACTCTGTATTACATATATGAAACTTGGTACGATCAATATCACACACAATTTATATTTTTATAAATATAATTAGAGAAGTGGGACCTAGAAATAGTGGTTATCCTTTCGCTAGTTAAATATCCTAACAGAATCTTCAAATATTCTAACAAAGTTTTAATGACTAACAACTTGCGACTAATACCAATCAGATCCACATCCTTTAACTCAACGTGTCATCTCTTTAAATTTTTCGTAAACGCGTAAACATCCGCAGTGTAGCAGAGGTTATCGACTTACATCCTTCAACGGAACCGAGACGTAAGAGTTTTGTTTGCTGATGTAGTGAGGGCTGCCAGGGATTCGCTGTTGACGCCGCTTCAGATAACAGAAGCTCAACACCGCGGTCACGGCCAAGCCAACCAGGAAACCGACTACGCAGCTGCCCACCACCGCTCCGATAGTTACACCCGAATGTTCTATGCTTGACCTTAGAGCGTTTACGTCTGAAAAATCGTACAAACGTAACGTACATCAACGTACAGGCAGCGTTTGCTTATCGAGAACTGAAAAATTTTTCCTTCAAATAATTCAGAAACAACGTCTGCGCAATCATTATCGAGAGTTATCTCGCACTTCTGTAACTATAATTCATAATTTATACTAATTAATAATAATAATCCTAAAATTCTTTCACATACTATAAATATTAAAAAAGTAAAAAATAATCATAATCTATATATATATAATTATATATAAAATAAAAATTAAATGTAAAAATTCTATTATAATTAAAAATTATAATAAACCTTAAATAATAATAACTTTTGATAAATATAATTATAAAAAAAATAATAATAACTAATTCTTTAATAATATATATACACATATATTAGTTATATAATTGTTCTATATCAAATTTTAATTTACAGAATTAATGTTTTATTAATTAAACTATATGATTAATTTAAATTTCAAAACAAATTTATTCAATTACCTATAATTCCCAAAATTATTATTTTATATTAAACTATTTTTTGATGAAATTTTAATTTACTAATTTATCTAAATTTTTAATATAAAAATAAATATATTAAAAATATTTGCAAATCGTTGCAATACGTGCAATCGCATGAAGCGATGAAAATTATTATCAAAACCGGTTAAATCATTAATCAACAAAAATTCTGGTCTTCAACAAGACCTGGGCCATTTCCCAGGATCCAACGATTGAGAAAGAGAATTCGTTCGACTCGCCACTCACCGTTATCCATGCAATCGGGCAAACAATCGCGGGTCTCTCTGCCGGGCCCCTGGCACAGACCGTTCCCATGTTGAAGACACTGTCTCTTCCTGTGTTGCTGATGATCGTCGTCGCATGGCGTCCAACGCGACCACGAGTCCCAACCGGCCAGAGACTCGCAGCTAGGCATCTCGCAGGTCTCTCGAACTAGCCTCGGGCCTTCGCAACTTTCCGGCCCGAGGCACTCTCTCGTTCGCAAACGGACGCCAACGCCGCACGACACCGAACATTCCGACCAGTCTGTCCAACAGGACCACTGGCCCTCGGTAGCTGCGTTTCCGGCTTGGTTCAACCGACACGGGTGCACGTTGCACAATCTGGTCTGCACGGACAAACCCTCGCAAGGGGGTGACTCGCACTGTCTGATCCTGTGTTGAGAACCACCGCCGCAGGGACGATCGCAAGGCCGCCAAGCGGACCACTCGCTCCACCCGGCTTCCGTTCCAAGGTCACCGTACGAATTTTGATTCACGTTCCCTCTTAGGCAAGAACCGTCGTTTCTGCAGTAGCGTTCCTCCTCCTTCGCCAGTTGCACCCTGACGCTGGATGGATCGTCGGTCTGTGCACGACAACTGAACCGGAACCGTTTCTCCACGTAGCCGATGCTTGCGCTCTGAAGGCTGCCGTTCACCGCCAGCCACGGTGTCCATCCGGAGTATCTTTTCGTCTCGATGCATTGGTGCGAGTTGCACTCTTCGATCTGTCGGACGAAAAGTGGAATAGACGAGAAATTAGGCGATTTTTAACCCGGGATTACTCACTCGGGGGTCTAGTGCAGGGTAGTGTACCCTGTTGTTTGGAAGAATTGTCAGTCTATTGTATTTTCGATCTATCGAGAATAACTAATCTCGGTGAACTCACGTTAACCCTCCGCCTACTGTGCCGCGGTCACAGTTTTGACCTGTGCTGGGAGTTACTTGTGTTAGTGATGGGAGCTGTTAGTGATCGCACTAACGCATCATGCGGCTGTGTGCCACGTATTTGTCAAATTGCCGAAGTGACGACGACCAAAGACGAAAAAGAATTAGTTTCTGGTAACGTTCTGAGATAGATAGACGTGTGCAGCAAGTCGAAGCAATTTTTCATTTCAAAGTTTATTTTATATTTTAGCGTATTTTTATTATTGTTTTAGTATTTTCGTATTTAATAGTTTGTATTATCTTTTTTAGTATTTAGTATTTCATACTACTTTTGTATTTGGTATTTAGTATTTTTGTATTTACTATTTAGATTTCAGCACTTATTTTAATATTTTACTATTTTTATTATTAATTTACTGTTTCCATTATTATTTCTGTTCTTTTTATTACTTTTTTCCGTTGTTTCGATTTGTTGACGCAACGTCTTCATTGCCAACGAGCAATCTTTCTTTGTCTTCTCTTGCTCAATCTGCACAAGACGTTCCTGACAGTGAATGACATAAATGTATAGTGAATATATATAACTTTATTATTCGTGTGACTATTATTTGTTCCTTGTGAGTCGAGTGTCTGTCACTGTGTTGGTACAATGTCTCGAGCGACCGTCACTCTGTACAGTATCGGTGAACAATCCTAAATATGCGTTAGTGGGATATCCGTGTGGGTCAAAAATAACCCCGGCACAGGACGCTGAGGTTCAGTAGTCGGAGGGTTAAACACTCGTGCATACCTGGAAGTCACATCCATTGCACTCGACGGTGGGAGACTTTCGTGGCGAAGGATTCTCGCACGTCCTTCTTCGTATCCGTATTCCTGCAGATCAAATAAACAGATATTATAAACGATATCTTAGAAGAAGAATTATAAAACGAGAGAGCATAAAAGAACATAGAAATGGAAGAAGTGGAATTGGGACCCTGAATTATCGATGGTGTGAATTGGTTTTGCAAAATATAGAGGCGTGGGAGAAGGTGCTTGTACAAAGGAAGAGACTCGAGTTCTATGTTATTCTTTCATTTATTTACTTTATCTTATTTTTTTATATTTATTATATTTTTATATTTTATATTTATCTATCTTATTTCCTTTATTTCGTTTATTTGTCATCGCTAGTAGATAAGATGTACTAATATATCGTTCATTTATCAAATTATCGAACTGACGTTTGGAACTTCATTGTGAACACCGTAACCGCGAAGTTATAAAATTATCGTGAACATCATAAACGATAGGACAATATTTTAGAAGAAGAAAAAAAAGACAATTGAAGCTTACCACCGTTGCAAGGTCGGGAGCAAGCGTTCCAAGTGCCCCAAGATGACCACTGACCGATGGTTTGTTGCGGCGGTGGTGCGACCTTGGCAGGCGTAGGGCACGGTGGAAGATCTATGCAGACGATGTCGTCGTGATCGTGGCCAACGCATACTCTTCCACCGAAAGCCGGGGCTGGATTCGTACACGTGCGCCGACGTGTCTTCATCGCGAAGCCACACGTTTGCGAACACGCTGACCAGGCTGACCAGGCTGTCCAGCCACCGTGGACCGTGCAGTTCGTCACCCTGACCCTAGCTCCTGAACAAGTTGCTCCGCCATGCTGCGGAGGCGGGTTGTTGCAGTCTCGCGTTTGACACTGACAAGCGTCCAAGACCTGAAGAAAGGAAAGAATGAATTCGATTTGGACTCACGATTATGCGAAACTAAAGACAAGAACAGTGGACTGACACAGTGGGATGATCGCCACGTAGGCAGATTAGCATAGATTATCAGAAAGATACGTTACAGCTGAAAATACTGAGGCAAAATGAATCTAATCTTTGGTTCTTCTGAATTACCATCTTCGAAGGAAGATAATTAGCCCCTCAAAAAAGTAGATATGTTAAAATTTTATAATTAGAATTATGTCTGTGTATTTCAGCCTCTTTGGCCTTGAAACTGACTTTGGTTTTATATTGCGCATAATATTTACATAATATTTTGTATCCTATTTTGCTTTATCCTATACTTATCTTAACTATGCTATTCTTTTGTCTACTTAAGTATCTTGGCTTAATTCTTTCATTTTATTTCATGTTTATTTTGTTGCCCTCTTCTTTTTAGACCTGCCCTATCTCTTCTTTCTCTTCTCCCTGTCTCTCTTTATCTTTCTTTCTCCTTTCTATTCGCCTAAGCCATTTTACCGCTTCTTTCCCACCTTTTTCACTCAGTATCTCTTCCAGACTTGCATTTATTGTCTCCATCTCGCTACAGTCTCTCCAATGCTCTAATGTTCCATCCTCGCACAATTGACATTTCCGTTCTTATAATTAGAATTATATGTATGTCTCAGAATCATATTCTAAACTATGTTCTTTTAATGTATTTTCTCTACTTTGTAAGAAATGTTTAAAATGAGAGAAAGAGGTATAGTATATTACCTACTGTAATTAGAGTATTAGAACATCTGTTAAACTCTGATCAGAATCTTCTGATATCTGTGTGATACGTACGAACGCGTGCTATGGTCTTACCGTCTCGGTGTGTGGGTGCAAATGGACGTGTGAATGAGAGTGTGCGTGATCCGTTGTGCCATGGTGACACGAGGACCAAGAGCTCCAGGCACTCCATCCACCATCCACAGGATCCGTGAGAACAGGACACTTGGTGACTTCCTGATGCCAGTGATTAGCCAGATGATTTTGCTTCGGAGCTGGAGCGCATTTCATCAGATGCTCGTTCCAACCGCAATACGGTTCCTGAGCGTTCAGACAGGCCTGGCGGCTTCGATGTCTGTGGCATTGTGCAGCTGGTATCCTGCAAAAGGGTTTAAATGAGTTTCGAGTTAAATAATCAGCTTTGAGTTATGCTGGATTGAAAAACATTGTATGCATGAATGAAGTAATAAGTAATCAAAGCAAATATGAAAGTGCTAGTACAGTCCTTATGATACATTTAATCACATATTATATTTTATATATTTAAACAGAAATTAACAATTATACTTAGTTGGAATATTAATATATGTAACCAGAAACCTGGGTTCACGCTGTTTGAAAAATATTGCATGAATAAGTAATAAGTAATCAAAGCAAATATGAAAGTGCTAGTACAGTTCTTATGATACGTTTCATCACACATTATATTTTATATACTTAAACAGAAATTAACAATTATACTTAGTTAGAATATTAATATATATGATCAGAAACCTGTTACGGTTAAAATATCAACATCACAATCAAATAATCAGGATCACGGAAAGTGATAATTATATCTGGAAAGATATGCCGAGCTACATCTCTCAGCTACACGAGTTCTGCATTTATATTCATACAATATATTTAATCAGAAATTAGTGTAAACACGTTTACAATTTAGAAGTGTTTATTCCCTTCCAGTCGTGGTGTATGAAATAGAATGATGTAGAATGTTTCATGCTTTCAATAATATAGAATGTCTATAATGATTTAGAATGTTTTATGCTATTACATTTGGTTATCATCGTCAAGGGGAAGGAGCGTAGATGACCAACTATTGGATCTTGCCCTTATGATTAACTTTTTACAGTCCACTTTTATGTGGACTGTTGCTAGCTCATTGTCAGTATTTGCATAGATTCAATATCGTCCGGGTTGGTCATCCAACAGTTATTATACCGAATCAGAATATTAATATACGCAATCAGAAAAAAATCTGTTGCGATTAAAATATCAATATCACGATCAGTCACAATCAGAATGATGGAAACTGATGACGATTTCTGTCACATGCATACGTCTGGAAAGATATGCCTAGACGGCAGTATCAATAATCTGACTCGGTTGATCGGCTGGAATGCCACATTTACCTCGAGAGGCCGAGTTCCGTGCCGACGTACAGACTTTGTGTGTCTTTCAAGAACTGCATGGTCATCGGTGTCGAGGGCAAGGGACCCCAGACTTCAACGACGCAGGTCTCCTGCGTGCGCGGCAAAACCGAGATCTTCTTGATCAGGCCAACGTCGGTAGCCACGTACAGGACGGTGACGCCGCGGTGCAGCTTGGTCGGCGTGACGTCGAGAGCGATCAACGTGAATCTCTCGAGTAGAGCTGTATGCAGCGGTTCCATAGTGGTGCTCTGAACCGCGTCGTCCATCAGCTGGTATCTCTGATTGTCTATGATCTGATGGGGAGCGACGTTCGCCGTGTTGCCGCATCGTTGGCGATTCTGATGAGAGATCGGCCTCCTCTCCCAGGCGGCGCCCGAATTCTCCTGGTGCTTGAACGGCCCGTTGAAGCTCGCGGTGATCGCCGACATGTTGAACGCGCATATCGCCGAGCCGGCAATTCCATTGCTAAAAATACACACGCGTCTTGACTATAGGCCTTTCTCCCCTTCTTCGTTGCTCCGAAACAGGCGAAAGAAACAGTGAAGTGAAGAAAAAAAAAAAAAAAAAGAAACGAGAACAGAGGATGGCAAGGGAACTAAAGATACGGTGCGTGCGTCTCGTCACTGTAAAATCACCCCGAAAAAAAATTTTTTTTTTTTTTTTTGAAGGCATAAAGCTATTTCCTATCTGTGTGTGCAAACATGTGTTCGACACGATCGGTATTTAAATGATCCAACAATGAACCAAGGATTCTACGTTCACGAAGTTGTTTCATACATTCTTTTGTCATTCTTGCGGAATGATATTGACGCGATTATTTGGCACTGCAAATACTGCAAGATCATAATTGACGACACTTGGAAAGAGAAGTACGTTTCACATTCAAAGTTTGTCGCTTTACGGATATTAGTCGATCGCGATTCGTTCGGGAAAGTGATTTGATTTGAACCTCTTGCGCTGGAACTTTTTTGCCTCAAGACTGCAATAATTTCTCGGTTTCGAGTATATGTAAATACAACCTAGGCAAAGTAAAGTAAATAAATTTATTACGTCTCAGTAATTTCTATCTATAGCGATGTCACGTCGACGAGTTATTGTATACTAAGAAAGCGACCAATTATTGTGTACTTGTTCTGGTCACTCGTTGTGGTCCGCAATCAGCTGCCAGCGCAAGGCGGTTAAATCGTCGAGGGACAACTTCGACATCTAATCTAAAATAAATACACATGATTCTCCACCGTCAAAAGGTACAAATGTATCAACCAACCACGAATTCATAGCTACGTTCGAGGAAATAATTCGATTGAACTTTGTCGGTTCGCTGAGAACTACTTAAAAAAAAAAAAAGAGAAAAGAAATAGACCTTCCTCGTTCGAAACAAAAATCTCGGAGACATTGTACGTACCATTTTCTCGCGTGTTCCTTCGCGAGCGAACGTGTAGCGGCGCAGACATGAAGGAAAAATGATTAAACGAATGTGAGACGATACGCGCGATGCTGTACAAAGGTAACGCACATGGGGTGAGACAGAGTTGTACTTACATGGGCGTGGTGAACGTCGCGTAAACGATGCCCTCTTCCGGATGATAGACCGCGCCCTGAATCTCGTCGTAGTAGAAAGGAAACTCGCCGGGCAGAGAGCAATTTAATCGCGCCTTGCTAAACGTCGTCCAGACCTCTTTCATCATAATCTGACCACCGCGGTCATTCTTGCACACCCTCGCTATTCTCGAGTAGATTTTCTGAAAGCAACGGGAGGAAAAGATGTTTGGATGATAACGCACTGTGGCTTGGCAAGCGAGTTAATTAATGAAAAAAAAAATATTCATTCATTGGTTTCTAGAGTATCGTCAGACTGTTCGTCAATTTACGTTGTCGAGAAAAAGAACACGAAGAACGAGAAAATGTTTCCTGTCGTTTTTCTAGAAACGAAATACTCCAGGATTTGTACATGGGGTATTCTAGCATCTGTTTTTTGAATGAATTATTCGCTCGACTTTCTTTCGTCTTGCAATTAATTGGAAAAATTGGTGTCACTTTTAATTATTTATCGACTCGAAACATAAGTCGCCATCAACTTTGCATTGTTCGTAAGTTTGAAATCATTCGCGGTAGAACTCCATTTATTTGAACCAAATTTTAGCGAATTACTTTTGCCAAAATTAAGTGAATATTTCTCGAATCCATTTATCTGAACCTGAACTCCTCCTTACACGAATGAAGAATCACTAACAGAAAATTCAGTGGACTCTCTCATTACACGAACCCCCGATTGCATGAATTATTTCGAACTATACTTCCCACTGAAGATATTAAGAACTTCACTTAATTTCCTCCTTTCTGTCCGATGACAAATATAGTGTATCTCTGAACATCAAAAAGTTCACGCCAAGGTTCACGGATAAAAATCTCTCTTCGAACGTTGGAAACCAGATCACTGTCAACAGATTGTTCGTTACCTTGCCGCAGTTGATGTACTCGACGGCCGATTCGCGAAACAAAAAGTACACGTGGTCCTCCGTCTCGAAGCTGCCGACGAACTGCGGATCGTTCAGCCATCTGAAAGCGGTATTGTTCGTTGTACAAGTGTAAGGTGACGGAGATTTGAGATTATGTCGAATTTTGTGACAGCTCGACTCACCTGGAATCGTATTGGTGAGTGCGAAGATTCGGCGAGGCGAGAGTTCTGCATATGGCTGGATCAGCGCCGGAAAAATCGGTCGGCGCCCCGGTGAACAGGCCGCCTGTTGGTCCCCTGGCTAACAACGCGGTCACGTTCGCGTGTGGCGAGTAAGGACACATCGCTGCACCCGACATCTCGCTCGTCACGCTGCTGATGTTCTCGATCTGCGAGAAATCGAATCGAAATTTTCAACGTGTTGCGTGCAAGTGGGAATGGATACACCGGGTAACGTAGTGATGTAGTAAACGTAAGAAAATGAAAATTTTTTCCACTTCGAACACCTCGTTTTCGAGGAAACTGAGAAATTGAAAGTATGAAACTAGAGGATGTTTAACGAGAGATTATACTATTACGGAAAGACAAGTCAAAAATGTAGATAATAAAGTTTTTCTGTACGACGCTTCGTTTTCAAGAAAGACGATCGAATTTGAGAAGTGATTTTTATAAGTTTTATAAGTATGTAGAATCACTTTTTTCCAGTTATACCACAGGATTGGAAATATTATCATCTATCGTTGGCAATTGTGTAATATTTTTCTTATAATTTCTTTTTCAGGAAGTTATAATTTTTATAGGTTTCCAAACCTATTGAAAATCAGAGAATAATTAATAAAAGGATAATTAATAAAGAATAATTAATAAAAGGATTTATTTTATCTAGGTGCGACGATAAAAAACTATCAAGTGAATTTTCTTTCATCATTATTAATTATCAAACGAACTATCAGACTCCTAGTATTAAAAAATATAATTTCGTACGAAATGAAAATTGAAATGCCTGCCTTTGATTAGTTAAAGATTTAGACAGCTTATTTGAATCTTACTAATTGCAAGCTAAGCTTCAATTAACTGTCGAAAAAATGTTAATGAGCTAACAAAAAATACTAATTTGTTTTCGACACGGTGCACCTAGTTGCTTTCAAATTACAGATTTTTTATGCAGTTTTATGCATTTTATGCAATTACAAAATTCCCCATGATAAAGTTCAAATTTGCATAAAATACGTACGATGTAAAAAAAAAATATAGTGTGGTAAAACCATCTTCTATCTACCCAAGATATTGTAATCATTTTTAATTACATATCTCAAAGATAGAAATTTGCATGAAAATCTGCGTAAAATTCTTTTTGCTCGCGGCTTTCGAGAATATCGACTGGCAATTGTTATTGAATAAGAAGTGAAAGGCGATTTTAATAAACGATCGTAAGATTTAAATTTCCTCTATAATCTCAGGTGCAGCCATATCATTCCTGAAGCTTTAATTTATGACTACCTTATATCGAGACTACGGACGTTTATGCAAATTGACGTTTCACGAATGCAAAAATAAAAAAAAAAAAATAGACTCTACGCAGAGAGTTGTCGCCAGATTTTATTATTAACGTGTTTCGCGCATAGATTCTAATTTGAAACAATTATTAGACCTCGAGAGTTTTATGAGAACCACTATGAAACAATTATGAGACCACTCGTAAAAATTTAAAGTTCAAAAGCAAGAACAGATGCACGTAACAGGCAAATATACAGAGAATGATGATAGGTACTCGTTTAAATTTTTACCAAGTGAAATTCGTTCGAATTCTTTTGTACGTATTGATAAAAGTATATAACACTCGGAGAAGTACCGACGTCGCATTGCAAATAAAGTTCCACTTAAATAAACTCGCCAATTCCCCCCTTTGCCAACAATTTCCCCTACGTGTAACAAAAGAATTCAGGTTTAATTTTTATAAAACATATTTTTATAAATTCACAAATACAAAACCATACTTTTAAAGATAGATACAAAAAATTCTTCCCAAGACACACAGATAAAAGCTCAATGTGTCAATTTATCGTGTCGTGTCTTTTCCATCTTCTTGCTCCAACGTCTCTGAAATTTTATGCTTCGCGCGCCGGTAGTTTTCAGTGTTAATTACACGTATCATTTTCACTTGGAGAATATCCTTCGTCTCCGATCCACTCGTCTGCTTACCTCTCTCCACGTGCACCAAGGGCTGAACGCGTACGTGCCGCAAGTGAACAGGCTCTTGCCATTGGTGAGCAGAACCTTCACATAGTTGCGACAGTCGTCCACGCTTTGGCCCTTGTTCTGACAGGTGTTGCTCTTGTCGTCCGGTGCTGGCCAAGTGGCGTGCTCGAGCGGCGTCAGCGAGGTTAGCGTCAACCGGTACAGATTGTCCCTGGAATCGCAACGATTTCAGTTTTCATTTGGTTTACGAACGAAATCGCGGCCTCGCTGGTTCTGCAGACGCGTGGGACGGCGCGTGAAAAGCCGCGCCGGCGCGACGACAGAGAAAGAGAGAGGTTTCGCGCAATCACGCCGCGGCGAAACTCGCAGCGATGCATAAACGGCGCCTACGTGGGCGCGCGCCGCGACTATGCGCGACTACGCGCCGCGACAGCCGCGCCAAAAGCGATCGTTAGTCGAGCGAAGCGGAGATCGGAGCCACGCCGATCAACTCCAGAGACATTGTGTTCCGTTTCGCTCCTTTTACTTTTACAGGAATGTTACACATTTTCGCCTGCTTAAATGTCATCACGTCGAAACAGAAAACTGAAGAGAGGCAAACAGGCCTTTCGATCGGAGCGCAATGGTCAGAGACGGTGGAATTTTCTTACGTGAGCGCGTGTATGAGAAAATGAACGAAAAGTAAAGTAATCTTGTATAAAATATAACGATATCTTGGGTTCCAAGGATTTCAATATTTTCCATTTAATGAAACGTTCTGAATAGAACCTTGCAACCTCTGTTTCCAAAATCCTCCGAATATGGTTACAGTGGACACATAATTATCTAACGAATTCCTCACAAACCCGCGAATTTTCGTAGTAAATTTTTGGTACAATGTAAGTACAAGTGTAACTTATGAACGTAACATTTGAAAGATCCAGAACACGGTACTTTCAATGACAATTAATTTTTCAATTATTCTCCCAATTATTCTTTTAGTCATAACCGCGAATATGATATAACAAAAAAAAAAAAAAAAAAAAAAAAAAATATGAACCCCCAGTTTTCAATACTACGTGCGTACAATAAAACTTTTGTTATTCTTGTCTACTTATCTTTCATTGTACGAAACAATAGAAAATCACTATCTCTGTTATCCGAACGACACGTTCCGGATAAACGAGGCTCCGCCGTTTCAAATGCACCGTTCGTCCACTGTAATCGCAGTTTAAATCCTGGCATCAACTGGACGAGGGTTTAACCAGCGGCGATTGACGTCACGGATGAGCCGCGCGCGAATTCGAGAAAGGACGCGAACGATCGACTGGAAGGGTCGAGGCACGAGTAGGTACGCAAGAGTACGACGACGTACGGGCAATCCTATTGAGACAGATTGCTTCCTGTTCGTTTAAACGAATAGGATGGTGGATCGTTCGGCGACCTCGTTCTCGTCGAAACGAAACTGTGTCCAACGACTCGCGTTTGTTACGCGTCTAGTGGAGGAGTTCGATGGCCGTGCCGAGGAGACGAGCACGGAGCAAGTGTCAATTGTGCGATTGGTGGCGAAGTCTTTCGACGAGAAAGTTTCTATAATAACAATAAAAATCTATGATAATAAGTTGACGAAACAAAATCAATTACAATGTTCAAATATGATTTAATTCTAGACTTATTTTACTATTATTTTAATATTAATGACATTATTATTTATATTGATAATAATATTATTTTTAATATAATTTCATGTAATTTTAACTTAATGGTGATAGTTAACGAAACGAAATCAATTGCAAGTTCAAATATAATTTAATTTTAATATTAATAATAATATTATTAATTTCATATAACTTTAATTTAATAATAATAGTTGACAGAACGAAATCAATTGCAATTATATTCGAATATAATTTAATTTTAGACAAGTTTTATAATTTTAATATTAATAATAATATCATTGTTAATATAATTTTAATATATTTTGCTGTAATTTTAATTTAAAAATAATAGTTGACAAAACAAAATGCAATTGCAAGTTCAAACATAATTTAATTTCAGACTTATTTTATAATTTTAATATTAATAATATTATTTCTATTAATAACAATATTATTATTAGTATAATTTAATGATAATAGTTGGCAAAACAAAATCAATTGCAAGTCCAAACGTAATTTAATTTCAGACAGTATATATCGTTATTAATGGTCTTTTAAAATATTAAAAGAATTTAGTTTTCTCAACTAAAATTGAGCGAGATCGAGACGCGAGAAGTTCGAGGTAATATTGAAAAATCGACTCGGTTCTACCACTATTTGCTGTGTAAAGAAAAGAGTAGTATTCCTGCCATTAATCTGATGCATGTAACATACAATATCGACTTTTTTTCTAGGACAAACTATGGACATCTAAAATGTATCTCCTCAATGTTCTTCAACACTGTGACATTGTATTTCCTTGTACATTCATTTATTTTTATATCCACGTATCTTGTACCTTGTTGAATTCGTAACAAATATTAAAAGTAACAGAAGTAAAGTAAAGTAAAGTATATTAAAAAAAAAAAAAAATTAGTTCCTCATCAATCTCAAGAAGGGACCGCCAGTTTTTAGCAACGCGATCCTGTCGCGCGATCTCGCTACGATATGCACTCGATAATGTACCATTCAGTGACGCCACGGTTGCCGAGCACGGGAATCGGACTAGAAGAATGCAAATCGTGGCGCCGTGTCGCGTGTACGCGCACCTTTTCCCTCCTCGTGCCGTTTCTACGAGTCAGGCGTTTTCACTCGCGTTTTTTCTTTCGCTCGACTCTCGATCGCGCGGTCCGTTTTGGGAAGGACGTCCACCAGGACGATTTCACCGAGTGCCGATTGCAACACCTGATTTCACGTACTTCGAATCGACGTCGCTGTGAATAGTTGTTTGTTCAATTTATCCCGCGACAAAGGAGAAATTCAATCTATACGATAAATCTGAAGTAATTTAATCTAATGGTTGTGATAAATATGATGAAAAATGAACTGTATCCGTTCCACCATTTGACACAACGGTGAAAGTCATACGCAATACAAGAAACGAATGAGAGTTGATGCAATTCTACTGTACGACGTAACGATATCCTGTGAATAAATTAATTTTTCGAATTGAAAATGAACGAGTCCACGTAGCGAGTCTATCGCCAATTCGCGAGGGTGAAAGAGAAATAACGAATAACTAAACTTAACCTTGAAAAAATAAATAATAATAATAAATAAAATAATGTTCAAACAGCATAAACTAATAGACATCACTCAATGTTTAAATGACAAATTGGACCAAACATTATTTGGTACTTAACCACTTGCGCTGGCAGCTAGTTCGCGGACCATAACGAGTGACCGAACCGTACACAATAGTTTGTCGCTCTTTCTTCCCCTTTTGTACTCGTCGGTACGACATCACTCGACAAAAATTATTAAGAAGTGATAAACTTATCATTCGTTTTACGTTTTAAAACTGAGCACCACTTGCGCTGACAACCGATTGCGGACCATAACGAGTGACCAAACCACATACAACTGATTTCGTCGCTTTCTTTTCGAACTCAACTCGGTGTGATACCGCCGGATCGAAATTATCAGAGAAGCGATGAATTTGTCATTTGTTTTGCCTACTTTGTTTTCACTTAAATATACTATAAAACCGGGAAGACATTACAATTTTGTGACAGAAAAGTTCGCGAAGCGCGTGGCACGTCGAGATACGTTGATTTACACTGTCACGCTTTCGTATCTAAAAAAAAAAAAAAAAATATATTGCCAAAGCTAATTCAAGATCCAAGATTTCGTTTCGAGGGAACGACCTCAAGATTTCCTGCGATTTTTCTTCCTCTCGCCTCTCGGCGAACGAGACAGGCATACGCGCGCGCCTATTTCGTCGACCAGTTGGCCGCGTGTACGTGGGCTGTGGTTAATAACTAGCTATTCTATTAATAGAAGGTAAGACGAGGGCGTACGCTCCTTTCCACGCTCGATTCGATCGGTGCACCCGATCGCGAAAATCGATCACCAACGTGTTCGCGCGTTCCTCGACGATTTCGAGAGGGGCGATCGAGCGGATGGAATGCGGCTGCTTGTCTTGCCGCGGCGAGACCCTCAGGTGCAGACGAGGCGATTCTTTTCGCCGCTGCATTATTGAATCAGTGAACGATACACACCGCCAAAGAGAAACTAGCTTCGTCGCTGGACACCTGACGACAGGAAATATCGATAGAATCGAAACGAAGGTGATCATGTGCGTGAAAGTGGAAAATTCGGTAAATTCGAGGCTCTTTGCTTTGGAACATTTGACAAGCTTGTACTTCGACTTGGCTGGCTTTGGATCGAGCAGCATAATCGACAAGGAGTATGTAGAATAAAATTTTTCTATCTACGTAGGTCCTGCAGAGGAGCAACTTTTTCCATTTCTTTGAGTAAAAATTTAACTTTCCAATTTTTCTTTCTTTCATGGACGTCATGTACTTTTGGAGGCTTGTTAAGATAAGATTGTGCGTCACAGAGGATTTTCGAGATGAGACGTGGCCTCGTTTTTAAGGAAGACACGATACAATCCATTAACGATGCAAAATCTTATTTCGAATACGTCGTTACTTCTTCGAAGGGTATTCGATTCAAGAATTAACTAATCGACGATTAGCGAGGGAAATATATTTCTTAGCTTTCGAACAATCTTTCCTATTCTCGACAGTAAAATATCTGTTTCGAGAATCTCTCGTCAAAGAATCATTCAACGAATCTACTTCGTGCTGAGAACTTTTCCATTTTCCTCGAGACTTCTTTGAAATCGTTGTGCACGCGTTCTATTTATCGAAGTATTTCTCGGAAAACCTAGAAACAAGTACAGCACAAACATCTAAAAGATTCGTTTTGTACGTACAATAGCACGTAGAAATATTTCCTAGAAATATGTGATTAATTGCCATTACGATATCACTATCGCAGATGGCCTAAACTATTGAACACAGTTCCTCTATTAAATAAATTAAATAAGTTTAATTGAACACTCGCTCGTCTCTTATTCAATCTCAGTTTTACATTTTCCATCGCTAATTAAATTGCCAATTTTTACGCAAAAATTCATATGTTTCACAAAGATAAGTTCAAAAAAGAATTTGCAATGACGTGTAATTTACTATACTTTTTTATAATTTTTTTAAACAATTATTTTTAACGTTTTATAACTTTAAACAATATTATATAATTTTAAACATTGTACGCAAATATCAAGATTCTTCGAATTATTTTCGTTTAACTTTGATATTCAATGTTTAATAAGAAAATGGTGAAAAAAAAAAACTGTACAAGTTCGATTATCACAAAGAAAAAAGCTTCGATTTTCAAAACGACGATGAATTGAAAATCTGCTCACCGAGAAATTATCTCTTTCGACAGTCTTACGCACGTTTGAATTTTCACAAATTTTTGAGAAGAGAGAAAAGTGCCCTCGGCTTTCCCACTCGCTGCACGATGTAAAATCATCTTCGAGAGTAAAACTAGCATCACGCTTTAAAATGAGACCAAGTGGATCGTCGTATGACCTTTTCTTGCCAAGTTTATAAATTGTCGACGATTTTTCGTCGCTGTAAATGCAGAAAAATCCGCAGTCTAGTAATAACAGTTGAAGGTCTCTCGTGGATCGATGGGAAACTGGGATGAGAGAAACATATTTTCGAGTGGGTCGAGTAAAAGACTAGCAATTTGGCGAGCAGCCAAAGACGCGCGGTCTCCCGTCGACGTTTCTCTTTCGTCGAAAAAGAAATAACCGGTCGACGACTCGGCGAAACGCCAAACCGGCGTCGTCTCTCGATCTCGCGATCGGTCTCGATTCATCGTATTCGACGCGCGTTCCTTTTCGATCGTGCTTCCGCGTTCGTTTCCTTCTTCTTGGAACTCTTAGGACTTAGAAATAGACGAAAACCTAATAGGAATTGGAAACGAGGTCGTAAAATCGCTCGACATTGATGCTAGTTACCACTTGCGCTGGAACGACGTGCTACACAAGCGTCGAGAATTGTTTGATCCCAAAATTGTAATATCTTCTCAGTTTTAAGTATACTTAAGTATAATTAAGGTAGGCAAAGCACAAATAATAAATTTATTACCTCTTAGTAATTTCTATCCAGTGATATACCGATGAATTTAAAAGAGAAGATTTATTGTATACGGTTTGGTCACTCGTTACGGTCCGCAATCAGCTGCCAGCGCAAGTGGTCAACACTGGAACTATCAGAGTGGTCAAAATGACAAATTTATAATTTCTGTTGGACATTTTACAGATGCGTAATCGATTGAAATGATTTTTCGTAAGATGTATAAATAAAATCTCTCGATACTAGTTGACACTAGTTGGAACTACGAAAATGGTCAAAATGACAAATTTATAATTTCTGTTGAACATTTTACAGATGCGTAGTCGATTGAAATGATTTTTCGTAAGATGCGTAAGATGTATAAATAAAATCTCTCGATACTAGTTGACACTAGTTGGAACTACGAAAATGGTCAAAATGACAAATTTATAATTTCTGTTGAACATTTTACAGATGCGTAGTCGATTGAAATGATTTTTCGTAAGATGTATAAATAAAATCTCTCGATACTAGTTGACACTAGTTGGAACTACGAAAATGGTCAAAATGACAAATTTATAATTTCTGTTGGACATTTTACAGATGCGTAGTCGATTGAAATGATTTTTCGTAAGATGTATAAATAAAATCTCTCGATACTAGTTGACACTAGTTGGAACTACGAAAATGGTCAAAATGACAAATTTATAATTTCTGTTGAACATTTTACAGATGCGTAATCGATTGAAATGATTTTTCGTAAGATGTATAAATAAAATCTCTCGATACTAGCTGACACTAGTTGGAACTACGAAAATGGTCAAAATGACAAATTTATAATTTCTGTTGAACATTTTACAGATGCGTAGTCGATTGAAATGATTTTTCGTAAGATGTATAAATAAAAGCTTGTACATTTTCCACTATGTTATAAAGTTTTCCTATTTCTTGGACTTTGATGTCTCTGATGGAAATTGCATGCTTCAATCTTTATATGTCGATAGTTCCAGTATTAAAGATCAGCAGGAATCGGAGTAAGGGCAAGTTTCAAGTGAATTTGAATAATTTTTTGGTACTGGAAAGCGATGTGCTTCAACTCTACGGCATCTTGCAGTCGATACACGTACCTAGCGCCAACGACAACCTGTTGTCTAGCAACATCGAACAGCAGTTGCGAGTACGTGGTGACTCCATCTTGTTGGAACAGGCTAGCATCCGCCAGGTCTGAAACAATAATCAAATCGCTGTAACTGCAATTTTCTAGTTTTCGCGTTCGAGCGATTATTTTTAAACTCGAGGTCCTTTATCACAGAAAGTAAATATCTGAGGAAATTGTATAGAGAGGAGACAAAGGTCAAAATTAGTTTCGACTGTTTTCCTGCCAGGTTTCATTCAGATTTAAAAATCTACTGATTTAACAATCGGTCGATCGGTGACAATTTCAGATTAAAAATCACAGTCATGTTATTCTCGCGAATTGTCGATTCTCGTCAATTAAATTCCACAAAAATCATTAAGCTTTGTTTCAGCAACCTTTATTTCTGAAATTTTCATTTTCAACTCAAGACAATAACAAAAAAAAAACCTTCGACTATTACTAGACTACAAAGACTCTCCCCCGATATCAGACACAGCATTTTACGCACTTTCTCGCCAACAATCCCGCAATTAATAAAAGGAGAAAGAGAAAAGGACGCAGCAAAGGAAGCTATGACAAACGAAGGTTGCAAGTAGCGCCTCTCTTCGAGCTTCTCTCCTCGTTTCGACGAATTCCATCGACGTTGCTCTTCCGCTTCTTGCTCGCCGCGATCGCGACCGTTTCCACGTTCCGAGAACGAGAGGATGTGAGCATGGGACGTTTTTCGCTTCCGGGCAAACTAGTTTCGACGAGCCGCGAGCAAGGCGGATTTTCTAGTTTTTCGTTTTCTTTTTTTTCTTTTTCGTCGCGATCGAAGCGAGCTGCGGATGTTCGAAGCTGCGTGTGTGTCCGTTCACGGTACCTCCCCGATACCGAGCGGCGAAAAAAATCGACCAACGTGCTCGAGGACATTTCTCGGTACCACCACCAACGCGTAATCGAACACGTTCGCTCGGCCTTTCTCGTCTCGTTTGCTCGGGAAGGCAGCATCGCGCAAAACAGGACGCGTTTCATGCGTCTCTCTCCTCTCCTTTTTGCACGTACATCACGCATACGATATTTAACATAGTGGTTAATTTCCACATTGAACTTTTTATTAAACCGATCGTAAGTATCAAAACTTAATGACGGGGCCACATTTACGAGATAAGCACAAGATGATTATTTCGTGTGTACCGTATACTAATTTTTTTTTTTATTAAATGTATATTTGCATTGTACGTTTCCAGATTGCTTTCACGATAGTTGCACGTCTCGTAAACACGAATGAAGTTTCATTTACGTGAGATTGTTTCGCGCATGATGCACAGTGAGTGGCAGAGATATTCGTAGCCCTTCGATAGTGCTCACTTTGGACGATGGATACTGTCTTGCAATAAAAATTTCGAAATTAAGGCCAATTGTGCAGCATTTTCATTGACGGAGATTAACAAGAACTTATATTGTGTAAAGACATGACTCAAAGCTGACAATTGTATGAATACTTTCCTGATTTATTAAGTGTAAAAAAAATTTTCCTATGAGATGAGTGTCTGGATAATTTCGTGAATCACTATATATATGTATAAAACTACATATATATATATTTTAAAGTAAAAAATTAGATATGTGTGTGTGAGAACTTTTGTATGTACAGTGATGGTCAGATGGCGATACAACTTTAAGTTATACTTTTAGATTCGTTAAAAAAAAGTATATATATATATATATATATATATATGTACACACACACACACATTTTTTTTTAAATATAACTTAAATATAATATTTTTAAATATAACATAAAAAAGTTCTCGCACACGTGTATCTAATTTTGTAAAACTAAACTAAAGGCGCAATTTAAACTCGTATCTTTTGCTTCTGAAAACTTCCTTCTGGCCGTCATTATAAAAAAAAAAAATTCTCCCATGATAAGTCCTCGAATACTTTCGCAAGGACACGTATATCCTTTTAATTAAATTAAACTAAACTTTAACTAAATTAAACTAAAGATACGACTCGAGCTGGTATCCTTTACTTCCCCTTCTAATCATCATTCCAACAACACATAAAAAAAGAATATTTTCATATCCGCCGCTATACACAAAGGCCATCGCATCTACGCGTTCATGCATCTTTTCAAACTTCTAAAACTAAAACCTAAAAACACAAATACAAACTCGCATAAAAGTCTCTCTCCCATGATAGGTGTTCTATAATACATTCATAAGCATTCCGTATTACTGTATACACGTATACTGTATACACGCGTGCATCTATCACCGCTGCTTTCTACCTTGCCGTCTAAGTTTCTCTCGTTGCTCTTACTCCTCGTCGTCTTCGTCTTATTGTTTTTCAGCCGGTTTGCCGACGCGGCGAAACGATTCCGCAAAGGTAGCTCCGCACCGCGGTTCGTCGTACTTCTCGCGTTTCCACGTATACTCGTAGAGGGGCGGGGGGAGGGCACGTGTTTGCCTGTGTGTCGCGCGTGCCTGCCACGCACACAAACCACCGTGGAACAACGTCCGTGCAACCGCGTACGTGCGCTTATAAGTAGATACGTGTGGGACGAACGGGGCCCCAGTTAGCATAACCTGATCTCGAAGGCCTCTTGGGTATCCTCCCTTCACTCTCCGCCTTTTCTTTTTCTCTTTCTCCTTCCCTCCCTCCCCCCCCCCATCACTCTCTCGCCCCAGGGGACTTCTTTTAATCCCAAAGACGCGTTTCATTCGTTTTTCCCCTCTTCCTATCGTCCTATCGTCGGGTTCACCTATCGATTCATCGACAGAACTACTCGTTTCACGTGAATCTGATGGAAGACGTCTCGTGTACAGGCAAAGACGTTTACTACTTGTTGTAAAACTATAGACGTGCACGTGCTACTTGTTACATACGTTTGTTATGGGCGAAATAAAGGAATTTCTGTCGTTTCGAAAGTGTAATTAATGAATTGGTGTTCGCGCTTTTAGGGGGGGGGGGGTTTCTTGTTATATTATGCTGTCGTTACGAAATGATGGTATTATACATTGTGGAAGTTTCAAATCTAAATATAATATAGTATAATATTGTATATATACTATATTATATGATATAATTAAATAATAGTATTATATATTATAGAAGTTCAAATCTAAATATAGTAAAATATTATACTGTGTATGCTAATGATATTATCATACTATTATATTCAGATTATATTAGTATATTTATTTTATATTAGTACAATATTATTATTAGTTAATATTGTATACAGTATAATAGTATTATAATAATATTATATACAGTATAATATTATACTATATTATATTTGGATTATATTAATATATTTACTTTATATTAGTACAATATTATTATTAATTAATATTGTATACTGTATTATATTTAGATTATGTTAATATATTTCTTTTATATTAGTACAATAATATTATTAGTTAATATTGTTTACAGTATAATAATATTATAATAATATTATATACAGTATAATGTTATACTGTATTATATTCAGATTATATTAATATATTTATTTTATATCAGTACAATATTGTTATTAGTTAATATTTTATACAGTATAATATTATACTTTATTATATTTAGATTATATCAGTACATTTATTTTATATTAGTACAATATTATTATTAGTTAATATTGTATACAGTATAATAATATTATAACAATATCATATACAATATAATATTATACTACATTATATTTAGATTTGAGCTTCTGCAATATACTAATATTATATTTTACATATTATTATTATAAAATATTTTTATTACCATAAAATATTATCATAAAATAATATTACATTATATTACGTATAATATATTACATTTAGATTCGAAACTTTTATTGTTCTTATTTCCTTAAGAAAAGGAAAGATTTATTCCATTCGCACCAAACTCCTCTGAACGAAAGTGTAACCATCTCTTTTACATATACTACCCCTTATCGACGTCAAGATGGCGCATGCATAGTGCCACTGTAGAAAAAGCGACGCAACGATGGAATGAGGGCAACTCGACGGAAAAACGCGGCAGAAAAATTTTTCCGCGCAACGCGACGTAGGGAGGACGTTCGCGTGTGCGCGACCTCGCGCGAACAGAGAGAAAGGAGAAACGACGCTGTTAGAAGAGACGCGAGATGACAAAGCTCGAGATCCGTCAAGGATCGATGAATCCAGAGAGTGCGCTGGTAAATGTGAAAGAGAAAGAGATCCCGAGGATACGCGCGCGTGGCGAACGCGTGCCACGTTCGTCGCCTACGCCTCTCTCGGCGGGCCACGAATCGCAGAGGCAAACGCGCCGGGAAATCGTTGGCGAAAACTTTCAACGGTACCCTGGCGATTCGACTTTTCCCTTTGCTTTCTCGATGAGACGGCCAACACACCAAGCACAAGCCACGCGACCAACGCGACGCGTTTGCACGCCCACGCTCGATAGCCTCTTCTCTCTAGCTCTTGCGCAAAGCTTCTTCTGGCCGCGGTTCCGAGAAACCCGCAAGGTTGCCGTTCGTTTCCCGTTTTACCTGAGATCCTGCATCTAATCTGATCGGTGAAATTATTATTCTTGATGTTCGAGAGGTTTCAGGCATAATTCTCAACTGGATGCGGACCAATTCACCCATTAGAGTATGTCGGGTTAGGTATATAGGTATTCCCGTTTCTTACCTGGTTCTCGCGGAATTAACACTTGCGAGATTTAACACTGTGGAAGCGCAAAGATACACAGCGTAATGTGAAAAAAATATGCATGAAATATTCAAATTGTAATTGTAATGTAAAAAGAAACGCGTGAAACATTCAAATTTTAACTATAGTGTGGAAAAAAATATGTAAAATATTCAAATTTTAATTATAACGTAAAATGTCCAAATTTTAACTATAATGTGTAAAAATAATTATAACACAAAAAAATATATAAGCCATCCAAATTTTAATTGTAATATGAAAAAATATGTAAAGTATCCAAATTTTAACTATAATGTGCAAAAATATTGTAAAATATTTAAATTTTAATTGCAATATAAAAAAAATGTGTAAAAATATGTAAAATAATTGTAATATGTAAAATAATTGTGAAAAAATATACAAGCCATCCAAATATTCGTAGTTTGGTAATGTGAATTATTATATGAATTTGGTAATATAGTAATATGGATTATTAATTGTAAAATATTCAAATTATAATTGTAATATAAAAGAAACATGTAAAGTATCCAAATTTTAATCGTAACATGGAAAGATATGTAAAATATTCAAATTTTAATTGTAACACGGAAAAATATGTAAAAACATTCAAATTTTAATGATGATGTGAGAAAACATACGAAATATCCAAATTGCACCTACACGTTACACTAGATACATGTTCGTACCTTTCAGTTCGTGAACACTGATTTCAAAAATTTACTTCAAGATTTATTTCTACCTCTATCAATACGAACGAATTTATGAAAGCAAGTCATTCGTGTTTTGGGATTTCCTGAACCTGTATTTACGTAACAAAATCACGACACATAAATATCAATAAAAACGCGAAGTTGATCGCTTCGCTTAAACAATAGGCTCCGTTACGCTCGCTCCTTGCTTCGCTTTGTTTCTTTCAATACTGTAAAAGTAAACACTGTTTGTGTTTCTTTAAATTTGCCCAAGCATTCACCAGTCCAGTTATCAATATTATTATCAACGCGAAAGTGGAATTTAACAGCGCCGCGCGATACGTTCCTTTCTGCTCGATAACGCGTGTGAAAAAGTTGCTCGTCCGTATCGAGTCTCGAGATATATTCGCAGTTTTCTCTAATCGTCCGAGATAAGAGAGGGATCTCTCCCTCTCTCTCTCTCTCTCTCTCTCTCTCTCTTTCTCTCGTGAAAGCGTCAGTTTTGTCGAGTTCGCGCTCGACGTGCGAGAAGTCACGTGCACCGCGCGCATCTTATCGCACACACATCTATTCGACAATCTTCAAAGAGAGAACGATACGCGACGATACGGTCCTTACCTTCGTAGGAGATGTGTCGAAAGTCGACGGCGGCGTGTAGGCTGGCGACCAGCGTCCCTAGGATCGCCAGTTGCACCGGCCATCGATCCATCGCGATCGCTCTTCGTCCTCCCTTTTCCCGTCTAACGAGTGCTTTTCTGTTTCACCTGGAAGCAGAAATACCGAAATGAGGCATGATTTACACACGTACGTGTACCATTTTTAGAGATCAACGCACGTTGGAGTAATTTCTCCATTTGTTGATCATTTATATTTATTTATTGTTACGAGTAATAGCAAAACGTAATAATAGCAAAACTATTGCGACAACAGTCGGTTACGTCAGAAATGTATAAAATATATTAAATATAATATATATACTATTAAATATACTAAATACACTAAATATATATAAAATATACTAAACATATTAAATATATATAAAATAAAATATACTAAATATACTAAATATACTAAATATATATAAAATAAAATATACTAAATATACTAAATATACTAAATATATATAAAATAAAATATACTAAATATACTAAATATATATAAAATATACTAATTATACTAAATATATACTAAATATACTAAATATATATAAAATATATAAAATATACTAAATATATTAAATATATATAAAATAAAATATACTAAATGTATATACTATTAAATATACTAAATACATATTAAATATACTGAATACTTATTAAATATATTAAATATACTAAATATATAAAAAGTGTATAAAAACTATCTATCATCTGTAACAAAATGTTTGCAACCGGAGATTTTAAGCTCCGTTCCCTCTAAATATGTTTGCAAAAATATACATAAAATTGCACAGGAATATAATAATCGTAAGAAAATTTTCATAGATACGAGAAACAAAGGACAAGTTACGCCTGTCACGAATAGCTCACGAAATTCGACGTTCGCCGCAACGTTCGTACGCAGCTTCGACGTTCACGTGAACTCACGTCTGACGACGAGCTCACGGTCTCTGATCCGTCGTTGAGAAACAGGTACAGGTCTCTTTTATCGAGAACTCGGGGGAAAAAAACTCGACGAAGCCGAGAAGCAATCTGAAGCGGCGGTCATCTCGTGATCTCGATCGATCATTGACCGATCGAGAATAAACGCGATCCGAACGCAGGGGGGCAGCGTGGACGCGGGGACGCATACGAGGTCGTCGACCTTGTGCGCCCTCTCAGTTGTCCACTGCTTGCTCCGCCACTTTCGACCGCGACGCCCTTCCTCTCCTCGCATGTACCACGCGTCGCGACGTTTCGACGATGGAATTTCTTATAAGCGTCAGACGCGTTTGCGTCTCAACTTTCAAACAGAAGTGTAATTAACAAGATTACGAAGAACTTTGGCCATAACGTCACTATATTATATTACATATATTATATTATACTACATATTATTATACATATTATGACGTATAATTATATATATATATATATATATATAATATAGTATGTAATATAATTGTAGTATAATATACGTTATAATGTGTAGAATAATATAATATATGCATATTATAAATAAATATAATAATATGTAGTATAATATAATATAATATGTAACATAATTGTAGTGTAATATATGTTATAACATGTAGAGTAATATAATATATGCATATTATAATAATATAATAATGTGTAGTATAATATAATATAATATGTGATATAATTGTAGTATATGTTATAATATGTAGAATAATATTATATATATATAACATAATATGTAATATAATTGTAGTATAATATATGTTATAATATGTATAATAATGTGTAGTATAATGTAATATCTGTATATATATATATATATATTATACTTCAAATATAAAATTTATATTTCTATTAAAAATCGCAACACGAAATATATTTATACTTCAAGATTCAAATTCATTATATTCTGACAATTTAATTTCACTTCATAATTTTATCATATTATTTATAATTATAATTGTTTCATTGACGTTGTTCTTTTTATTTTAGATTTAACATTAAATATTTAAATTTATCATTGTTAATTGGAATTGTGTGAACTTCAATACCAGTATTTATTATTTATCCATCGTTGAAAATTTTATATTTTATTGATGAAATATTTAATCCTTATTTCTCCATTAAAAATTTCTCCATTAAAATCCTTATCTCTTCACCTGTTGCATTCGCAAATCTCTGATGACATTTTGAAAAATAAAATCTTTCAGAATAAAAGTAGAGGCCGAGACTTCGAGATTTAAAACGAACTCAGGCTCGTCGCGTGATATTTCTCCCCTACAAAAATTATAACAGTCCAAGCATTTACCGTTCGAATATTAATAATAGTAAAAATCCGCAGTCTAATAATCAAACATCCGCGTGTCATGTTACTTTTACACAATCGTCCATCAACTTTTCGTGCGGCCAAGTTGTTCATCGAGTGGTCGCGAATCATTTCTTCGGACGTCTCTCCGACCCGACGACGTTGTCTCTCCTTTTGCACGCTCTTTGTCTTTGAACGTCCGTGTCACGGTGACAGCTCGCTTTCTCGTCTATGAATAGATAGCGGGATAAAGGAGGACGCGTCCCGAGACGTCGCTGGACCCACGTGGTTACATTACGTTTTATATATGTACGTACATCTGTCTGCCTCGGAAGTGTGACGCCGTACAACAAGAAACGGGGAAGCACTCGTTATAAATACAATTAATAAGAAAACATCGAGCTTCGAGAGATGGCAAGGTTCCTTCGCCGAGGGAACAAAATTTCAAAGCCCTTGGCGACAAATCTTTTTGTTTAACCTGTTGAAACGATGGTCATTTGAGCTGTAACACTGTGGTATATAACAGATTATTTTATATAATAAATATTTTATATAATAGATATATAATGGATAAATCTATATAATAAATTTATATATTAGATAAATATTATTATAGTATTATTATATATTAGATAAATATTTTATACAATAGATGTATAATAGATAAATTTATATAATAAATTTATATAATATATGAATATTATTACAGAATAAATATTTTATATAATAGATAAATATTACATAGAATAAATATTTTATATAATAAATAAATATTATATAGAATAAATATTTTACATAATAGATATATAATGGATAAATTTATATAATAAATTTATATGACAGATGAATATTACTATAGAATAAATATTTTACATAAAAGATATGTAATTGATAAATTTATATAATAAATCTATATAATATATGAATATTATTACAGAATAAATATTTTATATAATAGATAAATATTATATAGAATAAATATTTTACATAATAGATATATAATGGATAAATTTATATAATAAATTTATATGACAGATGAATATTACTATAGAATAAATATTTTACATAAAAGATATGTAATTGATAAATTTATATAATAAATTTATATGACAGATGAATATTGTTATAGAATAAATTTTCTACAATAAATTTTATATAATAGATGAATATTATATAAAATAAATAATTTATATAATAAATTTATATAATAGATAAATATTATTATAGAATAAATATTTTACATAAAAGATATGTAATAGATAAATTTATATAACAGATGAATATTATTATATAATAGATTTTATATAATAGATAAATGTTATATAGAATAAATATTTTATATAATAGATAAATTTATGCAATAAATTTACACAATAGATAAATATTTTACATAACAGATGGGTTCATAGATATTTTATAACAATACTTTTATGATATAATATTACAACAATCAAATGCTTTTGACCAACGTATCAAATACATATATACATACATGCCCGCCGTGATAGTGTTAACAGAAACAGTGATAAGAAGAATATCGAGCGCGCGACGCGCCATATGATACACAGATGGAAGGACGAGAGTCACGAAATTCCGGACTCTCCTTCCGAGTATCCCCTTCCTGCTCACCGGCGATAAAATATTCCGGTCGACGTTGCGGTGGTCTCCGGCAGGGTAAACTTTTTAAAAGCACGCGCGATACTACGGTGGTAGGAACGTCACGGTGGTCCCGAAACTCTAAAAAGGACACGGGACTTTCTTCGAATATAAATATCGTGCCAAGTGACTTTTCTTATCCGTTTCGCCGCGCTGCTACCAGGTGCTGTGTTCTCTGTCTTTTCCGGGTTTCTCTGGATTTGTCCCGGTTTTTCAGAGACACATACTTAAAACCGTGCTAGTAGAAGATACAACATAACCATTTGCACTCGACTGCCCCTTCTGAGTGGACATTGTCCTTAAAGGGGTATTCTGGCAATTTTTTTCTTTTACATTTTCTCAAAGTATACGCTTTCGAAAGTGTCCATGTAAAAGGTTTCGTTTGCATTCGTGAAATTAGCAAAGTTACAGATGTTTAAAGGAAACGGTGTACCGCTCGCAACGTAAGTACGAATATTTTTATATATACAACGAGTAACGAAAGCTTCAAATGAAAAGTTCTTTGAAAGAAGTAATCGCAAAGTTGTACTTCGTAATAATGACGATAAATAAATTAATATCACAATACCAGAAATAAATAATAACTCTGTAATTAATCTTACTAGTTTATATAAAAATATTGTCAATGTAACAGAACATATAATTACTAATAATAAATATCGAACAACGAAGATTAAATAATGAAAAGTTAAACAACGAACGAATAATTGACGTGATGATTGCAGTACACATGAGTTTCTGTATTAAATATTTCCATGGTGATAATAAAGTTACTAACAATTTTCAAATATTCTATTGCTTATATCAAATACACATCTCGACGAAACGATTTAATGAGCACAGAACAAAATGGACACGACACGTTTGTTTCTCATGACTCAAAAAAAATTCGCCTTTCATTCGCAGACAAAAGAAACTCGCGCCAAGCTAATACTTGTAACACGCAGAAACGTCCCGGATTTCAAACGGCCATTTTGGTCTTTGATGTGTAATTTTACAAATGGCACTTCTTTCGATCCGATCGTTCGCATATAACATACATACTATATACATACGTGGATAGCCGGGGCAAGAAAATAAGAACGATATCGAACGAAGCGGTGGATCGAGATTTATCGGCGGTGAAACGTGCACCGTGACATCCGCCGCGAATAAGGCCAACGAGAAGCATTAAAAGCTACCATATTCGTCCTCAACACACGCGTACGTATGTACACACGGTACATGTCGAACGGTGTCGAACGGTATAGAACGATTTCAAGATCGGTGGAACATCGTTTTATCCGGACAGGTCGATAGTAGGAACCACCGACTTTCGAACAGCAGAGTGGCGTTTCTGATAATTATAGAACAGCGTTGGATGAAATTTGCCATTTTGCAATTGTTACGTATTTTGGATTAATTATTAATTAAGCGAATCAGATGGAGCTGCTCCGGCCACGTTAATTTTAACCTGTGGAAATTGCTTGAAAGAAACAGATCGGAACGTGTCAATTTCATTCGGTTTTCATATGTTTTTTTTCGAGTCCGAGTAGAAGAAACATTGACGTTACAGAGGATTCATGGTATTCCATTTCCATAATTATTGCAGAATGTTGAAAATCTTACAGGATCGAATTTTATCTCGATCGGTTATCTCTATCAGTATATGAGTATTATATTTGCTTTTGGTTTAACAAAAGTGTAAAAAAAAAAAAAAAAAAATTATAAAAACGGAGAACTCGGCTGGATATACTTTACGAGATCTTCTGTTGAACTGTCTTTTGCATTCTCCATGCAACTTTGACATTTTCAAATTTTTATATTATCATGTATAAGAATATGTTTAAAAATAAAAAATGTACACAATATACAATAAGTACACTTATACATTAAAAAATTACATTAATATAGTACATAATATTAATATAATAAATATTAATGTTATAAAGATAATATAATACATAGAATGAAACAAAAACGTTTTTATAATCACAAAGGTCACTTGTCCATTCGCATATATGAATATGAACCTCAGAGAAATAAATCTCTTTTATCTTATCGTTGTCCTTTCAGAAGCTTTTTTCTCTTTTCTTTGAGTAAGACATCATCTCGATAATAATTTTCGGGAACACCGAAACTTTTCTTGAAATTAGCAGAAGTATATTGATCTGGCTGGTAATACTTATCTTTATCTCTTTGCGTCTAAAATTGAACACGTGAGATTTCTAAAGACAGCGATATGAACATGTGGTGAATTATTTTTCTACAGGTAAAAATTTTTGTAAATATCTTGGAAATTTGTGATTTCTACCAAAAGTCGATTCGAAACGAATGAAACGACGTAAAAAAAGTATGTCCAAGAAGCTTGGAAAGAGACAGATCAGATCAGATCCGACAATATAAAATCGAAGAACTGCAAATGAATGGTTGCATTTACGCAACGTTGTTTCTCGATCGGTTGAACTAATAATTACATCACGTGTTGATACAATTTTTATCACTATCTGAGAAATTCACTATCGTCTTGTTACATTTTCCACGTTGCAGAACAAATTTATTTCTACTTATCAGTTGCTGAAACTAAACACAATTCCAGCTATTTTTATAAGCAAATATTATTATTAATTTTTATAAGCAAAACACGTGGATAAACGAGAGTTTATCGTGCTCGATTCATCAATTCGTGATATCGCCGAGTTTGTCTCGGGCTACATCATTTCTTCTCTCGAGTTTCTATATTTTTTATTTGCTCGCGGTAGATAACTGGCGTTGAGCAAATAAACGTACGCTTTAATCGTCGCGTAGAAGAGATACGTCAAGAGAAGGTGTATACGTGTCGTCGCTCGTATCTCTGATCAACCAAGAACGAGCTCGGTTTATCAGGAGAAGATGTCGAGAAGAGAAGACGAGCTGTCGAAGAGGTTTCCTCGTTTTTCCACGTTTCAACACTGTAGTGAACAACGATGATGATCAAATCATGGTCAAATTAAATTTGAAAATGTACTTATTATAAAAATTACGAGACATTTAATAGAAGCATATGTGCTGAGTGGTACAACCGAGTTAAAAGATGATTTCAGGTGAAAAGAAAGAAAATTTTTTCATTAAAGCCTTCGTTTTTTGAGAAAATCAATGATTATCAAATTTTACCAAATTTTCTACAAACTACACCAAATTCATTTCAACAAATTTAAATAAATTTTATCGAATTCGTTTCAAATTTTAACAAACTTTCTATAAACTATATCAAATTCATTTCAAACTCTAACAAATTTTTATCAAATTTTAACAAACTTTCTATAAACCATATTAAATTCATTTCAAACTTTAACAAATTTTAATAAATTTTATCAAATTCGTTTCAAATTTTAACAAACTTTCTACAAACTACATCAAATTTTAACAAACTTTCTATAAATTATTTCAAATTTATTTCAAACTTTAACAAATTTTAATAAATTTTATCAAATTCGTTTGAAATTTTAACAAACTTTCTGCAAACCACATCAAATTCATTTCAAACTTTAACAACACAATCGCAACAGCCGTGTCTCCTGTTACAGGAACGAAAGCTCCAATGAAACTTCAAACTGTTTTATATAACAGTTCTTCTATGATAAATGCGCAAATACCTTCACGAGCCGCTGTTGATCGATGTTCGTACTCGAGTTGCTGTTTCGTTCAGCGGAAGCGTACCCGATCGATCGGTTATGCGAACGTGACAAGAAAGATGCGCCGTACCGTCGCTGTCGTACTGTCATGTCGTGTCCCGTGTCGTTTTTAAACATCCGTGCGTGTGTTTGTAACCATCGTGGGTCGGTGCAACCGAGATTTTTCGTATCGCACGAAACGCGAACGAGAGAAACGAGAAACGTCGTTTTCCTTTTGGGCTACCTTGGAGATAACAACGGTCGATAAACGAAAGGCGTTCGTGTTTTGAAAAGATTAGAAAGCTTGCTTTCGGATTTTCGTAGTTGTTGTTTGTAACGTGTTCCAGGAATTTCGGAAGAATCTACAATTTTGCATTGTTTCTTCATTTTCTCTCATTTAATCAGAGTTCATTCGATGCTTGACGATTCGAATTGAGGATTTTTAGGAACCTAGTCTCCTGACAATAAATCAGGAATTGTATCGATGATCCTTACTTGCAACGAATTCCTAATATCGTTTGCAAAGAACAGAAAAGAGGCCAACTGTGTCGTATGTTAATTTTTATGATCGCCGTAAGATTAAACAGTGTCTTATTGTATCCACCTTTGAATCATCTCCGAGGATAAAGATAGAAAAACTTTAAGAACAGCAATAATAAAATTTATCGAAATTTTAATAAATTTATTAAATTTAAATTTAACAAAATTATAATAAATTTATTAAATTTAAATCTATCAAAATTATTAAATTTAAATTTATTAAAAACGTAATAAAATTTTTAAAAAATTCATAAATAGCAAGAAAGAGGAAAACGTATATCTGAAACTAGTTAAAACTTAAACAAACATCTATTTCAGTGTCTATTCCATTTTTGGACCATTTTCAAAGATTCATGAATAGCAAGAAAAAGGGATATGTACCCAAGGCGCATATGGCGCGTCAATTTCACTTCGTCGTTCCAACAGTGAAGGGTTAAACGAATACCACGATATCTATTTTAGTTTCTGAATCATTTTCAAAGATTCATAAATAGCAAGAAAGAAGAAACCATACCCAAGAAAGCAAATGGTACGTCAATCTCACTTCGTCATCCTAACAGTGAAGGGTTGAACGAGTATTACGACTGTTCACGCGCGATTTCAGCGTGACGAAGATCTATCTATGATTTTAACTGATGGTAAATGAACTGTATATTTCTTGACGATCGAGAGAACACTTCCCTTCGGTGTAGTTCTAGATCGTGAGAGACGAGTGTCAGCTTGCTGTCGTTTTTGACGCAATCTGGAAAAGTCAATGCCTTTTGTTTATGCCACGGTCTAGGACCTTGTTGAATGTAAAACAAAGATCAGACAGAAGGTAAAAAGGTAAATAGAAAAGTTTGTGGCGAATTGAGCCTGCTGGAGGCACTGACCACTCGAAGCCCATAAATCTAAACTAGACTATGGGCATCGTCGCATGGGAACATTCCCGAACAACGATATCTATTTCAGTTTCCGGGGCCATTTTCAAAGAAAAATGTACCCAAAAAGCTGATCTATGATCAACGTAGTAGTTAAGGGTTAAAACAAGTATGGGATAAGGAAACCATGGAAATTGTTCCTGTGTCTAAGAGCGAGGCAACTATCGTCTGTTGCGTACCCCTTATGCGACTAAGCAAAGGTTCACAGCAAAGATTCGGCCTGGGACTGTTTGTCGCTCAAGTCTTGAAACATGAAACATGAAATTATGGTTGTGTCTGTGCGAGGGATCGAGGTTTCGAGGGTAAGATTTCGGACAGAGAGTAACGAGTGGTGAAAGGGTGCAGATAGTGGAGAAATTCGAGCGAGCAGCGAATGATTGCAGGGAAAACAGATTGTAGATCTTGAGAAAATTATGAGAGTTATATATAGTTATATATAAGAGTTTTTAGCGAGAGCTTTAATATTCTTCTGTCTAACTTTCTCAGTATTCTTTAATTCCTAAATTAATGAACTTTATATTTATATATATATATTTTATAGTTATATTTTATATATATATTGTAAATATATTATATTTATATTTGTACATTTTAAATATATTTTACATATAAATTCAATACATTTATATTTATATTAAAATTAATAAATTTACATTTATTTTAAACCACGTAGGTTAAATTTACCTACACAAGCGATGTACCAACTTCCGGGCTATTCGGCAAAAAATTGGCGAACAAGAAGTAAGAAAAGAACATTCGCACGACGCGTACCTTGCGTCGGTGAAGGATTAAATATAAATTACAGTATTCCAGTTTCCAAACGTGAACGTTTTCAAAGATCGACGAACAATAAGAGAGAAACGTACGCGCGTTCGAAGCCACTCGCGCTGGCAACTGATTGCGGACCATAACGAGTGACCGAACTCGTAGTACAGTAGTTCGTCGCTTTCTTATCCATTAGTAACTCGTCGGTATCGCACACCACTGGGACAGAAATGATATTAAAAAGCAGCAAGCCTGTCACATTTAAATATACCTGAGATGTAGCTGAGAAAATATTGCAATTTGCGACCAAGAGGGTTAAAACACCGCCAGATTTTCCACGGAGTCTCTCCCGCTGGCTAGGGTGTGGCCCGTGCGCGCACAAGCTCGTGCTTCTCTATCTCTCGTTTTCCTAGTACCACCGGATAGAAGCTTGCAACGGCTGCTGGCGAGAGCTCGTTGACTCGTTGACGCGATTTATCCCGGGGCCGTGCAGAGGAGAGTAGATTGTTGCTCTGGCTGTAGTCGGAACGAGAAGAGAGAAAAGCGCGTAGCCGCGTGTACGAGCGCACGACCGACCAGTCTTGCGGGGACATTTTATGGAAGCGGGTCGCCAAACATGGTAACAGCGGGCCTTCACCTCGATGGAGGCCTTACCGTCGCTATCGTCGACGAAGCATCCTCCTCTCTACACCGGCCAAGATCGTCATCTCAATTCCGATTTTATAATGCCAATTATACCGTAACAGCGACACGATCGCGTTCCGTTACGGGCCATGTTTACGCGCCATTATATTTATTAATATGTAAATATACGAGCGTACACTGGACATCTTTCGCGATAAAAAAAAAAAATTTTGTCGATTCGACAGTTTCTGCGAGAGTTGGCAACTCGATGACGGGTCGATGATTATATTTGGCAATGTTGGGAACAAGTACACGATAAATGGTCGATTTCGAAAAGTGCTGTTAGTCCCCGAGGAGACTGCACACACTTTTTCTTTCTTCGCGTAAATGCCATCAAACGTTCGGTAGGACGTAACGAGTACGCGTGACCATTTTTGATGTACCTCACGACGATACACATTGAACAATGTGCTACACATCAGTCCACCTGTAATTACAGGTTACAGACTGGACTACTGAATTTACCAAAAATTGCCCGAGATATTTAATCATGTCTGATGGCGGCACAGTTTTTACAGTTAAACGTGAAATTCGTACTTCGTTCGCTTTTCAAACAAGTATTCCAATATTGTTAAAAGTCTTCGCAAACAGGAAGACAGAGTTTAAATAACGCGAATCAAACGTGAAAGATAAATAAATGATAATAATAAATAAAATAACGTTTAATAAACATTACTCGATACGTTTAAATAACACATTAATGAACATTATTCGGTATTTAACCACGTTGCGCTGGCAAACTGATTGCGGACCGTAACGAGTGACCGTATGCAATAATTCGTCTTCTCTTTGAATTCATCGGTATATCACTGAATAGAAATTTAAATAAACTGAGGAGTGATAAATTTATTTTAATTTATTATTTAATATTAATAATATTGTTATTTTTTTATTATTATTAATTATTTTTATTGTTTATTTATTTTATTTTTTATTACCACTTAATATAATTAAATAATATTTTTAATATAATTTAATTTATTTTAATTTATTATTTAATATCAATAATATTGTTATTTTTTATTATTATTAATTACTTTTATTATTTATTTTATTTTTTATTAATTATTATTATTTATTTACTTTATTCTTTATTAATTATTATTATTTATTTATTATTAATTATTATTCATTAAGTTATTACTTAACAAATTTGTTTTGTCCGGATTGTACTCAACCATACTCAACGAGGACTGAGGAAATATTGCAACTTTGGGACAAAAAAAATTCTCGACGTGCACGTTCATCTCCAGCGCGAGAGACTGAATGAGAAAGTTCGAATAATCAAGATTTATTTCAAATTAATTCGCTTGGTTTCGATTCAATTCTGAGCGACGAGAGCTCACAGTTGTAAAGAAAGACTTCGAAGTTTCGTAGATCTCGGACGTCGAGTGGAAACAGGTGGTTCGACGATCCGGTCGTTCGCTTGAAGCCGATAACACAAGGTCTATCGACTCGACCTTTACGATTGCGAGAGGAGGACGTGTGATACAGCTTCCTCCCGTTCGAAACTGAATCGAATCGCGACGAATAATCTCCGAAAATACGCGATTTCGCGAAACAGCGAGACTGTGGTTGATCGTGGCAACGTCAACGTTCATTAAGATCGAGACAACACGGACAAATCGAGACGCGGGATAAATTACGAATCGTCGACGGGTATCTATATGATTCGCTATCTGGTGTTTGTTTTGCATTTTTTTTTAAAATTTGTTTGCAAGACGGAAACAGATAGCGGGAACGACCTACAGATAAAGAAAGATACTACGCGCGGAGATCGCACTGTTGATCTGCAAAGTTGATTTTTGAAAATGAATTTTCGTCGACTTAGTTATCAGCGTTATTAATATTTTCAATTTTCAGCGTCGTTGATGTTTTCAATTTTTCAAACGGGCGATGAATCGACGTTTCGAAAACGAGTAGTATCAATTTAGTTATTTAGTTATTGGCGTTGTTAATATTTCTCGAATGTTCGCGGAAACATATATACTTGATCCGAAAATTAAATTTTGCAACTTGTACGCGATTTTTAAATATTAAAAATGTGTATTGGATTGTGAAATTGCTTGACAAAGTGAGGCTCATCATATCTATCACCGGTTGTTTCAGAAAGTAATCAACTGGAAAGAGATCTCCACGTCAGACTGATGATGATTGAAATACCTAATTGAAAGTTCGATTATTCAAGAATGCAGATATTTGCATCGTGGTACAAATGTAATATGGACGTACAATGGCAAATGATACGATGTAATCTATAATTTTGTGAAATACGGTCGTATTTAATGAAAAAGAGAAGAAATAAATAAATAAATAAATCGTTGCCAATATCGAGAAAAAAAAATGTCTAGTATAAAAATTACTAATCCTCGTACATATATGAACCACTCGTTTGCTAAATCGATTTACTCCAAGAAGCAGGAAGTAAAGAAATTGACAAAATAGTACATATTCTTCTTTAATATCCCTTTTTAAAATTTCAATTCGAACAAACGTTAAAATTCGAACAACGACCTAAAAAAATCGTACAATAATCTTTAGAACAATCACAATATTTTTTAATAATAAATCACTCATTACTCCAAGGCTAAAAGAATTTGTCGTTTAATAGTATTGAGTCTAATTATCGAGGAAATTTATATTAAATCGGTCAAAATACTTCGACGTCAAAATTTTATAAAGATTCAAATCAAAAAAAAAAAAAAAAAAGTTGAGTTAATCATCGTCTATCAAATTGTTTTCATTTTTGTGAAACAGTTCGTGTCGATTGAATGATATTTGTAGAAAAAGTGATAAGTGCCAATATCGGAAAATTTATTTCCTTTAAACAAAAAAAAAAATGTTCCACGGTGCGAGTAGAAATACCGCTATATGCTATTCATGTGGAATTTTCCCTCTCGTAAATAGTTAATCAATAATGCAATAAATATGCTACATCACTTGTCACTTGGGAATAATCTCAACTTTCCTTCTCCTTGGAAAACTTAACTAACGTTTCCTACAAATATCGTTCGACGCTAAACTTTCTTCTCTGCGTGTAAAATCGACGATGCAAACGCGAATGAAAAAAAAAAAAAACGTACCGCGAATTGAACTGCGACTCCCCAGATCGATAAGCGAAGAACGGCGTCAAACAGTCTGGCCGGGTGATAGATTTCTCTCTGGATTACGCAGCTACCTTTCTTTTCAGGGTGGTTTATCGAAACGTACACGGTGTGATTTTACGGTCTACTGTCGCGGCCGCTCTCCATCGAGAGAAGTTATCGAGCCAGGTTGCGGTTTTATCGGGAAATCGTCGATAGAACAGGCACACCGAGATAAGAATAAATTGTTTAATACACACGTGAACTGCGGTCCTTCAGCACTGGCGATCGACATTCACTTTAAAGTTTAACAATAAGCAAACGTCGGTCGTCACAAACTGCGATGGAAATCGCAAATCAAGAACTGACGAGACCTATAATAATAGCAGTCGATACACTTTCAAAAAAGTGGTTAAAAAAAGCGTGTCAATCAAAATATTGAATTCGAGGTGAAAAACTGCTTTGAAAATTGGAAATCAAATGGAGAAGTGACGAAAGTCACGTGGAAACTAGCAACAGTGGTCGATAGTCTTTCAAAAATGTCAAATTCGTCGGAAAAGATGTGAAAGTCGAAACTGTGTATCAAAATATTGAATTCGAAGTGAAAACTGCTTTGTAAATAAATGTAGAACTGAGGAAATTCACGTGAAACTTGCAATAGTAGTCGATAGTCTTTCAAAAATATCAAATTCGTCGGAAAAGAGGTGAAAGTCAAAACCAAGTATCAAAATATTGAATTCGAAGTGAAAACTGCTTTGTGAATGAATGTAGAACTGAGGAAATTCACGTGAAACTTGCAATAGTAGTCGATAGTCTTTCAAAAATATCAAATTCGTCAAAAATGAGGTGAAAGTCAAAACCGTGTATCAAAATATTGAATTTGAAGTGAAAACTGCTTTGGAATTTGGAAATCAATGCAGAACTGACGACACCTGCAATAGCAATCGATACTCTTTCAAAAATGTCAGAAAGAGGTAAAAGTCGAAACCAAGTATCAAAATATTGAATTCGAAGTGAAAACTGCTTTGTAAATGAATGCAGAACTGAGGAAATTCAAGTGAAACTTGCAATAGTAGTCGATGCTTTTTCAAAAATGTCAAGTTCGTCAAAAATGAGGTGAAAGTCGAAACCGTGTATCAAAATATTGAATTTGAAGTGAAAACTGCTTTGGAAATTGGAAATCAATGCAGAACTGACGACACCTGCAATAGCAATCGATACTCTTTCAAAAATGTCAGAAAAGTCGGAACCAAGTAAAAGTCGGAACCAAGTATCAAAATATTGAATTCGAAGTGAAAACTGCTTTGGAAATTGGAAATCAAATGGAGCAGTGACGAAATCTGCGTGAAACCTGCAATGGTAGTCGAAAATCTCGAATTCTGCGTCGAAACAGCAGTAAAAGTCGAGTGTGACGTCGAACGATCGACGTTTGGTCAAACCACGGGTGTCCAACCTTTTAAATCTTCTGGACCAACAAAAATTTTTGTCGAACGCCGCGTGTAATTTATATATTTTTGTTGTCAGTTCGATGTAACCTATATTGTCTAATGAATATATTAAAACAATAGTGTGATGTTAGAGATTTAATATTCAATAGATGTTAAAACAATTTATAGTGAAGCAACACATTGATCAGAAAAAAATACATTTATATTAATTAAAGAAATACGAGAATTTTTAACGAGAACACTGAGCTTGTTTTTTTTTAGATCATTAATATCTAAATAGTTCATTAATATCTGGTTTGATATTTTCAAGATGCTCTAAAATTTTTATTTTTATTTTTTTGTTGAACACCACGCATGTTCGTAAAGTGCTGAATATTTTCCTCTGGACAAACATGGTTTATAAAAGTCTAATAAAGCCACCTGGACAAATTTGTTCCCCGAGTTGTATGTCTGATTGCAACTCAATACATTTGCACGTTCGCTGGCAACATATTGACATCAACCAACAATAGAGTAGCAAGTACGTCAAATCGTCTAAATTAAAAAATATTTGGCTCTTGGAAATTATTCGTAATTAGTCACTCTGACGCTTTTGAAAATTTTTAAAAAAGAGAGGTATAACTATTCGCGGTTAAAATTATTCAAATAATAAAATTCCCATTCAGTTATTCCAATTTTGGTTATACAGCGTGAGTCGCTACCTGATCTAGACTAGCAAAAGTCAACCGCCGATCCCTAGGGAGTTAACGCGTTAAAGGATCGCTGGAAAGGCAGGTTCGGGGAACCGAACTATTATGAAAATTTCGTGAAAGCTTGGTCCACTCGACCAGGAAGAAAAGTTTCGTTCCTTCTTCTGGCTCGAAGACTCTGGCGTAGCCAGAGCAACAGCTCTCGACAAAGAAGGCATTCACGCAAACCACTCCTCTTTTTCGCTGCGTAACTCTCTCTCTCTCTCTCTCTCTCTCTCTCTCTCTCTCTCTCTCTCTCTCTCTCTCTCTCTCTTACTCTCACGGAGGGCGAGAAGCTTCGAAAGAAATCGGTCAACTTGGCGTCCAGGGTGGTTCGATTGGACGACAGCCACATTACGAGATCAGGCTAGCTGTTTTTCGTCAGTGTTTCTGTCAGTGACTCAGTGTAGCAGGCTCGTGAAACTTTTAACCTAACCCAATTTTTAGGTTGCCGAAGCTTTATTAAGACTTTAGTTACTTGGCAGAGGAAGTTCCTTAATAACGTAATCCCCGGTGCCTTTGCAAGAAACACATTAAAATTCAAAATTAAGATACACGATATTGAAAGAGGTGGAGTTAAATGTTATTCCGAGAAATTGAGCGATTTTTTTTTTTTTAAAGAAGAGAAAAGTAGACTCGTAAAGAAAGCCTGATTCTAATTCATCTAGTGAAATCGGATCTAGAATTAAAATTAAATATTTTAGAAGAGACAATTATTTATCATTGGAAGAAAAGAAATTAATCACTATCAGAAGAAATTTTAAATATTAAATATCTCAGGAGGCATTCAAATTGGCAAAAAAAAAAAAAAAAATCGAGAAATTTTTCAAGAAAAGAAGTCTAGTATAGTGTAGTGATAGTATTCAGATTTAAAAAAAAAAATGAATAATTTTTTACAACATTCCAAATTAAATTCTGAAACTAATTCAAATTCATCGGGATAATTTTTCAACATTTATATTCTGCATCTTTCCCTTTAAACGATAATTCTTGGTGTATCACAATACCACAGTACGTTATATTTTCGTTTGTACGTTCCTGAACGTACGCGACCAATAAAAATTTCCTCCACTTCCAGTTCCCTCTGACGAAACAAGAAATCCCCCCCCTTTGAAAATAAAATCCAACACCTCGAGAGAGTTTCGAGTTTCGCAAACCTCTCGAGGTTTTAAGAGAAATTGATTTCGAACCTCCTTTCCATTCAGTACGCACATATAATTTTTTAATACAGTCGAAGGGCAAAGGGGCGAGAACCCTCGAGAAAGTGGGAAAGAAGAAGAGGGATCAAGGTCGGGAGAGGCAGGTTTAACCGTAGGGAATGATCGCGTGTGGGGGAGAGGTCGACGCGTCTTAGCCCCGAGCGTATGTGTACGCGGGAACAGTTTCGAAACGACCGCGCGCGTAATTCGATTCCGTATTCGAAACCAGTTTCTCCTCCGTGGGTCAACCAGACCCGTCCTCCTCTTCGCTACTCCCCCAAATCGATTCTCCCTCTTTTCATTTCAACCAACACATTTCTCTTCCAAACCATCGCGCTTTCCCTGCCATTCGACAACTTGTTTTTCGACAACCATCGATCGATCGTCACGCGCGATGACCTTTGAAAGGGTTTCAACCCTCGATTACAACATATTGACTGCGAATTGTTTCAACGCACTGTGGACGGGAAACGGGCGAATTCGCAACTGTTGCGAATGGGAGACGAGAATTCTCGTTTTTCGTGTTTCAACTGTTGCGGATGAAGAACGATTTTTTGAGTTGTAGGGGCCAACGTTATATATAATTTATATTATATAATATTATACAGGGTGTTTCGTAATTTGTGCAACCCACTTCGGGAGCTGATTGTACGCCTAAAAATAATGAAGAAAAGTCATATAAATATATGTCCTACCTGTCTTCGTTTATGAGATGTAATGAATTTTATATAATTATATATTATATATTATAATATAATTTTTCAAGAAGTAGGGAAATTGTTTCCTAACATACCACACCAAGAAACTAGAGGCATTTTCATTTTATTTAACAAAACACCTCCAGAATGAAAAATAATTAATAATTTTAATACACTTGTTAAATGCCACAGAATTCTCTTGAACCCTCATCAATCATATATGAAATAATTCAAAAAACACGAGAAAATACCGGCTATATGTTTATCAGTGCATATCGTCCTCAATGTGTTGATATAAATAAAAAATTGTTAGATGACCAACCCAGACATAAAAGTGGACTGTGAATAGTTAGTCATAAGTGCAAGATCCAATACTTGGTCATCCATGCTCCTTCCCCTTCCACTTGAGGATGATAACCAAATATATATGACATGTTTTACAGTAGAGAGTTAGAATACTACAGAATACTACAGTAAAGTTAGACAGAATAGAATATTACAGTAGATAGAGACAGACTGGAAGATCACAGAACATTCTATATCATTCTATATCATCCTACATCATACACGACCACGAACAAGGAATAAATAAACTCTTCAAAATTATAAGCCTGTTGACTTTATTACACGGAATCCAACAAAATAAATAATAGTTGAAATCTAAAATCACATGGTAAATCGATTCTTAAATATTACCATATAAAAATATACAGTGACATTTGAGAATATTTTATCAACGTGAATTGAAGAAGCGCATACATGCATTGTACAAAGTTGCTCCAAAAAGAGTACGCAATGTGAAATAAAATGATCACGTGACAGACGTTGTAACAAATCTGGCCACTAACTCGATCCTTTCGAACTAAACGGATTCAGTCTGACCAGTCTGACGAACTAATCGGCGCAACGCTTGTTTCTCGCGTCGATTCCGATATACTGCTTTTTCAATAAACCGTCCCGTTCCCACAGATAACGTCATACTCGGTTATCGAACTCGAACTCGCGTCTGAAGCTCGTCCATCTTGTCGAGTAACTTGGTTACATCACTCCGCGGTTCGAGGAACCGGTTTCCACCCCCTTACGATTGCAATGTCAACAGAAATTTAAAGGGGTGGAGGGGACGGGGTGGAAGAAAATCTAAATAATACACGCCTCGTTCTGAATTCTGCTCATAATCAGGATTGCTTCATTTTCGCTTGTAATTGCTGATTTTAAGCAATTTATTGGATAAAAGAAATATCGTTGGATTAGCCACGCACGCGGAGAATATTTGCAATATTGTAGGGTGTGTGTCGGTTATTATAATTAATCTGTAGTTATAATTTTAGTTGTGTTTCAAATATAACAGATGGCCTGTTCGTGATAAAACATGAATGCGATGCGAGAAAAGTCCAAGGAGAGGTTTTCTTTTTTAAAAGAGAACCAGAGTCGAGCGAGTTGAGAAACCGAGTCGTGAGAGTCGTGAGAGAGCTGTTAAAAGAGTTCATTTGAGTTGTTAATACGTTGTTTGCCCTGTCTAATTATTTGTTGCTCTATTATCATTACTCCTATTAAATAAACATTATTTATATTATATCGTACAATGTAATACAGTATAATTATGTATTTATATTCCATTATACAATAAACATTATTCGTATTATATCTCTACAATATTTTCTCAGTATTAAGCATATGGAAATACAACTCGAGCAAAATAAATAATCCATAATCAAAATAAATAAATAATAATATCCAGTGATATGCCGCTGAATTCGAAAAGAAGACGAGTTACTGTATACGGTCACTCGTTATGGTCCGCGAACCAGTCACTAGCGCAAGACGTTTGAAAATGGTTTTATCGTACACAGCAACATTTCTCTAATTTTTGTACGGTTGTTATTCAAATTGTCGCATGTTTCCCGCAATTGTCGGCGTTTATCGTTGCGTTTGCCTGCACGGGGAAGATTAAAGACACAGGCTTACACTCTTGTGAACTCTGTAACAACCTAGCAATATTCTGTCCAATAAATTAGCTGAGAAACATGAGAAAAACACCTCGGTTCTAAAGTTTTGCACTCTAACGAATTAACCAACGGTTGGAGATGCAAGGAAAACAGGAACAAATGGAATCTATCGTGATTACACTGGCAAAGTACAATACGATACTGATTGTGAACAGAAATTTACAAGCCGGTGCCGATAAGTGTCAATGTGGTATGAATGGTAACGCTAGTTGCTCACACACATACACACCAAACTATAACCAGCTTTCTCCAGCACGTTTTCCTCGTGCATGCAAGAAATTACGCGGCCGCTGCGAACGTAATTTTGAAGCAGATTTAATGGATCGGCTGCGAAGGCTGAACGATCTTAAACTGAACTGAAAGATATTCAACAAGTGAACAGTACAATTTCGTTCGCGCTATAACTGTATTCGTGGTTGGAAGAGATAGTTAGTTGGACTGAAGAGTACTGAAAAACTTCGATCTTCGGTTAAGTGAACTACTGACTGATCGACTTCATTTATCTGAACGTGAAATACTAATACGGAGACTGAAAAGAAAGTTTCAACATACGTTGAATTCCATTTGCAGTAACTCGCGAAAGTATTTCACTGTAATCATACCGTTTCTTTTTCTTTCTTTGTGGCAATTCACGAATTTCCGTATGCACGTGTAATTATGACATGATAATTATCAATTATACATATTATCATTAATTAATCGTGAGACACACGCATGCACATTTTGTTTAATTATCATGTCATGATTATATTATATATATATAATTATCAAGAAATCACCATTCGACAGAGACGCTGACATAATTAATAATAATTGCTTTTAGTCGAAGAAAAGAAACTAACAAAAAATATCGAACTAAATAGCGTCGACAGAGACGCTGACATAATTAATAATAATTGCTTTTAGTCGAAGAAAAGAAACTAACAAAAAATATCGAACTAAATAGCGTCGTAGTATGTTCAACAATTCACATTGGATTACTAAAATTTGATATTTGATTCAAGTCTACCGATCAGGATTACAGTAATAAAATTCAATTAAATTACAGATTCGAAAACTCTCGTCTGACATCAATTGAGAATTAAAAAATCTTGAAACGATTAAAGATCGACGATCAACCGACGACCTTCTAAACATAACCCTTTGTACCCTCGATTTGTTTCCAACGTTGTCGCGTTTATTTCAAGGCGAATCAACTAAATTAATGTAACATTTAGTACACTTCGATTCCATTTGTTTATTATTATAATATAACATATTATTATTATTACTATATAATATATTATTATTGTAATTATTAATTTTTTAAATATTTTTATTTTATTTTATTATTATTATCATTCTTTTGTATTTTTATTTTTTATATTGTTATTGTAATTATTTATTTTTTATATTTATTTATACTAAAGCTTCTTCTTTGAAGCTTCTTCGATGATCTCCAATACAATTTATCATAATTGTTATTGTCACCTCCAGCGTCACAACGAGCTGAAAGGAATTAATCTAAATCAATGTGAGCTTAACTGAACATAATTCTAAGAGACTGCGACGTCGACTTACGAGATATGTACACGATGTGTACACAATTGAACGGCGAAGCTGGCAAGGTGACCATCGGCGTTGCCTTGCCGCGGGCGAGAAAGTGCGATTCCGCGCGTGCACGGAACGCGGACCTGAAGATTCGAAGCGTAATTTAGAGCGGACATACCGACGAACCAATCGGCGAATACTAACTAAACACATGACCGTCTCTGTGGATGACACAGAACTAAATGGATCTTTCTCTCTTTCGTTTTAGAGAAACGAGTCGAAATGTGAGTATCATGTACAATGACTCGCATTAAATGTTTATAAATAATTATAAATTTCTGTAGAAAGAGGTCGCGTAGTAATAAACTCGGAGCTCGTTAAGCTTGAAGTTTCTTTTCTTTCTTCTTCTTTTCTTTTTTTTCCTTTTAAATACATCGTTCGTTTCATCCTAAACTATTTTCACATTTTTGCGCAGCAGATGGCAAAGTGAAGACACTTTTCTTCCTGAAAATGCTACTGTGAAAACATTGGAAAGGTCTTCCCCATGATTGAATTCACAGTGGACTTGAAGATTGAAGTTTCCACTTTAGAACCTGTTAAAATTTACTACTTACGATCTTTCTTTTTCCAGCTAATTTGTTGAACTTTTCATTATCTGAACCTCATAGTCAAACACACACACCAATAAATCGTGGATCGTTACAAAAAGGGAAACTTCCATCTTCAAATCCCATCTCATCGTGAGAGAAAGAATTTTTCAACGCTTCTACGTACCACGACGATTTATGGCGTTTTCGTGAAGAAAAGTATCCTCACTTACCCACGTCGCTACTCGATGTAAAAAACATTTCAGAATGAAACGAACGCATTTTGAAAATAGAGGCCTTAACCCCTTGATATATACAGAGTGGATCACCACGTATTGCCACAATCTAGATTTACGTCATTATTGTTAGAGATATTTTAATATTTTAACAACTTAGTAAAAATTATCGTATGAAAGACACGGAAGAAGAAGGACGGTATTCTCATATTTATACTGTCTTTGTCTATCGGGCATAGATTTTACAAAATTAAAATATCTCCTAAACTAATGATTTTTTTTGACATAAATAGGTTAATACTGTTTCGTAAGATATCAAGGTGCATCAAAAAAATATATGATTCCATTTAAAAGAACGTTAATGACCCTCACATGTCCTCCTACACGTCCACCTACAAGAAAACTAGCATCATCAGAGTGTGCCCCTCTCGAAACCATTCGACTTCGTCTGAAACATTTTTCGCTACGCGTAATAATAATAATAATAATAATGACCCACCCTGTCGCGTGTTTCCCAAGGACCACCGAATTACGAACTTGTTCTTTCATCATTTTTTTTATTAATTTCGTTGGTGACATTCTGGCACAGTACAAATGATCTCTGTTGCACAAAATTGTTAAAAAGTGAAAAACAAATATCACGTTTCGGTCATATCGAATTCGTACTGTCAACGGGTTTATTGCTGCACGACTTTTTTCCTTCTTCTACGAAATCGCAACAGTTCAAATATTTACTGTCCGATTTATTTAAATGTCCGAGCGTTAATGGGACGTACGGTCGAGAACGTACGAACACGAGAGAAGTAGTAGGCCAGCTCCTTATACGGATCGTTGTTTCGGTCCCGAGCGAGGCGGAGAACTTGCTCCGTTTGACCACCCAAAACGAGCGAGGAACAAGACGAATTTCTCGTCCGCGTGATCGTCTTCGATTCGTTTCATCAAAAATCACCTCTATCCTTTTTTTTTCCATCCGTCGAAGCCTTCGAATCTAAGTTTGATCACCTCGAGGGTTGCGCGTATATTTTTAAGCCGCGATAAACACAAGTGAGGAGTCTGCGAAATGTACTGTACGGCTTGAGATAAGACGAGAAAATCAAGCGTGATAATTAATTTAACCCAGCAAGGACCAGGTGATGTTATAAATACTCGAATAATTTCGTTGAACTTTGTGAAACTGCGAGATTCAGTAATAAAATATTGGATTGAAGGATTTGAAGATTCTCTTAGCCCTTGAAATGATGAAAAATCTCAGAGTTTAATACTGTAAGAATGGCGTACAACGAATCAGGAATGCATTTATATTAGGATTAGAAATAATGAAATTTCAGAAAGGAGAAATTCCTGAGGATAGAGAATATTCGTGAGTCAGTTGACACTCATTATCGTCGAATTGTTACTCGAATAATTCGGGATAACGTAAGCTAAACTTAGCTCTTATTACTCCTTTAACGAAAGTTAACATGGTGAAGAAAATTTTTCAGAAAATTGAAATTATATGTCATTAACTGTACTTGGTAATTGCTTTGAACGAAGTCACATACCAGAGAAATACAATCAACGAAATACCATTTAAACAGGATGATTATTTCCAGTGTTATATCATTTTAATTGAAACGATACTTCACTCGCTATTTCGTAAATAAACTATTGGTAGAGTTAAACTTTCCATTCTCAATAAATTCGACTGAAGTGCGACTTCGTTTGATTGAAAAATAAAAGCTGTTCCATCTCAGATGTGTGTCATTCGATTTCAATGAAATTTGTACGCATTATTCGCACATGTCCTCCAAACTATATATATATATATATATATATATATAACTGGAGGTGACAATGACAATTATAATAAATTGTATTGAAGATCATCGAAGAAGCTTCAAAGAATTATAAAAAAATGAATTGTATTACAATAATAATATATTACTAATATATTAATAATAATATATTATTATTGTAACATAATAATAATTATTATAATTATTGTAATATAATAATAATATGTTATATTATAATAATAAACAAATGAAAAAATCAAATCGGAGTGTACTGAATGTTATATTAATTTAGTTGATTTTATATATATATATATATATATATATGTACACATTGTATCCACACTGAAGATAGTAAGTATCTCGAAATTTCTTGTGAGTAGAGTGTCCATGCTTCAATTACAAATACACACGTCGATTTTTAACACTCCGGCGTGTATCAGACGATATTATAATTTACACCGATGCATTTGTTTCTATGCGAACGATTTTTAACTGCATTCGACGAGAATTGTCACGTCGCGTACTCGCATCATCGAGATCCCGATATTTTAAACTTCTTGCGCCGGAATGACGTTGAGAGCATTTTGCTCGAAAATTGCAATATTTTCTCAGCTTTAAGTATTATATTTAAACGCAACCCGGCAAAGCAAATGAATAAATTTATTGCTTCCGATATTATTCCGGCCCCAGAGTTTTGAAGAGAAACGCGACGAATTGTTCGTACACGATTTTGGTCACTCGTTACGGTCCGCAATCGGTTGCCAGCGCCAACACGGGTTAAAAGCAAATACTCAGAGCGCCTTTAAAAGCGTTTCCTCCTAAATCCTATGATTTTCCAAATCGTCAGCCTAATTGGAAATTGGCGACGTAATTTTCTCACTCTTTGACTTCCCTTTTGGTTTGAGTCACAGGATCTTCAATGATTGCACTTGTACCACAAATTTACGCTCACAGTGTATAATTATTCATGTATATATATACATACATTTACGTATATAGCAACATATATATATATACGTAATGGTTTCTTCGAAGCGATCAAGATGCTTTCATTACAAGAATCTTATCTGCTGTTAGCGTTAACTTTCATAAACGTTTTGTCAAGCTCGATAAACCGGGGAGAGGGCGGGGGAGAGGTGAGGAAAGGGGGGGGGGAAGAGGAATTATTCTTCTCGAATGATTTCGTCAAATTACCATGAGGCCCCTAACTCGTCGGTAGGCGAGCCAGGACAAAACATTCGTACGAAACGAGGAGACCCGGCGCGTCGTACGTGACCGAGAGAAACGAAAACGACACGACTCGCGCGCGTTTTCATGGGCAACGCGTGACGAGAGATGCAACGAATCGTTAAAATGCCTCGTAAACTACCTCTCTGTTCTTTCCTTCGGCCTTCGGAGAGAAAAGAAACGAAGAAAGAGAAGAAAAAAAAAAATCCACCGAATTGAGAAGCTGCGGGGCCCGCGGAGCACAGGATTCGTACGGATCGATCGAAACACGCGTTAACATCGAATTCTCTTCATTTCCTTCGCTTTTCTTTTCTTTCGAATTTTGCTTTTCATCGAATTCTTTCGTTTTCGCCTGACAGACAGATACAGTAGCACGAGGTAAACGTTCAACGCTGGCAACTGATTGCGGACCATAACGAGTGACCGAACCGTGTACAATGATTCGTCTTTCTTTTGTTTTTAAACTCGTCGGTATGATATCGCTGGATAGGAAATTATTGAGAAGTTTATTATTTGTTTTGCCTATATAATTATACTTAAAACTGAGAAATTATTGCAATTTTGGAACAAAAAGATTCGCGATCAAAGGGACGACGCTTCGATTTTTCAATCTTTCATCTGCACTTCGTTGCAAATGCAACGAAGTATCTTTCATTCGTTACATTTGCTCCGTTTCGTTTTACTCGAATTCACGTCCTTTTGTATCAAAATTGATTAAGTAATGGGAATCTATCCTCGTACATGTAAAATAAATAATAACGTTGCAGAGGCACCTTTAGAAAGCAATAATCTTTTTATTCTTACACGCTTACATCTTTTTATGCATTTACATTATCCTTTTATACTTTATGTTCATCCTGTTTTACCTTTCATTTGCATTTTGTCGAAGCAACGAACATGTGTCCCCTTCCTTTTTACTTCCAACAAAAATTCACGTCCTTTCAAATACCTTGCATCAACATTTCGTGTACCAATGGGAATTTATTCTCGTATATGGAATAAATAACAATACCGTGAAGGCGTTTTTAGGTTTTTCGAAAGCTTGTGTAACACCGCGCTTCTGTCCACTCATGCATTTTACATTATCCTTTTGTACGATATTTTTTAATCGAAACGTAACGTGCAAGTAAGCAAATCATTTCTATGAATGTCATCCCGATCCGACGTTTTTATTTGGCGATCGTTTTCGTAATGAATATCAAAGAAAAGAAAAAACACGCGTGGCTCGATGTATAAATAATTCATGTCGCGGATGGACATAGCAAGACTCGGCTGCGCGCGAGACACATACGAATTTCCTCCCGAGCATAATTTAATCCCTTGTTTTTATCCCTTCTCTTTCGCGTGTTTCTCTTAATCGTGTGTTTACAGTCGACGTGTTTACTATAAAATCGTAGAATCCTGGTTCAAAGTATTTCCTAGAATCTTACTCTATGCTTCTTGGAACATTTCTTCTATTGTTTTCATTTTTTTTTCTCTCTTTCTTTCTATTGAAGAAACCAAGGCTCATTCAGCGAAATAATATCGTCGTTGTCATTCAAGACTCATGTTGACTGTATCTACGAAGCATTCTTGTTACGTGTATTATTTTACTATCATTTTATTATTAAAAAAAGAAAAAATGCGAATAAAAGTCGCGAGATAGTTGTGAAAATTTGCTTGCAATTATCCTTTCATGTCTGAGTTAAGTTTAATTCATAGAAAAATAAGATACCAGTGACGCTGAAGTCAATCAAAGTGAAACATACAAAGAACAATCAATCACACATAGTATGCACGTACACTGCGTCTTATAACTCTAAAACTACTCTTGAAATTCTTATTTTCAATTCTTACGCTTAAATTAATCGTACGAAACAATGTTGAGAATAACTTTAATTAAAAATTGATTCCAGTTAAACGAAAACATCCTGCACAAGTTCTTTCATTATTATTTAAAAGTTCTTCAGTCTGAGACGCAACGTACATACAGGGTGTCCCCGTAACTGGCGGTACAAACTGAAACAACGACTCGACAAGAAACAGTAAAACTTAATCTACTCGAGAACGAAGAAATTTTATTCTTTCGTCTCGTTTCTTCACGTGGAATTACTTCCTGTTTGCACCACTAGTTACAGGATATTGGTTTTCTTGTGAAAAAAGAGAGCACGACCCGGATAGACAAGCCGTTAACCGGGACGATTAACGCGCGACAAATAATATATATGTACTCGAGCCGCTTGTGCAAAGCGGTCGTGTCAAACTGTACAGGCTATACGCATATATATATGTATGTACTTACACGGACTTCGAGGGAAGATGGTCAATCACGTATCCATGAATTTCACCGACGTGTCCTTCTCCTCTTTCCCCCGCATGATAAGCTGCCTTCGAATTCGTACGGAGCTCCAGATTATCGAGAAAGAAGATCCCTCTCCGATCTCGCCGACTTTCGACACGAAACTTTTTATAAATGGCGCGCGCTCTTTCGATTTGCAGTTGGCGATCGCACAGCAACGAATCGCGAGCGTTCTACGAAACAAGCAAAGGAAACAGGGATAAAGAGCAACGTGCAATCCTATATATATATATATATATATGTATTTATGTGTATATATGTATTAGGTTAGGTTAGAGCACAAAATATCAACGACACGTTACGTAACAACCGTGCGTCTCGAGCGTCGCGAGAACACTGAGCCACCGTTCATCGTACAACTCCCCCCACCACTACTGCGCCACACTACGTCCGAGTCCCATACGCGTATAAACATGCGGCCCCCAGTGGAAAGACCACTTTGCAGGTTTCCTCGATTCTCCCTAGATGGCCGACACTGCTTTCGATCTCCTCGATCTCTCTTTCGATCTCTTTCTGTCGTTCGACGTTCCCTCTCTCTTTTTTTTACCATTCTATCCTTCTCTCTCCTTCGTTTCCCTTCTCCCGTTCGCTTCTTTCCTTCCTCTGTTTTCCCTTCTTCACCTTTCGTACACACTCTCCTTCCCATTTTCTCCTCCGTTCCTCTTTTCTCTTTTTTGTCGTACCATTTCGCTCTTCTTAGCTTTGCTGCGGTTTGAAATTTTCAAAAAATCGATTTTTTGTTTGTTTTGTTTTAAATAGTAGTTGGAAGTCTTGGAAATAAGATAAGAAAAAGGTCCTTTGAAACGACTTGTTCTGGGGTGTAATAATAAATCCGCGGATACAGAATAATTGAATTTGTATCGCTGTTTGCAACTTTAAGCGGTATTATAAAGTGTAAATCGCGCGATTCAAATATTACTTTTGGTGAATTGAATATTAGGGGACTTGGATTCGATTTAGCTGTGAATTGTAAGAACTGTGAGCCGCGATATATAAGTAAAGAATGTAAGTAAAAGATACATATGAAAAAATGACGTCTGAAACTTTAAACGCGTTTTTCTCGAAACTAGGATTTTAGAAACGATGTGCAAGATATCTCGAAATCTAACCGACCGATTACTGTAAAATTTGGTGCGTATCTTTACTGTAATATTTACTAGGGATTGACGATCGAACATTTCTTAATTTTTAACAATTTCGACAAATATAAACGAAAAACGTAAAAATTTTTGTTATAAATTCGACACATCGAAAACAAATCGCTGCTAGTTTCATAATTTTCACAAAATTGAAAATGTTGGGTCGTCAATCCCTAGAGAATATTGTTTACTTTTGAACTATTTTTGCCTTTTTGTTGCAGCTAATCCTGTTTGGCTGGAACCATGTACACCGATAGGCAATGTGAAAAAAAGTTATGTGAAAGGATGCCGTTTGAAAGTTAAATAAGAGCCCTCTTTCTTTCTCTTTCAATGTTGCTTCTTATAGTTCACAGCGTGTTAAAATAAACCACGAAAGTTCGTGTTAATCAAATATGTACTTTTCTTTTTTACTAGCCCTCCAAAGTATTCGTAATTTTTGCAATATTTTCGTAACAATTGCAGTATTTTCTCAATTTTAAGTATTTACCGTACAACCCAGGCAAAACGAATAATAAATTTATTACTCCTCAATAATTTCTATCCAGTGATATCGTACTCTACGAGTTTAAAAAAAAAAGCGACGAATTATCGTACACTCGGTTCGGTCACTCGTTATGGTCCGCCAACCAGTTGCCAGCGCAAGGGGTTGAAAGCCGGTCTGCAGAGTCCTGTAAAAATTTTTTTTTTTTCTTATTTCGAGGCGAGAGAGATGGAATCGTTCGCGTTTGTATACCACTGCACACCGGGGCGCCCAGGATTCTCGTCCTCGACAAAGGACGACTAGCCCCGTGCTCGAAGGCCAAATCGTCGAAGGTCGATCATCTTTCCGACGAAGCGGTTCGGGACGAGTCTACTCTCCTTTTTCTTTTTCTTCGTCTTCTTCTTCCCTCTCACTCTCGTTCGTTCACTCTGAGGTTGGACGACGGATTTGCCTGTCAGATGGGGAAGAAGCGAGTGGGAAGAGGAGGAAGTGAAAACGATTACGCGCGTTTACGATTCGAGCCGTTTGCTACCTGCTGCCTACGACATCGGACGTGGAACGCGCGGGTGAAGGATCAAGTGTTTATTTTGTGAATAAAGGGAAGGGAGGAAGGGTTCGAGCTGAAACGAAACGAGGGAGACAAGAAAAATTGGGAAATTAATACCGGTTGGATTTCATTTTTATCGAACGAGTACCGAGCACTCGATTCAAGATTTTTGCAACGTTTAATTCATGGTGATTGTATAATAGTTGCAACGTCACGATGAATTTTAACTACAGTGTTTATGTAATGAAATGTGTTAAACAAATAGTTTATGTAATCAGAGTCCACTGATTCTCTCCAGTGATTTATCGCTCGTATAACAGGAGTTCAGGTTGTGAACAATTGGTTTCCATCGACAAGAGTTCGTTTAATCGGTTATTGATTAAAATTTGAAACGGAGTACTGTAACAAATTTATTTAGTTTCAATATCTCGGGAATTAAAATTAGATATTCTAGAAATCAAGCAACTACTCGAGAAAAAAAAAAAAGAAAGTCATAACACGAAGAGTACAGATAAATGGAGAACGCAGTTACACTACCTTCGTGCAAAACGTAATTTATATTTTTGCAAGAGGATCGAAGGGCAGAGGAAACGAGAACCTTTAAAAAGAACAGGCGGAGAAAGAAGAAGGAAAAGAGAGGAAAGAGGGTTCAAGGTCGAGAGGATGAAAGAAAGAAGCGATCGCGTGTGGGGTAAGACGCGTCGTAGCCCCGAGCTTATGTATACGCGAGAACGGTTTTGGAACGACCCGCGTAATCCGAATCCGTATTCGAAACCAGTTTCTCCTCCGTGGGTCAACCAAACTCGTCCTGTTGTACAACATCGTCTCCCACCGTGTTCGACCCACGTTCGTGTACTCCCCCAAATCGAGATTCCCTGTTTTCATCTCGGGCCAATACACCACCATCCTCATCCTCATCATCATCATGGCCAGATCCAGCGCGCTTCCTCCTAGGTTCGAATGTTTTTCTAAACGACGATCTTTTAACGGTGAAAGAAAAACAGCTGCTTTGCTGTTTCGATTCGATACGGTGGAACTCTCTCTCCTGTGACCCGAAATGAACTACTACACGATTATATTTCAATGTACGTTATAATATTATTGAATGACACTGTGTTTCAATATACATTGTAATGTTATTAAAATATACGTAGGTTGAACGTTTGGTTCTTGGATCTCACATTTTTCGTAAATGAAGTTTTGCAAATGTGGAAGATGAGATGTAAGGTGATAATATTACAATTAGTTGACAAATGGCAGCAATTAACTGTTACAGACACTTTATGATGTGAGTCAATTTTTACTTGAAATATAATTGGTAATTTGATCCAGACGATGTTGAAAATATATTAAAAATATAAAATATATAATATTATATTTTATATTTTATATATTATTTATTTTCATATTATATTTTATATAAATTTTTATATTATATTTTATATTTTATATAAATTTTTATATTATATTTTATATAATATATTTATTAAAATATTTATTAAAAATATACCAAAAGGTATATTCAAATAGACGAACACGTACAGAAAAGAAACCAGGCAATTTGTAAATAATTTTCAACATATTTAACGAACAAATAAAAATATGCTCCCACCACGTAAGTTAAAATCGAATTCGATCTGTCGTTTGCAAGAAACAAATCGTCCCCAAACAGCGCAAGAACTTTGTGCAAATGGCGTGCAGCAACATATTTGATAAGATATCCACGTGGATGAGACGTCAGTCAGCAAGCTGTCTGCTACAGTTCAACAACAGTCAAGTGTGAATTCAACGTAATGCTCGTTTCTCGCGTCGATGGCGATATTTACACGTTTTTTCGACGAAACGTGTCGTTTCCCGCGGATAACCTCGTGCCCTCTTATCTACAAGCGAGCTCCTCCGTTTATTACGCGATCTTGTCCAACTACGAGCGTATACACATGTCACGATTGCCTGTAACAAATTAAATCACTCCACCAGCCGATCAGTTTTTATAATGGTGGATCCACACTGGCCTTTCGCCAACAAAACATTTCAGAGCGAGACGAAATTTGTCACGGATAAGAATGTTCGACGTACACTAACAACAAGTGCAAAGATCAACGTCGTCGATCATTGTCACTGGCGATTCTTTCTTCTTTTTTCTTCTTTTCTTTTTCAACGTTTAATTCTCTTTTAATTGAACGACACACGATGAGCGCACAATCCGTGGACGGCGAATGACGCTCGTAGAATCGCGGTCGATAAATACGTATCTCCTGTCTGATGACGCAGCGCGCACAGTCAACGAAAGGTAATGCTTTGAAACGTGGATAGACGATTCGAAGGGGGAAAGAAAGTCTCCTAACTGCGCGTCTCGTGCAGTCGTGCTTTATGCTCCGCGACCTCAGGATTCCCGATTTTTCGCTTTGATTTTAATTCGCGCGGCACTCGCGCTCGTCCAAAGAGCAGGCTCAAGAGGTACCGAACGAGGAAACCAGAGGCAGAAGCTACATATATAAGCCGGGAAACAAAGATGAGGGCACTAGTCGACGTCAGCTTTTGTGTCGCAATAGTCGTTGCAGCGATGTCGTGCAGGTTAGTCGATCGATTTCGCCTCTGGTTTTGCGGTTTAAAGACAATCAGTGAATTTGGAGATCAAAGAGACACGTATTCGATGACAGTCGAGCAAACTCCTCTATCGTGGCATGCGTTCCCAGTAATTTCAGTTTCCAGTGATTTTAGCGACAGCTGGTCGACCGAGAAAAAAGAATAATAATTCGACGCGAGATAATTTCGATATGGCCCTCTTTGATCCCAATGAAATTTGACGCGAAGATAGTTCTACATACGTGGAACAAACATTACTGTGACTTTTAGATGGTCGACCGATTGTGAGGAATATTTAAATTTCAAGAAAATCCTAAAGTATTTGAATGGGTTGCTCAAAGATAACTATAAAGTGCCGGCAAGCGTATGAATTTCCAAACTTGTTGTAATATTAACATGTTAGAATGTTAATTTCTGTTAATATGTAATGTTATGTAATGTTAATGTTATAGTTGCAATATTAACATGTTAGAATGTTAATTTCTGTTAATATGTAATGTTATGTAATATTAATGTTATAGTTGTAATATTAACATATTAGGATGTTAATTTGTGTTAATATGTAATGTTACGTAATATTAATGTTATAGTTGTAATATTAACATATTAGAATGTTAATTTGTGTTAATATGTAATGTTATGCAATGTTATGTAATGTTACATATTACATTATAACATATTAGAATGTATTACGTATTATGATATATTAAAATTTATTAACATATTAGAATGTATTATATATCATGATATATTAAAATATATCAATATATTACACTGTAACATATTAGAATGTATTACATATCATAATATATTAAAATTTATTAACATATTACATTATAACATATTAGAATGTATTACATGTCGTGATATATAAAAATATATCAATATATTACACTGTAACATATTAGAATGTATTACATATCATGATATATTAAAATATATTAACATATTAGAACATGTGGAGAACTTTAGAAACTAATCAGTCTAACAAGTCACTATCTACCTGCTATCATGGACAAACAAGCGTTAAAACAAGTGTTTTTTCGGGTTAAAATCTTGGGACAGTTTAATCACAATATTGTGTAATAATTACGTTGCCAAAGTGTTCCGTCGATCGACGATTTTAATAACAAAAGGCTACTTGCACAAGTGATTTTTAACGAGAAACGACTTCTCCCTGACACGTGCGCCTCGTAGCAAAAGCACTGGCAGTTTCGCAATTTCATTAGCACCGTGGCAAGAACAAATTACGACGATTACGTCGATGAAAGTTGCACGCCTTTGGTAGAACGCGATACGTAGGATCGATATTCGATAAGCGTGAACGCGGTATTATTTAGTTTTCATTACGTTAGTCAGATAGATGTATATATTTAGCAAAGAGGCAACTTTCTCCGCCGCTTTCCTCGGCGCGTGCAAGAAATTGCGAGGCCACTGGCGAACGAACAGATCATTTCGAAGTAACGCGCATTTCGACTGATAACAGATCTAACGGGCAAGTGTTGGGCGGAACGGATTGGCTGAGAGGTCTGAACGAGAACATCGAAGCACTGAACAGAAACATTCAACAGAACGTACAGCAGCTGAACCAACGAATACACGAAACGGTGCAGGAGAACCTGGCGCATGTTCATCGAATGACAGAAAATCTGAACGAGGAGTTAGGTGAGGTGAATTAACCGCGTTCATTGGAAGGAAATTTTCGTTGGCGATCAGTCGAATGTTCAAAACCTCTTGGCGATTGGCATCATTTGCCGTTACGAGTGAGAAGAAACATATTGATTTGCTATATGTCAAATTCTATTTACAGCAGCTCGCGAAAATCTACTTATAGATCCACGTGTTACAAAACGTTTTGAAATTTCCTTTCATAGTCACGTACTTGCGATAGATTTGTTGAATTTATTGAAAGATGCTTGTTGAAAGAAAATTTTCAGTGAATGCATGAACGAAGTAACATCTGTTCGTTGAGGGATAAGAATATTTATGTAACTGGAATATTATACCACACCGCGAAAGTATCGGTATGTTTATTTCCAAACCGAGCATTTCTTGATTCAAATTCAACACTTTGCTTTCAGTATCAATAATATCGATAATATCAAATTGTTTTAGTCATACGAAAGTGCTACTAAATGGATGATATCTAAATTATTTGGAACTGATCAACTACTACATATGTAAATGCTATAATAAATACAATGATGTGTAAATATCTTTTGAAGATTCGTTGTATATATAAAATTATTTATAATTCGGCACGTGTGCATAACACGCAGTTAGAAGTATGACTAACGCGGCTACGTAACCAGTATGAATAATTCCCCGATGGGAAACTATTATTTCTGCTTCGAAATGAATTATCGCATAGACGATCGTAGCTAATAATATTGCACGAATTCTATAAATATATAAATCTAATTAACGGTGTCCTTGTTGCATCAAGTTCACACGCACAAATGCTCTTTGCGGATAGATTCAGACGGAAGGGAGTTCTACTTGGCGCGATAAACCGATTATTCGACTTTTTTCTGTCTCGATTGTTTCTTCAGCTCAGTGTCGGGAAATTACAGCAATTATACCTAAACGTTAACGTAAACGTTCCTTTCACCATCGAGAACCGTTCTCTCTCTCCGCTTTTCAAGGCGATTGAAGGTTTTTTTTTCCCTAATCGCGACATTTGCATCGCGTGTTCGATTACTTTGATTTTTGAAATTTTCCAATTGAGGGGAAAAAAAACAAACAAATCTCTTAAATTGGAAAATGTAAATCCCCCCAAAAAAGTAGATGATATGTTCTATTAAAAAATTTATTACGACTTCGAAATGTTTCAAACATCGAAATACGTAAGTAGTAAACCTCCATCTTTGTAGACTCTCCTAATTTTAGTCTTATCTGATGTCTAAGTTCCAAGAGCACTTGGAGGCCAATTTTAGCCCAAGTTCACTTCTCGTTGAAAACAATTTATGCAAATATCCTTTCGTTGTCAAAATCTTCAGTTGACGGAAGAAGTAGACGCAGCATCGCCGTGACATAGTCATTACGATGTTACAACTAAATTGTCCTCTCGAAGGTTTCAAGAACGAAAGGTTGACTCACAAACGATTCACTTTTCAACCGTGCATTCTTCTGACATGCTCTTGGAATTGCTCGTCGTGTCATTCCCTCGCTTGAGTTGAGTTCAATTTATCTAACGAAAATTGCAATTTCTAGCGAATGCTCCTGCCTCGGTGTACACAGTCGGAGGCGGCAGCAGCGTGATTCAATCTAACGATGGGACGAGGATCGTGCAGTCTGGTCGCACCTCGGACGGGAAGCCGTACGTTCGCGAGAGCACGGACAGAATCGTGGGCGATACCCTCCGACACGTCGAAAGAATTTACGATCCCACTACGAATTCCACGAAGGTGCACGGCTACACGTTGGATTTGAAGGATCCGAACGCGAAACCTGTTCCAATAAACGAGGCCTCTTAAGCGAGTCGGCCACTGAAAAATAGGAAGAAAAAAAAAAAAAAGAAATCGACAGAAACGCATTCTTCCAATAAAACCCATCGATTATGAATTGTGACACTGTCTGGTTCGCGACAATTGTTCAGATGATTGAATAATTTCATTTCGCCAACGACAACACAACAAGCAAGTCTTTCGAAACTTTATTGCGCGTTGAATTTTCATGAGACCCAATTGCAACGTTGCCGCGTTGTGGTTGACGTGAAAATTTTTGCAGCGAGAGAGAGAGAGAGAGAGAGCCACTCGAAAAGTATGTTACTCGAGTGGTGTAAACGTTTCGCGAATATGCGTGTCAAAGTGGCGCCGAGTGAAACGAGAGATCGCACGCGGGGTGCCTTAAATGGAAATGCCCCTGGCTTGTCCTCGATCTCTCGCGTTCCTCTCGCCTTCTCTTTCAACACGTTTCTCTCTCTTTCTCTCTCTCTCTCTCCCCCTCCGACGAACCGTTTCGTCATTTTCTGACCTTTCCCGTTTCACCCTTTCCCTTCGTAATTATCTCTCTCCCTCTCTTTGTGCAGAGAATTTATATTTTTCTTGATTCTATCATGTTTAAATTCTATGAACTGACAGTGTGTTAGATTAGTCCAGTATCAGAAGTAAAGAAAAGATATTCAGTAAATTCTCGCGATTACTTTATACATATATATACATTTTATAATATAATGTTTACTTTTATTAAACACATATATATTAAGTGAGTAATAGATCTTTATTTATAATGGCTTGTCTTTAATGAGATATTATTTATAATATTATAATATTAAAAATTTTAAAATATTTAAATTCTCGCGATTACTTTATATATATATATATATAATATATTATAATATTTACTTTTGTAATATATATATATATATACACATATATATTAAGTGAGTAATAGATCTTTATTTATAATGGCTTGTCTTTAATGAGTTATTATTTATAATATTATAATATTAAAAATTTAAAAATATTTAAATTCTCGCGATTACTTTATACACACACACACATATATATATATATATATATATATATATATATATATTTTATAATATATTATAATATTTACTTTTATAACATATATATACACAAATATATTAAGTGAGTAATAGATCTTTATTTACAATGGCTTATCTTTAATGAGATATTATTTATAATATTATAATGTTAAAAATTTAAAAATATTTAAATTCTATGCACTGACAGTGTATTAGATTTGTACTGTGTAATAGTCTAGTATCAGAAGTAAAGAAAAGATATTCAATAAATTCTCGCAATTACTTTATATATATATGGATATTTTATAATATATTATATTTACTTTTATAATATATATATATATATATATATATATATATATATATATATATATATACATATATATTAAGTGAGTAATAGATCTTTACTTATAATGGCTTGTCTTTAATGAGATATTATTTATAATATTATAATATTATCACGAACAATGGCTAAAACAACAGCTTCACAGATATTGATTAAATTGACCAATGGATATTATGAATAAAGCTACATTAAATTTAGATTACATATTGTCCTATTCTGTCATAATGCTCGCTTAGCCCAATATTAAACAAAGTAATTGAAAATTAAAAATTAACAATGTCGCATTAACACAACGTTAATCTTTAATGAGTTCAAGGATCAGTTACCAGATTAACAAAGATCGTATCGGCACAATTGTTTTCCAGTGATCGATACTAATCGATGAGAATTATCTACAGCGCAAACACCATACGCCTTGACTTCTGCAAACGAAAGACTCAAGTGTACGGCTGGTTGCATGTTCAGGAAACATGTACGCGTATATAAGCGGCAATTCTCCATTTGTTTCGATTGTTTCATTCATTCTCTAACACGAGTCGTCTAACGTTCTGACTTACGATCAATTTTCGTCAACGTAGTTAATTAGAAGGATACCTGGAGATGCAGGTTCGAAGGGAACTGGTGCAATCAGTGTTCCTTCTGTTTGTGTTCTGCGCGTTGTCACTTGCTCGACCTCTCACCTATAACAAGAACACAACTGGTGAGTTACGTTTGTACGTTTTCGCGTGAAGACGGTGCTCCGTTTGCTGACATTTTTCTTTTTTTTTTTTTTTTAATTTATTACTCGAGAAACGAAATATGCTAATCATCTTCTTCGCGTCTCGTTTCATCTCCCGTAGAAACAAATTACTTTCACTACCAAAATTAGATCGCCAAAAGCAATAATTTACAATATTTTAATTATTTACCATTGCGAAATGTAGCGTACTACAAATCCAATTGAAGTTTATCTTCATCGAGTTTCAATTTTGTGAATCTTTCGGAGAGATGGTCCGACTGTGACAAATGCAGAGCTTGTCTCTAACGAAGAATCGATGGCATGTTGATTGACAAACGACGAAATTCACTACAGATTTGTCCGCTCGCGAGAAATATATATATTTTCATTTCGTTTCCGAACGGATGTAACAGAGAGACTTATCTACGCTGGACATCCTCTGTAGACGCTATCGTTGATCATTCGTTCTGTCATTGACAGATTCTACGGAGCACATCCATCACGGGACAGCCTCTTCAATCGAAACGGTACGCACAAGTGCATGAACATCCGCAGTCGTGAGATAACTGTACATCGTTAAGCAGAAAGAAAATTTGCATCTAGGTGACGCAGCCTTCGAAGTGTGTCGGATTAAACAACGAAGCGGGATCCTGCGAGTATTTGAGACGATGCCTTTCCCAGCAGTACCATTCAAATTTTACGCTTGCCATAGATCACTTGTGCACGATCGATAACACGTAAGCACGCATCCCGTAAATAATTTCCTCTCTGCAAAAGTTTCTAACTGAATCGAACCGAAATAGGTACACAGGCGTTTGTTGCTCGAAACGCGAGAACGAAATGGGTGAAAAATCGACCAAGGGCAGGAGTTTTGCCGAAATTCTTCCGTTGATCGTCGGTACGTGGCAATTGATCGACCGGTTGACCGCCACAATATCATCGATAAGCAAATTTTAAATAACACAAACGACAATAATATTATATCATAGCATTTTCGGCTTCAACTGAAAGTAATATTTAACCAAATAATCGTCACATGCAATTTTCAACAATTAAGGAAATAACGGCGTATAAACATTTAAACAGAATAGTTGAAAGTTAGTTTAGAATTAATTAGTTAGCTTCAATTCTAACCAGTGACAAATATTATAACCTTGTAATCTAACCTATGATTATATATTATTTATTTATTATTTATTGTAATATAAATTTATATATTTATTTATTGTAATCCTTGCTTAGTATGGCAATAACATGACAACGATCATAGATAATAGTATAAAATGGACACTTTTATCGGAACACGATATTTCATAAAAAAATTTAATATTCTGTCTCACAGGCAAGGATTATATAAATTTATATAAATTTCGCGCGGCGGTCAACCTGTGTTTGAGTAAAGAAGAACGGGTCGATGACGATCCAATCCACTTGTACGTACAATAGTTATAAACTTGCAAGCTGCACACTTGGCATTTCGTTCTAGCGAACGACGATGAAAAACAAAACGAGACGATGTTCCGTAGTACGAGCAGAATCGTTTGGTCGACAACGTCTCGACCTCGAAATCCAGCACTGAGAGGATGCGGAACGACGTTGAAGAGTCGAAGCAGATTAGTGGGCGGTAGACCGGCCGATCCTACCGAATGGCCCTGGATGGTTGCTGTTCTTAGAGGAGATCGAATTCAATACTGCGGCGGGGTTCTTATCACCGACAGACACGTTTTAACCGCTGCCCACTGCGTTTACAAGTAAACGTTTTTGCTCGTTAGACTAAAAACTTTGGTAACCGATATGTTTGGTGCATATATAGTTGAAATATAACGAGGATATAACTTATATTATATATGAAATATAACTTATTTTGTATTAGCAAGCATCACTGATCGTTAATAAAAAAAATAACAGCAGAAAGAGAACAAATTAAACAGAAGAATATAACTCGAATATTAACGGGTATAACGTGCTAAGGCTACTCTATTTGCACTTATTTTCTAATGAAAATCAAAACTAACGATCGACGAACAACTTGTTAGATAGTGACAGACAATTTTGTTAGACAATGACAGGCAAATTTCTTTCACCATAATGTTAACTCGAAGCAACGTTTGTCAGATTGAAGTCACGCGACATCAAAGTCAGACTCGGCGAATACGATTTCGAGGAGTCGGAGGAGACGAGGTCCCTGGACTTCACCGTCGCCGAAATACGCGTGCATCGCGACTACGATCTCACCACGTACGAGAACGACATAGCGATACTGAAAATGTACCGGCCCACCATCTTCGACAGTTACATCTGGCCAGTGTGCTTGCCACCGATCGGCCAAACGTTCGAGCACAAGGACGCGATCGTAACAGGTTGGTAGTCGTTTCGTCAGAGGGAAAGGCACGTAACAAGGTACGAAAGACAGAGAAACGAGGAGAAATGTTGAGGAAAGTGGCTGAGTACTCCTGGAGTCGGGAAACTCGATAAAAAATCGGACGGTCGAAAATTTAGGTTGGGGCACACAGTATTACGGAGGTCCTGCCAGTACGATTCTGATGGAAGTCGGCGTTCCAGTCTGGCCGCAAAACAAATGCGCCAACAGCTACGTCCAACGAATTCCAAACACCGTGATGTGCGCCGGCGCCTACGAAGGCGGAGCTGATGCTTGCCAGGTGCGTAAACGTGCACCTCGTAGATCCTGTCAGAGAGAAACCTCTCTGATCCAATTCTCTGATCGGCGATACACTCTGGCGTTTGCGTGCAGGGCGACTCTGGCGGTCCGCTGTTACATCAACTCGCGAACGGCAGATGGGTGAGCATCGGTATAGTGTCCTGGGGGATTCGATGCGGAGACCGTGGACGACCTGGAATATACACGCGTGTGAATTCGTATCTCGACTGGATATTCGAGAACGTTGTATTCTGAGCTCGTGATTCGCCTTATTGTTAGCCAACGACTCGAACGAACGTGGAAAAATTGTCATACAATATATCAGTACAATATAAATTCAAGTTCGTTCCCGACAAAAAAATGAAATGACATCTAAGAGAGAATTATTCATAAGATTTCTAAATGGTAGATAATGTTAATAAAAATTGACAATTTCATGATGAATTAAAGGAAAAGGATTTCTGAACTTCAAGTATATTAGGTACCTGCTGTTGTCCAGTTCCGTGCTCTGGGGTTGGATCAGATATCCTAGTACAGTACTGGTCACCCTTATTTATCTAAATATTTGTCTACCTCCTAAAGAAGCTATTGTCCCAGATATTTACTTATGGACAATGTTACTTCGGTGAAATTGATGGTCAAACGAACCACTCGTCTCGTTTCTTTGTCATCCTCCCTGGGGATCTGTGGACGATAGCTTTGCTTTATCTGAAACGCGGCGTGAAATAGTGAGTGACCGAGCGTGGAAAGCTGAGGCAAGAGACATAAATCCGAAAGCTGCGTGACCTCCAATACGATAAGCGAACGACCATTGTGGATTCAAGTCTTGTTATCGAGAAGCTCTGTCTCGTTGCACACCGCTTTCTTTTTCTTCGTTTGTCTTTCGATGTGCGCGAAACGATAAGAAAAATAATATTCCGAACAGGTATCTTTTTTTTTTTTTTTTGCACAATGTAATAAAAAATCGATACAAAAAGAAAATCATAGGTGCAACCTAGCGAGAAATTCTTCTAGGTCAGGTGTCGCAGGTCTCGCGTGGGGGAAAAGATGAGAGTGGAAGAAGAGGAGACGATCAGGTGACGGGGAAATAATTGCAGTTGGCGGAGCTTCACAGAATCCTCTCCAAAATTGAGATGATTTCGATGGAATGCTATTAATTAATACAAGCTGCTACGAAATAAACGTTTTCATCTCTTGCGAGTGAGAAGAAATAAACTTCAAGAGAGAGAGAGAGAGAGAGAGAAAAAAACGTTTGTAGTTTGTAAAAATTTGTAACGTAAAAATTTGTCGAAATACGAGAAAATATCTCGTTGCCATTGCCATCGCGAACGTTTGACGCAGACAAGTCGGCGCTGTTGTGCTTGTGGAAACGAAGAAACTTTATTTTCCGAATATCGATTGTTACATCGTTCAAAAAGAGATTGACACGAATAGAGAGAAATTCGATTCTTAGGACACGTTGTGGCGCTCGTCGCGCTAGACCGCAGGTTTTTATACTTTCTTTCGTCGCGTTTAGCCGCGCATAATCGAGCGGCAACGCGCGTGCACGACGCCGCGCGATCGATTTATGACGCACGGCGAAATAAACGTTTCGAAGATTCCACGACTGAATCTTCCATCGTTTGACAAATCGATGACTTTCGAACGAGGTCCAGCCTCTTTTCCTTTTCTTTTTTTTTTTTTCTTCTTTATGTACACCGATATATAACTTCAACTCTTCATAAATGTATATATGTGTGTGTGTGTGTGTGTGTATAGATTTATGTGTGAAAATCTACACACACAGAGCGTCACGCCTAAAAACAGATCACCTAATTGCCCTCGATGTTTCCCAACCGCATGACCACGAGCATCGAGACATCTGGTATTTGATTGAAATTGTGTGCTCATCTTTCATTCGCACGAGATGACATTTGTCAGCAGATTGCGAATTTCTTCACACTTTTGGAAAAGCCAATGAGAGAATACGCAGACATCGGTTTCATCTACTGAATATCCTAACGAGCACTATACCTCAGACGCATTGTATCTTTTCTATCTTTAACTCATAGCACAGTTGTGTAAAAATTCGCAATCTATTCGAGACGAGCAGATACCATATTTCAAGACTTGTAACCGAATGCTACGCAAAGTACTCCGAATTTATTTCTTTTTATCCCTCGGATGTCCTACTGCAGTTTTTTGCGAACGCGAACGAACAATTCCTCGAGGAATTTTGAAAAGACGACCAGATGACCGTTTTCAAGTTGATCGCGCTGTGCATGTGCGCGTGTGTACATATCATATATACATATACGTTCGTTTTCATCAAACATAGAAACGTGTGCGCGTAAAATTTCCATCCTCGAACAAACGTAACAGTTTCGTTTCTTCATTGTCCCCGGTTTCTTTTCTCCATTTGCTCGCCGCTCTGATCGCTCGCCCGTTTGAAATTCAAGCGTGACATTTCTGTTGGCGGCGGGACGTGCTTCGATCGAGCCGACGACAATATCAACAGCAATACGTGCTACACGCTGAAAGAAGAATACGCGGAAGACAAACGTGTTCGAACGACTTTTTGTTTTTCCCCCTCTAACATTCAAAGCTAGTCGCAATTACTCGCCTTTAAATAAGGTCGCTCTCCAGTTAATCTCGAGATTCACGATCACTCTCGTTTCCCCCCTCTCGCCTATACTTTCGATCGATCGCCGCGCACGCGCAAAAATAAATAATTCGTCTGACGAGTTCGCACTTGGGGCTTTGAATGGTTCATCTACTGAAAGCGCTGGTCCTTGTAGTGTCGTGACGTTACTTATCGAGATATGAAACGGATATCTGGTAGAAGAGAAAGGGTGAAGAAGAGGGGAGGGATGATAGGAAGAGAGGGAGGGAGGTGAAGACACGAAGTTCCTTCGCATCGAGGAGAGACCAAGAGGCTCCCGCTTTTCCATCGCGAGGACAGAGTATACGTATAGTGTAAATAAATGGAAGCGACATAGTGAGGTCGTAGAATCAGCCGGTAGTGAAAGTTTTCAACTTTCATTGACAGAATTGTGTGTACATAGAGTCTCGTTTATGGTCGAAAGCTTCGAAAATAATTGATCTCTTTGAGAAGAGCTGCGCTACAGTAGAACCTCATTCGCTCGACTAGGGCCAGGAAGATAGTTTAGATGATCGAGTACTTATCTGGCGACTAATAAGAATTTATTAACACTGGCAACTTGCAAACCAATGAGCTTCACGAATAACACTAATCCTCTAACTAACAATAAATATTTCTGTTTGTCAAATATTGTCAAACAATATTATTTCTGTTTCACTCGCTTCGAGTAACAGATGTGAGTTGAAAATTAACTTGTACCTGCATGGTGTCCCGCCAAACTGCAAGAGCTTATTCTAAGGGGCCGAAAGAAGAGAAAAATGTTGCACGAGGTTTGCTCTATTACAGAGATATAATCGAAAATAGCCTGGTATTTTACTGAGTTTCAATATTTCAGTCATTCCTTTGCTTTGCACGAGCCTGTTTCATAATTGGAAATGAGTGTTGATAAGTAAGTGTTGATCTTACACCGCTCGACTTTGACTTGTGAGTTAGGTGATTTTGAAACAAAACTAAAGGTTTACTCGACCGAAGTCATATGAAGATCTCGTACAAGATACTGAGACACTGCATAGAGCAATAAATTTAGTTTCTCATCAATGTCAAGCTTGTAGGACATCATTTTGAGACGAGACTTTAAAAATAGCTATTAACAACTATTTATCATTATTCTTAACAAAGAAAAGTTTGCGTTAATTCGCAAGTGTAACACTGTTTCCTTCGTTTTGGTCCCTGGAATAAGCTCTCGCAGTTTGCCAGCCCTGTAAGTGTATAAAACGCGTATTAACGAGGCTCTGGCTGTAACTCCTTTCAAATTTGTATTCCGAAGCTCGTTGAACTAGCTTCAGCTGCCTAACGTTTCGCGATCTCACTACTGCTTCCATCTACGAGATGCAGCCTCCGTCCCTCCGTCTAATAAATAACGATCGTGTTCCCGTAATGTTCATTTTTTTTCTTCTTCTTCTTCTTTTTACTTCGAAAGGCATTTCCTCTCGAACGTGTGGACCCAAATTTCGGACGACCGGATGATTTCGCCGATCACCGGAGGATGTTTAGCTGCTAACTCTACACGAAACGATGACACACGGGATATTTATCTGGATGCGTTCGCAAGTTGCGTGATCCGCTTGACAAGAGCTCCGCGTTTTTTTTTTTTTTTTTTTTTTTGCCTTAGACCCGCGAGGGGGGTGTCGTCGGCACGAGGAGCGGCGCGTTTGGACCGCTCTCCGTGTGATTCGGCACGCTCTCGCCGGCCTGATAGGAACGTCGCCCCTGAGAGATCACGTTGCTCGACGCCGAGCCGACGGACGAACGATTACGCGACGGCGAGCCGTCGACGAACGAACCGCTGGCTATCGTACGGCCACGGCTCGCCACGCCGTTCCCCGTCGCGAACGTTCCCCCACCCCCGTTGTTCCCGCCGCCGCCACCCTCGTCGACGCCACTTCCGTCGTTGCTGCCGCCTCTCCGATTCTGCGTCGATCCACCCTCGCGTTGGCTCGCCTGCACTTGCTGTCGACACGGCACTTGCTGTTGATTCTTCTGCTGCTGCTGCTCCTGATGACACTTCTGCCCTCCACGGTGATTCTGGTCTTGGCAGTTCTGCTGCGACGTGTTTGCCTTTGACTGCGCCAGTGGATCGTGCCGGTTCGGCGACAGGCTCGCACGATCGTCGCGCGGAAGCTCGACGGTCGTCGCGACTGGTGTAATGGTCGTCGCCGGTTGTTGCACCGAGCAAGTGTTTGCTTGTTGACTGTTGCTCGCTGATTTCTCGCCGATCAACCAGTACGTGGTCATCGTGCCTTTACCCTGGAATTCAGAAAGGCAGACGTTGCAACTTCTTCAGTGTCGTTCGCAAAGTCGAGAGACGTTACCTTTAGGGTAACCTCGCCTCTGCAAACGAGCTCGAACGTTCCAAAAGTGTCCAGAATTTCTTTCGTCTTCGGGCTGACGTGAATCCTCAGAGCTGCAAGTAGATGGTTCAAGCACGTTTATTGTTTGCATTATCGTTGTGTTATCGGTGTTTCTCGTCGACTCGTCCAAGCAGTGAATTACTGTCCCCAGTGGCCGAAAATTCAGCGTTTGGATCATTCGTTGTTAATTTGAACTCGGAGGGCTCGCGACTGTTCCTCGTTTCGGCTACTGAGAACAGTTTTCGTAGCGAAAGATTCATCTCGCGAGGATTAGGAGATATATTTCGAGAAAAATGATCGGCGGTCAGAATACCTTCTCCGTTACTCTCCATTCTAGATGCGGTATTGACGGTGTCTCCGAATAAGCAATATCTAGGCATCTTCAAACCAACTACACCAGCCACGCAAGGTCCTGAAATTGCGACTAGTCTTTCGTATCTACGAAAGTGTAATATGCAAGTTGCGGCAACACACACACACACACACACACACACACACACACACACAAGTTACAAGAAAGCCGTAACATACGTCGGTTTTATGGATACTAATTGATCGTACTACTGTTCTAGAATCTTGACTCTCGAGTGACCTTAAGTTTCAACAAATAAAAAAACGAAAGACTTTCGACAGTTTGGCGTATAATACTGCTAACTTCGGCATGTAACTGATTTAATAAAAGCATGCGAATTAATAACGACGACCCATTCATTATATATTGCTGAATTTTCAAGTCGGTTCTCATATTTTACCAGAATGCATCCCAATTCGAAGTTTCAGTTGTTCGTTCGGTCTGTGACGTATGCTAAATGTCATTACGGTATCTCTTAACGCTAAGCTCATTCTCGCAATTTCCCTGGCATGATTCGTCCCGTTTCTCACCGGTAATCCCGACACAACCATGTAAGCGTCGCCTATTGTTTCCACCTGCGAAGAAACATGAAACGAATTTTCACGGAACGGCTGGCGAACGATATGAACAGTATGCAATAACAATCGAATGATTTTTCTTCAGAAAAATCTATTATATAAATGTTAAAATATTAAATTTGATATTAAAATATTGGAATATTATTTGTACAATATAAATTAATAATATTAATATTATTTATATAATAGATTTATATAATTAGTAATGTTATATTAAATAAATATTAATATTAAAATAAACATCGTTTATATAAATATTAATACGCTGACTGCCACGTTAGATTTACACGATATTGTCAGAGGTCTGCAAGAGAATTTTCATTATACTAACTTTCGTGATACAACATGTAATATTTATATTGAATAATGTTTCAGTTGACGATATTCATTTTATTTTACTTATGGCAGTCAACATTAAAGAAAAGTTAAAGAAAGGTTGACAAAAGTGCAACAAGAAAAATCTTCGATAATCACGGATGACGGACGTGGATGATCATTTAATCAAGGTATAATATACTCTATCAGTGTTCCGGTAATCAAGATTCTATTGTACTAGAAAGTTGTTGCCACTTTACTTTGTAAACGTCAAAGTTCTCGATGATGGAGTCGAAACAGGTATACAGATCGTTGAGTAAGTCCACCACTTGAAGGGGCGTGCTCTCGGCCGAGAGCTTCGTAAATCCCACGATATCGCTAAAGTAGATCGTCACCTGATCGTACGTTTCGGCTATCACGCTCTGGCCGAGTATCAACTGGGACGCGACCGATCTGAAAATTTCGTTTAAATTCCATGTGAGCGAGTATCGTGCGTAGAAGCGACGCGAACGTTATTGCCAAAGCGATACATATTGTACAAGCGCAGAATTAAAAATTTGGCCAATTGCTCTTCGACAATACCTCTTACTTTGGCTACTCTGCTTACTTTGGTAACAATTGGTACAGCAGTTCCTCGCATTTACGTTTCTCCTCGAAGTAATCCGCGGTACGTTCCTCCACCAGGGTCTCCAAGTTCGTTGCGTATTGCTCCATACGAGAGAGCAGATTGTCGAGGATGTTGCTGCTCTCGTAGTCTCTGAAACGGGAGAGAATTCTTTCTCGACGCTCTTCTCGCTGTTTTCGAACGGACAGCAAAATCATTTGCCGGTGATTTTTTTTTGACGTTGCAGTAATTAACTCTGAAGTGACAAATTTGCCAAGTTCAACTTTTAGGCAAATTTAATTTTGAAGACGAGTCTACAGTTGGAACTTTGGTTCATTTGAATTAAATTTTGATCGAATGCCCGATTAAATGAACTCTGGTTGGGTTCGCAATTGCTACGAGAAATCGGATAGAAAGAAGAGTCGATGAACTTCAATTATATTGAACTATTGTTATATATATATACATAAATATTAAACTATTTATATTAAATTATATATATATATTAAACTATTAAACTATTATATTAAACTATTGTTATATATATATATATATTAAACTATGTTTGACTCGTTCAACAGTCTCTGTAAATCAGATTGCAGATATTTCATTAGAATATATCATCGATGGAGAAAAGGGACGCATAATTTATAACTTTGAACCGCGTAATCTCAGAATGTGGCAAACGTCACAATTATTGAACAACATAACAGTATAAACAATAAATATTCTCAATTGCAATTATCATAATTCATACCACGTGCGTATGTTCATTCATATTTTCTAAAAGCTCGTTCGAAATCGGCCCACGTGTAATACTTTCTCGTTAACTCAGAGTCGTTCAATTCGTTACCTCGTCTTTGATATCCTTCTCTTTCAAATCGAGCGCAAAGCACGCGATACTTTCTTGTTCCTTCATTATCATATTAAAGACTGTAACTCCGTTTGCAAAGTTCCATTTGAAAATGTTCGAACTCTTCTCAAGCCAAGTTGAATAATGTCGATCGTCTTTAAAATAATATCAGGCCCTCGTCGGAAGAGGAGAGCTCGCAACGAATTCTGGCCCGCTGACGTGTTTCTATTAAGAATCTTTTCTATATGAATTCGCAAACACCTCGAGAGGGAGACCATCGCCACGGACTTTAGCGCGAGAGCTGACAACTACGTCAATATTGGAAGAGTGGCTGCCGAGGGCGAGAAAAATGAGGAAGGAAAGTACAACGCCGGCTCGCAAGTATTAAAACACTCTGGGCGGGGGGGAGAAACAAGGTAAATTTGATAAATTATTGGGTAAACTCCTTGGTTAAAATCCTTAAAAATTACTGCCTATATAATTTTAGACGCACGAATTATTAAACTGTAGGACATTTCATCGTTAGAATAAACTGTATACGTATAATTCTTTGTGAACTCGGTACAAGAATAGTTATTAGTTTCTTTCAATTTTTCCAACATTACGTCTTGTCTAAAAAGAAATAAAATGTTTCTAGTTAAATTTTACAAGTGAATACCCGTCAGTTTAAAAAGGAGATAAAAAAAGTTTTTCTCCATTATCGTTACTAAATGTGAAGCATAAAATAATTGACAGTAAAAACATAATGCGTGAACTCGTAATGTCACACCGATATCAAACAAAATTTATTTCTTCTGTTTGTTGCAACAATAGAAAATCAATTAGAGTCCGTTAATGTGTTTATTTATTAAAGATATTTTTAATTTCGTTCAAAATTAATAATGGAATTTCATTAGATATATGATCATATGGAGGATAATTATTTAATCATTCTAATAATGATTGATAAAATTTAAATAAAATAAATCGTTTAGATAATAATCTTTCAAGTATAATATAAATTAAAAATAATAATCTATTTATAGAAATTATTGATCCCAATGATGAAATGAAATTTCAACAATATTAAGAATCAGGATAATCAGAATATCGTCGTGGTATTCCTATTAATCCAAAAAAATGTAAGATCAACTCCAATAAATATAAAAAAAGATTGGGATTTTAATCATTTTTGACTTATTAATAATCCTGAAAATAAAGAAAATCAACGAATAAATAATCTTGCAATAATTGAAAATACAGTATCTATCGATAATACGTAATGAAAATGAGCAACAACATAATATGAGTCACGTAAAATAATATCAATTGATGAATTTGAAAGTATAATTCCAGTTAATCCTCCGATATAGTAAATATTAAAACAAATCCAATCGATCGTAAAAATGAAATATTAAAAATTAATTTTGATCCATGATGCGTAGCTAATCATCTAAAACCTTTAATTCCTGTGTTAATAAATGCGTTAATAAATACCTTGTTGTTGCGACAACAACAAGCTTGACAATGAAAGAGACGAAACATCACGAGTAAATGCCATTAATTACACGTCGTTTGATCATTCTATTTGATTTAAAATTACGGGATGGTAAAGCGAACCGACAATTTGTAACTCGCGAAATTAACTGCAACGTAGTCGTTACGTAGTTAAGAAGGATTTTTTAATACTTATAAACAAGGACGTACGCAACAGCGGCGGGAGAAAGAAAGTTGCTGCGAACTTTTTTACTTCCCTTCCTCGCTGCTTTTATTTCTTCCGTCTGACGATTCTACCATCCGCGATTACACTTGGATCGAGTTCTCTTTTTCGAAAAAAAAAAAAAAAAACAGCTATCGAAGGAACATTTTCTTATCAAACGTAGTTCACTCACTTGTTAATTTTCCGTATAGTTTGTTTGAGCGCGGGGAAGTCGGGTCTGTCGGCGGCATCTTGAGCCCAACATCGCCTCATTAACGTAGCGACCTGCGGAAAATGGTCGCGAAATTTCTGAGTGAGTTTAACATTACCGACGGCTAAAGTATCAAAGAGATTAATTCGTCAAGGATCAGCGTTATATTAATGTTCTCTTCGACTTACTAAATTTTACATTTTCATTATATTGACTTTATATTTTTGTTATATCATATTTTATATTTTCGTTATTCATTTCATTCATTATTTCTCGACATAAGTATTAACTTTCAATTTATTCATATTTACAAACTTTTTAATGTGAAGATAAATTCCATAAATATTTAGATCGTCGACACTTTCGTTCTTCTCTCTGCCATCTTTATCTAAACACGACAATTTCACGAGATTTAAAGGAATCGAAGATATCTGCAGCATTAAGATAAATCATCGCCTTGACCATTGATCGACGCAGAGAATTCGTAACAGAATAAAAAGCGCACGTTTTTATTTATGCAATCTCCAGAAACGCAGCGTTTATGAATCTACAACTTGTCGAGATGATAAAGTAACAAATGTCTCAAATAACAAAACAATCGTACGATGAATCTTTCAACGTTAAGAAAAAGTGTGAATGCGCTGGAAATTCTAGTATTAAGTGACGAGAAGCTTACTTCTTCCTCGACGGCGGACTCGTCGATCGCAGGCCTCAACGGCGAACCTCCGCCCCTTTTCACTCCCTCCACGATTTCTGGAACAAAGGAAGAGACAAGCTCGCGACAATTTTGATCGATACGATAATTTGGCTACGAATGTTTACGCGGATTCGGTGAAAGTTGCAATTAATAATCTTGTTTAACAATTGGATGGATGCGAAATGAAATTTGTAAAGTAGGATAAAGAATCGACAGAAATTTATTTTTAACTACCTGTAACGTGGTACTTTTGAAATAAATATTAAGAAAGAGCTGAAATTAATATTCGTAGTATTACTGTAATAACCGTAACAACACGGCCAAATTTAGCGAAATGCAAATTTTGATATTGTGTCTTCAAATATTTTGTGACAAGCATTCAAATACTTTTTTTCAATCGCTATACAGTATGTGCAGGAAATCAAGAACTTTCGGCTGAATTTACAATAGCGACACAGTGTGTTATGTTCTGTCATCGTGTCGGTTCGATCGCTGTTCTTACTACTTAACCGCTCGTTACAGTGAAACAAGCCGTGCTTGGTCGAACGCGACTCTCGCGTTGCCACAGCCTGAATCACTTTTCGTGTATAGTATAACGCGAGTTTCCATAACGCGCCAAAGATATTGCTTTCATACAACGCGCGCTGATGAATTAAAAATGAAATTTCCTCTAGTCGAGCGTTACATTATTTTTAACATTGCAATTCTAATTACATGATAAATTTGTCTGATTACTTCTTTTGTTAAATTTCTGTGAAACGAAAAAGACTTTGTACAGATTACGTATATTTCTTGTTTACATACTTTAACATGTTAAAAATAACACACATATATCACTCACGTTACTGTATGTGTGTGTGTGTGTTTTTTTAAATCAATAAAAAGGAAGAAAAAAAGAAAGAAAGAAATGGTCACTTTTTAACATGATCAAGACCCTAAGCATATAGTGAAAAACGTTCAAAAGTATAGCTGGAGGCACGAAAATTTTCTGCATTAGAGTGGCCAGCACAAAACCTTGATCTCGATTCCATTGAGAATTTATGGGCATTCTTAAAACAAAAAAAGGAAACTTCGCATGAAGCTACACCACATTATCGAAATTATACGAGCAATTTTTGTCGACATCTTATAGAGAGCATGCCAAGATATATCTTGCCTAGCCAAAGCAAGAAAGTTATTGGTAACGTCATAAAAGTAAAAAGCTCATAGATCAAATGCTAGTAAGTTGTTAAAGCGGAAAGAAAGTTTATTGCTAAAATGATAGCGCAAAAATTGTAACGATATATTTTTTTTTTGTCATAGATAAACTAAATTCGCAGCTTAGAAAAATTATTTCTGTTAATAATGTAACAAAATACACTTGTATTACACTTGTAAATCACAATCAAAAATTTAGGTATCGACACAGCTACGCTCTTCACTATATGCTATATATCTAAACAAAATATATTATATATTTATGTAAAAAATATATATATGTTTATATATAAAAATATATTATATATTTATATATAATGCTACATATTTAAAAAATATATCATATATTTATACATAACGCTGTATATTTAAAAAATATGTTACATATTTATGCATAATGCTATACATTTAAAAAAAGAAATCTGTCCTACTTGACAAAGCATAGACACGACAGCAATCATTCAATCCGATACATAAATATATAATATATTTCATACTTTACTATTCTCTCGTCAGACGAGAGAAATTCTCACGACTGCCCACGAAATCCGAATTCATGCAACGCAACGTGACGTATTAACCCCGTTATACGAAAGATTCTACCAAAGAAACAAATATTAACAAATAGCAACGCACGAGGTGAGTCAAGATAGATTCGAGAAGCGAATTGTGTCGAGTCGAGTCGAATCGAATCGAAAAGGGCAGACCGTAAGAATCTTCAACGAAAGACAGGTGAATGATAAATGTGCAACCTACTGTGCCGGTACAAATCCTCCAAGAAGGCGTTGCAAGTTTCGCAGTTGAGGGTGCAATGGGGCCTACGGACCTCGAGCAAGGGACTGACGGCCCTTCGAGGACTGGCCCCGCCGTCGGGACTGGCGCCAGGCATCGCCGGCAACGTTAAACTACTTGTGCTCGAAGTATTGCTTCTATCCGCCATCTCCTCCTCTTTCTTTCTCTATATTTCTACCTTGATCCCTATATTCCTTAACCAACGACCCAATCGAATTGATCATTTTTCTCTTTCGTACTTTCATTCTCACTCGTTTACACTTTCCTCTCTTTCATTCGCGCGATTACACACGCGTTTTCCCGCGACAGTTATCGTTTAATACGGCGTGAAACATTCGAACGTCAGATTAAATACGACTGCAATTTGCAGATCGTTATATTCTTCCGGCGAATGATTGATCGCGTTTAATATTCGCGGTGAAAAGCGAACGAACGGGGGTGAAAAAAAATTGTCGATACTTCGAAACTGTTGTGACTTTGTGAAAAAAAGAAAGGTACCATATATTAATCCAATTCAATTTCAACTTAAACGGTGGAGCTTCCACCTCGCTTCCATCCCGGATTGTTCTCTCTTTTTCTTCTCCTCTCGAGAATATTTTACATCCGCGTAACAGGTGGAAATTGTCAGGATACTTTTATTCTCGATTCACGGTAAAAATTTCGAACGCCTGTAGAATTTTACGGAGAAAAATTCTAATTGGATTCCATCCTCGATTCGGGGGATCGAAGTCTTCTCTTTGCGACGATCTCTTAAAACTTGTGCAAGTTTCTTTTTCACCATTTTATCGGGCTTTGAATGTTACAGCTAAACGATAAAAATTCAAGAGATTCTAACCTTTTTCTTGTTTTCACGTACCAATGTTCAAAGTTCAATGAAACGATGAAAGTCAGATTTGACAGCTGATTTTATGATTGTGCAAGGAGAATTTCCATCTTCGAGCTCGTTGTACAAAAGAATTTCTCAGACGTTTCTTAACGTTCGAAGTTTCACGATTTTCGAGATAGAAAATGACTTTACTTTTTTCACTTGTCACACGATATAGAAAACTTTCCTTTTTTCTTCAAAAACAGCAACTCAGAACTGTCAAAGTGGACAGGGACTTTACGAACCGCATGAATAAATTCTTACACGAAATCCCTTTTACGAAATTACAATAGTTCAAAGTATCGACAATTTTTCATCGTTCACTGTACGTACGTACAATTAATAAATTTTCGACGCGATAGGAAAACGAAAGAACGATTTTTCAACTGCTCGTTGCTCACGAATTCTGCTCGTCAAAAATTCTCATTATTCTCGGTCTTGTATATGAAACCTTAACGGTGACAAAGAACGATTCTTGAATTACAAACGAATTCTCATGGCGTACGGTATTGTGCAACGAATCATACGAAATTTCTATGGTGACACAGAGAGTGAAAGAACAGACAGTTATTTTTATTTTGCCTCTGGAATAAAGAATTCTCCCGTTTTATAGAATTTCAACTTTTCACTCTTGTCAACCAGCTGACATCAAGTTACGCACTTTTTCACTTACGAGAAGTGCTTCTGTCCCCGATAGACTATATTTTCTGTTCCCCTTCGAACGTTCCCGAGAAATTGAAATTTCATTGCCGATTTAATCATCCCTTATCCAGTTACAGATACCAGAAAGCTAATTATTGTCTTTCTAAAAGCTGTCTCTGTTTCAACAGATCACATTTCTCGTTTCTCGAAAGCTTTAGTTGTTTCGTTGCTCGATTGCATCTTTTTTCTCAATCGCATTCAAGTTCTCAAAAAAAAAAAAAAAAAAAAAAAAGAAAAAGAAAACAAATGGAAATTTATAGCGATTTCTCACGACCATGATTAGAGTTATGCCCCCTTTGATTAACGAGAGTTGTTCTCTTATCCATCGGCTGGAACATGCTTCCGGATGTTGCGTGCTCTCACGGAAAATTGAAAACTTCCGACAGACGAGAAGGAGCCCCAACGCGTCGCGTAGTATCGTTATTTACAAGAACCGAGAACGAGCAGCAAATCGTTCTCCCCGCTTATGCAACACACTCTCTCTCTCTCTCTCTCTCTCTCTCTCTGTTTATATTGACTTTTCGACGACGTTATCTCTTATTCGCGAGAGAAGTCCGACGAATGCGAAGATCTCAGCCTCGTCCACGTAATCGCGACCGTCCCCCCTCCCCCTCCCCCTCGACCAAAAATTTACTCGATTTTCGCTCCGGAAACCGATTCGTCACCCCACCTCCCACTACCCCCGTCGATCGTAACTCGCCAACCGTGAATGAAGAACGAGCAGTTTCGCGAACGATCGGAAATTTACTCAGTTTTCGTCCCCGTATGAAATAATCGATTAATCGGATGCGAAATCAGGGTAATTGGCTTGGGAAAGAGAAGAAAACGAAAGGAGGAAAGGAAAGAGTGGTGGAGAATAAAGGGGGACGACAGGATTCAAATAGAGAAAGCGAGGAAGAGAGGGAAAAGAAGGGTGAAAGAGCGAGGAAGGGAAACAGAGAGGGTTGGAGAGGGTTGGAGAGGGTTGGAGAGGCGACGTTGGTTGGGAAGAGGAGGTGTTGGTGGGGCGAGTTAGAGGGTGGGGGATGGTTGAATATCGAGCAAAAAGGAAAATCGGGCCGCGTAAATGGAACGGTCAAACGATTGGTAAACACAAGCACGTACCGAGTTAGACGCAGGCATGCAGGCATGCAGGCATGTAGGCACGCAGCCACACGACACAGACACGCAAACAATCGGGACACGCAGCACGCATGATGGCACGCGCGCGCACACACACACACACACACACGCGCGTTTCTCTCTCTCTCTCTCTCTCTGTCTCTATCCCTGTCGCCGAGAAGGGTTAATTAAACGGGGTGGTGGGACCGGCGAAACCGAGTCCTAGCCGCGTTTCGCGTACCGGAGATCGCCTCACGATCGCTTGTTGTACGTCGCTGGCTATTCCCCAGCGTCGATTTCACGTGATGTCACTCACCCGGAGTACGACGAAAGGAAAAGAAAAGAAAAGAAAGTGAGAAAGAAAGGGAAACAGAGGTCGAGAAGAGAGAAAGAGAGAACGCGAGAACGAACGAACGAACGAACGAAAGAAGAGGAGAGGAAGACGAGGAAGCGCTCGTGCGGAAACCCGTGTACGTTCCAGGACGCGTGAAAGCTTCGACTGAGCTTTCAACCCCGGTCTCGAAACGTTCCCAGCCTACTTGTGGCACGTTCCATCCTTTCATCGATCCTGCACGCTCGCGACGAAACCGAGCTTGCGAAAGCTCGTAAACTTCGTTACCGATCGATCCGCGGGCACCGCCGCGCCGTTAACTCGCCCGCCAGTCCGCCTGCATTCGATTCTCCTACGAGCTCTATCGTCGAGCTTTTCGTCGGCTATCGCGTACCAACCATGCACAACCGTCGATACGAATCACTCTTCGCTGCTCTCTACCGGCGGTGACGAAACTCCCTTACCGGTTGGTCGGTCGTTCGCGTTGATCGATTTATGGCAAAGACGACGGCGTTCAAATATTTTTTTTTTCTTTTTTTTTTCTTTTGCTGAACAACACACGCGTATCCAATGAAATCGTGAAGGTGTTTTTTTTTTTTTTTAAACCTTGTGACTGGTTGAATGAACGAGTGCAAGTCACGACATAAATCGTCATGTCGTATTTTTCTTTTTTTATTTTTTTTTTGTTGACTACTCTAGAACATTTTGTTATCTAAATAGTCGAAACGATTCGACACGAGTCGCTTCGTGCAAATATCTCCGAAATATGCGACGCGATTGGTGGTTGATCGGTTGTGACAGAAACGTGCACGGAGGGCACTTACCCTTTGGGGAAATATCGCAGTCGCCTAAGTAAAACGGTCCTCGACGTACCACGATCTCGTGAACGATTATGGCGAAGCTGTACACGTCGCCCTTTTGGGTACCTTCCGGCAGTCGCCTCTCCATTCGCAGCAATTCCGGAGCTGTCCACAGCTGCCCTGCAACAATCAACGATATTTTATGATCGTTTAATCTCGCATAAAACGTGGTCACATGTAGAGAGAGAGAGAGAGAGAGAGAAACAAATATGTCAATTTCTTCCAGTTGATTCGTGCTCGCATCTCGATGAATTCTTGTTACACATTGAGAGTAACTCTCGGACACTCACCTCTCTGACCAAATATTTAGCATACAGAGACAAAGTTAGCTGATGCGCACATTGATGGATGCTCTCGTTACTATCCCTGGTAATAACTTTTCCTTTGAAATGAAATAATTTGTCACTTACTAGTGTTGAATGGATGAAAGTAACACTATTCGTCAAATAACACTGTTAAAAATAACGGATAACAAAATTATTAAATTATTTCATTAAACAGTCATTTCTTGTTTTAGTTCCACGCAAAGTATGTCCAGTATGTTTGAAATACAATATCTATCAAAGAATAATTGTCGTTGTCTGAAATATTTGTTTTAATATTGTCATTTAAAGTAAATTTTGCCCACAGTGACGGACAGAAGAAAGTTTAAAAGATAAAAGAACGTATATATAAAATATACTTCAAGCGCTATTACTAACATGAAAAAAGATATAATATTTAGTATTTTGTTAGTTATTAATTTATTAGATGTTGAATTTGTGCAGGAAAGCATTATATACGATTAAATAAAAAAAGTGGAACTTATTTAGTATATTAGTTATTAATTTATTACATGTTCAATTTGTGCAGGAAAGTATTATATACGATTTAATAAAAAAAAGAGGAAATTATTTAGTATATTAGTTATTAATTTATTAGATGTTCAATTTGTGCAGGAAAGTCTTATATACCATTTAATAAAAAAAGAGGAAATTATTTAGTATATTAGTTATTAATTTATTAAATGTTCAATTTGTGCAGGAAAGTATTATATACCATTTAATAAAAAAAGAGGAAATTATTTAGTATATTAGTTATTAATTTATTACATGTTCAATTTGTGCAGGAAAGCATTATATACGATTAAATAAAAAAAGTGGAACTTATTTAGTATATTAGTTACTAATTTATTAAATGTTCAATTTGTGCAGGAAAGCATTATATACGATTAAATAAAAAAAGTGGAACTTATTTAGTATATTAGTTACTAATTTATTAAATGTTCAATTTGTGCAGGAAAGTATTATATACGATTTAATAAAAAAAAGAGGAAATTATTTAGTATATTAGTTATTAATTTATTAAATGTTCAATTTGTGCAGGAAAGCATTATATACGATTAAATAAAAAAAGTGGAACTTATTTAGTATATTAGTTACTAATTTATTAAATGTTCAATTTGTGCAGGAAAGTATTATATACGATTTAATAAAAAAAAAGGAAATTATAGTGTTCCTATTGTAAACCTCCTTTTGTCCAGTTTTGTGACTCTCCGTGGGCGCTCACCTCTCCAATAAGCGTAACTATCCTCGTAGTCTTCGTCGGTGGTACTCGCTTTCCTCAGCTCGTGCAACCCAAAGTCCGTGATCTTGAGGACGAACCGCGAGTCAACGACGCAGTTCGAGGACTTCAGGTTACCGTGACTCTTCACCTCCGACGCGTGAAGATACGCCATCCCGCGGACGATGTCGTGGATAAGCGATCCACGGAACACACGGTCCAGTTTGATCTGCTCGTTCTCCAATATATCCTGTCGCGAAGACCAAGAAGAACACATGTTAAACGTCGCAGCGAGATTCGTTCACCCCGGACCGAATGGAATGGAATGGAATCCGGGGGAAGAAGAAGTGAACTTTGATCTCGGAACTTTGATTAAATTTTTAATCGAGCCCGATAACGAATGCACGCCGGCCAACAAAGTTAATCCTCGTTTTTTCCTCCTACCGACTGCAGCGGGAACCTGCAGTCAGATAGCTACGTACGTGTAACTAACGGCGAACTGCTTTTATCGAACAACCGTCGTTTCTCGCCCACCGAGACTTTATCACCTACCCGTCTATCCCGTTTTATGACCGCCAGAACGTTCACCGAACATCTGAAATTGCCGCTATGAAACAACGAAACCTTGTTTAATAATTTGCAACTGCAGACCAACCGCGTTCAATACGTGACACAGTGAAAACCTTGCCGGTATGTGTACGGTGATGAAACCGGAAAGTTATGTAGAAACGGGGAACGGGGGTGTCATAAATCACGGGATCACGGTGAGATGCACGAAAAGGATAAAATTTCGTTGCCCCAAGCTTAGTTATCTCGAGAAAATTGAATTCGAGGATTTCGTTTATGAATTTGGCCACTTGTTCATTCGTAAGTGATGAACGAAAGAATGTTCGATATGTATCATTGTGTGTATATGAAGTAAAATACATGTGCACGTTGATAAACGTGCAGAACGACGTGAGAGGCTGATTTTTATGTGTTGTTGTACCTTTTACGCTTAATAAATATATTATTATGTTTTTGTACTTAATAATATATAAAATATACTTATATAAAGTATACTATATATTATATATATTATTATATTTATATACATATATATTTTATATATTATTATATTTATGTACTTATATACTTTATATATTATTACATTTATATACTTACATATTTTACATATTATTACATATATAAATAAATTGAATTTATATTATACATTATTATATTATTATATTTATATATATGTATATGTTTATATGTGAAATTATAGAAGAATTATATGTAGAACTTTTAAAAATGCGAGGAAAATTTGAAATAAAATTCGTCGTTCTCAAGAAAAATAAGATTTGAATATGTTTAGTTGAGGACTGGCTCGGCGTGGGTGTACTTTTAATAAATATTCAAATTTCATCCCCTCGGAAACGAAGCGCTCTATGGGAAGGGGATTTTATTTTACATTTCCGATTTATTTTCGCACGTGTGGGATAGCCCACTGTCGATTTTTCATGCCCGTTCCAGAATTAGCCAGACTCAAGCGCACTCGGTCGAAATTCTCAAAATTCGTTGTAACGAGCAAAATCTAACGAACCTGAAGCGATCCTTTTGGGCAATACTCGGTTAAAAGACAGCAGTACGGAGGATCGACGCAAGCACCATAGAACCGCACCAAATGATCGTGCTGAAGGTCTTTCATCTGCGAAGAGAATAGACAAAACATTATACCGCTGTCGAATAATTCGAAACAATAATTCGAAAACAGAAAAGAAAGCTTCTGTACCGCGAGACCGATCGGTTATTCACAAACATTTTAGCTTATGAAGAAAGGACGAAAGTACTCACCCTTTTCAATTCGAGCAACAAAGGCCGTGATATTTCCACCTTGTTCCTTGGTATCACTTTTATGGCCACCTTAGAATTCTGTGACGAGTCGTATTTACACGTGTTATCGACAAAAACAATTGATTCTTACACACGTTTCCATTTGCAATTCGCAGTTAACACGTTCGATGCCAGCAACATATAAAGATGTTCGTTTTCTGGTTTTAACTTCACGATTACGATGAATTTAAAAAAAAGAAAACAATCTTTCTACTTTAAACATATTTTCTAGCGAAATATATCGCCATGTTTTTTACGCAAAGACACATCATCGCGTACTTTAAGATTTGCTTACCATACAAGTGATGAAAGAATATCTTTTAAATCAGACATTTACAGAAGGAAAAAAAATGATTATGAAATATTTATCATACTGTTATGTCCCACTAAATAAGAACATATTTTCTAAAAACAAATGGCTCTAAACTAAGTCAAGTTTTTATTTAACGTTTTGTGGTAGCGAACGTGTTAATAATTTCGAGCAAAAAAAAGAAAAATTGAAGGAAATTGAAACGAAAAAAGTATCGATAAAAGTGAGAGAAAATGGGGAAGAAGAGAAGATGAAAAAGAGAAAAACGAATAAAAGACGAATAAGGTGATGGATAATGTATCTAGAGACGCGCTGCTTTACCGTCAGTAAAGTCGAACCTTGTAAATTCCCGTTGGAATATAGACGTTCCTATCTACTCCGCCTGGTAAACTAATGTTTTCGTCCGAGTATATGGTCTGCAACGAAAGAAAAAGCCATTTTGGTGTGAACTCCTTTCTAGCTGCCTTTGGCGCAAACGCGAGTATTTCTCTGTGATGTTTCGGAAATATGCTTAGAAGAGAACAAAGGAAGATCCTATTTACGCTTTAAAGAAGAAAAGAAAAAAGAAGAAAAATGTAAAGGAAAGCTTCCACCGCGAGCGTAAACTGAGATTCCCTTAGTTTAGTAAAACAGGGCGCGAAAGTTTACGCAAAGTGTGCTACCACAATTGAAACGGAACATTTGTAAATCTTTCAAGCACATTCGGTTCGTGCTAGCAATTTTCATCTAAGTGGCGCTATAAAGTGCCGTCACGTTATAAAACATTCAAACAACTGTTGCTACGTTCCCTTTGCAAGCTCAGTGTTCGAAACAGTAAACGTGCATTTTCGCTCGTGATCTTTCGATAACTCGCGAGTAAATATCGCAAATATTCACCGATCTTTTCCTCGATACAAATGGAACTTGGATCGTTACATCGGAGTGAAAGGCCACGAGACACGAGTAGAACAGAGAAATTTCATCAGCTCGACTGGTACCAATGAAATAAAATTACTTTGTTATATCAATTTGTTTCTAATATCCAGAATTTTATAAATATCTCTGCGTATTTTCAGCAATTTGGAACTATCCAAATCCCATATCTGTACGAAACCACAATACTTCGCTTTACCACATTTGAAATACGTAATACAGCTGAAAAAAGAACGTAATAATATAGATATTAGGATTGCGAGAGCAATAATACAGATGAAAAAAAAAAATCGTGCGTCACATCGACATCATTCTCTCCCAGAACAAAAGCAATAATTGGTATTCACCAGTTGGCTACCGCGCATCCTGTTCCCAATCAGCGAATACATGGAGCCCCGTGTTTTTGCGTTCGGTACGACGATAATATCATCCCAGTGCACCTTCCACGTCATGGACGCTATTTCCGCTTCGAGCTTGAAGTGCCTGTAAAATGGAAAAGAAATGAGAAATGTTTCTCCATGGCAGTAGCGTACGCTATTGCTGCAAAATCCACCACGCGTGCTTCGAGATTACGAGGCGAGGCGAAACGTTACACCTCGCTGGTTATTTCAACGCGCAGTCAATCCGTTTAATACCGGGTTTAATACGTAAGATCAGCCGTGAGAATTCAAGGCCCGTTGAACGTCTCGTTAATTTCTCTGTGGATCGGGAAATTAATAGGATTAAGGTGGGTGGAGGGGAACGAAGGAACGAGGCCGAGTCCTGTTTCTTAATTGGAAACAGAAAAGCGATCGATTAATCGCGGTAGAGCTTACCTGTAAATGAAGACCGAGGCAACGACCAGAACCACGACGATTGAGCTCAACACCATTGAAAGGATCGCGTGTGCTGGCAAAGCTACGCAGCAAAAGGAAGAGGTGGAAGACGTTTAGATTTTTCGTTAATTAATTTCGGACACTGTCAAAAGTTCGAGACCACTTGCGTTGACTTTCGAATTTCGGCAAACAACTTTGCTATGCACACTTTTGCTACTAAATTTATTATAATGAGACAACGAAGCATTCTTTTATGTTGTGCAGAGGACATATGGAAGAGAAGGAGGAACAAAGAATTTTAACAAGCATGGATTGACCGCCTCAGTGATCTTAACTCAGATTGAGTTGTTTTGAGAAAAACTTGATGAACAAGCATATGCTTCGACCTTAGAGAAACATCTAACGGAGATTGTTGGGAAATAAATTATTTGAAAGAATGACTGAGATAGTAGAAGTTGTATTGAAAGGCAAGATTGTGAATTTTTTTGATAAAAAACATGTAGTATACGCTAAAAATTGTTTGCAAATGTGTTTTCCATTTTTCTCTAATTTTTTTCCTTTTTTATTTAACTAATGTCTATAAACATTAGTATTCAAATAAAATGTTCAGAAAATGGAAATTTCTTTCTTAATATATACAATGATCTTAAACTTTTGATCAGCATACATGGTTAATAAGTATTGGGACAGTGACACGAAATTAAAATAATCAGAATTCATATATATATTTCATGTAATAAAGATCCCATGAAGTTGTAAATAATGCAACTTTAATAATTATGAAACAACTGAGAAATAATTTATTCTTATTAATATTTCTTTGGCGTTGCCAAAGAGTATTTAAATAAAATGTTCAAAAAATGGAAGTTTCTTTCTTAACATACATAATGGTCTTAAACTTTTGACCAGCAGTGTATGGCCATACATGGTTGATAAGTATTGGGACAGTGGCACGAAATTAAAATAATCTAAAATTGTGCATCTCGTTTAAAACATTTTGAAATGTACAAAATTCACATGTATATTTCATGTAATAAAGATCCCATGAAATTGTAAATACTTTAATAATTATGAAACAACTGAGAAATAATTTATTCTTATTAATATTTCTTTGGCGTTGCCAAAGAGTATTTAAATAAAATGTTCAAAAAATGGAAGTTTCTTTCTTAACATACATAATGGTCTTAAACTTTTGACCAGCAGTGTATGGCCATACATGGTTGATAAGTATTGGGACAGTGGCACGAAATTAAAATAATCTAAAATTGTGCATCTCGTTTAAAACATTTTGAAATGTACAGAATTCACATGTATATTTCATGTAATAAAGATCCCATGAAATTGTAAATACTTTAATAATTATGAAACAACTGAGAAATAATTTATTCTTATTAATATTTCTTTGGCGTTGCCAAAAAGTTAAATGTTCCATCATGCTTGTCGTTTCTTAATTCCATGTATCTTACAATTCATTTCGCGAGCACAGAACTTTTGAAACTCGAGCAAACTCCTGTACATTATATTTAAAAGGCTTTTTATTTATTTGTATGACACTTTTGTTTAAAGTAAATCTTGTCAATACATTACTCGAGAGGAATTCCACTTAGGCAAAAATACATCACGTAGATGCGTTCAAGCTTACGATCTTTCTCCGTATTTCTCTCCAGATCCCTTAAACTTTTTACCTCTTACTGCAGCTTGAAAAAGTATTTCATATTAAATTGCAGAACATAAACTTATCAGAAGGAACGCGAGATGAGTTTCTCAAGATAATCTTCTTCTTTTATGAATTTGAATAACTTTCGTGGAATTTAATCCCTATATAATATAACATGATGATTAAAAATTCGAAGAAATTAAACAGAATGTTCCACGCACCTAAAACGTTCAGAAAATCATCGTCAGATAAATCAGGCGACGTCCCCTTAATATGGTGTATATAACAGCGTAAAGTATAAATTGGGATGAGACTTACAGTTGTCGGGACACAGAGAGCCATCGAAGCCGCAGGTAGGTGTATCCGGTGGTGGTTCCGATCGGCCACCCGACCAGTGAATCCTCTTCCCAGGTATGTACTGCAACGTCTTATTAGCGCCGTAGTAATTGGCCACGATCTACGACACACACGATTCACACGCATGACCACGTTTTCGAAATACCACGGCCAGACATCTTACCTCGAACTTGGACGTCTCCGGATCCATGTCGAGAAGAGAATAATCCGCTATTCGATCCCCGTTCTCGTCGATGTTCACATCCCCGGTTATACCTGCGGCAGAACGAAACGAGCCAGGGAAAGTTCGAGTGAAACTTCAAGCAGGTATAAAAATTAAAGACGAACGTAACGTTGAGGAAGAGTTAAATTGAGAACTGTAAAAATGAGAATAAAAAGGTGAACGTTACACGAGGTATTTCGCTGTAATTTATTACAAAGTTATAAGCTGACATTGTGCGCGGCGTGAAATATGCGCGCGAATTTTTTTATCAGAATATATGAAAAATCGTAGTAACGCGTGATTTGATAATTTTGTACCAGAAGCGATAGATTTTATCAAAGAAAGGGAACCGGCATAAAATTTTTGTCGCCGACGACAAGAACTGATTACTCCCTTTCGACCATCGATCAACATCAGAAAATCATCCCTGTGCCTTCGGTTTGTTCACAAGCTGCGAATAACAGGCAAAGAAAATAAAATCGAGCAAAAGTTCTTTCATAATCGAACGAGTGAACTAGCGAACAAAATTGAATAGCCGTGATGTAAATTGGGAGACACTGCAGTGAAACATTGCATTACCAGTTGGTCGTTAATGAATTAAGAAAACTGGAGATGGGGGATAACTGTGGAGGAGCATGGGGGAATGACGTCGGACAGGGAGGATCGTGGCCACACCTTTGAAGCTTCTACCCCACATCCTCCGGGTCAGATTACCACCGTCCAGATTCACTCTGCCCGGATTTTCCGGCAGGCTTTCCTTAAGCGCGAGTGCATACAGTAGGACAGCGTCGTAGAACGCCGTTACGAACGTCGAAACGGAATTGTTTCCGAACGTGAAGTTATATCTGGTCTGCGCCAATGATTTAACCTCCCTCGAGAAGTTCAGATACTCGACGTTATCAGGTGTACGGGCGGTGACTGTTAACAACGCCTGATAAGCCTTCCGTGCTTTCTCGTTTCTCTCCTCCGTGTCGGTTTCCACCCTCCATGGCTCCCTCGAGTTGTTGTCGCTGAAACATTCGATCCACGTCCGATTTACTTTATGTCACACGTGCGTCTCTTCGTTCAAAGTCTTCCTTTTGGCACGAACGCGTTTTAACGAACGACGGTGTCTAGTGATATCAGTGACAGTATTGTGGTAAACTACCACTAGTCGAATTTTTAGCAAAACTTGGAATGTTTAGAATTATCATTCTTGGAAGTAATATGAATTGTGTAGTCGAATGGATCTCGAGTAACACACTAAACAGTAAATCTTTGTTTTTGTTAATTAAAAGATATTCATTTGTAGATGGAAGAGCCAAAAGTATTGCAAATAACGTGTAAGTTGTTGAAGATAATGCAAATGTAAAATTGTAACTAGTATATTTAACGTATTACATTTATATAATTTACGTGTTATATAAATATAATGTATAATTGATGCATTAATAAATAAATATAATTATGTAAATATAATGTAATTATGTTTAATGTATTACATTTATATTGTTTATATAATAATAATAATACATATAATATATGTTATTATAATATATGTATTAATATGCACTCTTATAAATATATATATCTAATATATATCTGAAAATTGACATACGTATATAATTGTATCATTATTTAATCATTTAATAATAATTGCAAGGAAGAATAAACGCGTGCTAAGAGACATTTTTCTTCGTACGTGCGCGCTCTGATTTATTCTATGCTAACGTGCTCCATTTTTCTCTGCAACAGATAATTTAGCAAACGCTTAATATTTGCATTTCCACGCGAGATGAAAGTATCGGCGAAACTTTGAAACTCCAAGAACTACACATGCAAGGTAGTGACCCTACTTTTTCCGGCACAACTTTGTCAAGAAATTTGTCTGCGACTGAATAACGAGAGAAAAATGTTATATAAATATATGCTGAAAAATTCTTCGTTAAAGGGTTATAACGAAAATTCGAAGTAACGTTGCTTACGTTAGTTCCACTCATTCATTTTTTATGAATACAAACTCGAATCGTCTATCGAAAATTGAATTTATCACACATCGAATTTCTCGTTGACATGCTTGTAAATTGTTTGCACTAATTTCTCATTCGCGTGTAAACTTTTGTATGGTAACATTTGTTTGAACATGTGCTCCAAGAGTTGGTCCTCCTCGACCTATCCATCTTTGTGAATAACGCTGATTCAGCCATTGCACTTGTGCATAATGTTCGAGACAATCATCTGACTGTATCCACAAATTTCGTCTCTGTAAACATCTCTTAAAATCTTTGGCTCCGGTTCTTCGTTCTTGTAGAAAACTCAACTATCAAGGCACATCTTGCGCAAACAGATTAGACCATGCGAAAACTTTTATTGCTGTTTATAGCTGTTATTTCGAATCTTCTAAGTTACTAATTTTTAAAGAGTAGCATGTTTCTTTCTTTTTTTTTTTTTTTTTTTCTTTTCATTTTCACGGAATCTACAGAATAGTAGGGGACACGATAAAACACAGTGCCACCGTTGCCTCAGTGAGGGAAGTAAAAAAGATAAAAGCAGCAGTGGCCATATATCGTTATAAATGATTGAACGAAAAAACTCGCTTCTCTATTTGTTTGCACTTACCTGGATGAGAGTTCTATGGAGAAGAACACGTATTCACCGGAGTCGACCATACCGAGCTGTTCGGCAGCTAAAAGAATTTCCCTGATGGTTGTCGAATTGGCGCACATCACTACGACTGAAACGGAGAAAAACCTGTTTTTACCTTTCCATCGTTTTTACCGTCCTATTTACGCGACGAGACTCCCTGCCAGTTTCAACCGTTGTATATATCCCCCGCATCGAAACGACAACGGCGTTCGCTCGCGAACAAAATTTGCTGGGAATTTCTAGCCTCTCGGGAGTCTGCACACGATCAACAATATGTCAACGTACTTCTTTCTTCCCCCCTCGACGAGTGACTGTCTGCATAAATCTTGTCTTTCTCGTGAAAAATAAATTGTGTCGTATTTGTGTTAACACAGGATCGTCGAGAAATCCACAAAAGATTGACCACTGTCGTTGTTCTATACTTGTCAGAAGAATGTAAATATTTTGCAATATTTCGGAAAGGAGAAAAATTGAAAAAAAGTATATATATTTACGTTACTAACTATAATGACTATAATAATTCACATTAATTACCAAAATTTAGGATACCAGCGATGAAATTTAATTATGAAATAAAACAAGAAAAGATTGTCAAACCAGTTTAACAATTTCGGTTAAACACCGAAGCGCGCAAGTTAAAATCGACCGGACTGAAGCTGATTCGTCGCGGTTGACCTTCTTCACGCAAGTTTCTGATTAACGACTCCGGCAACTCGATTAGCGAGATAATGAGCGTAGAAATTCAGAACAGTGTTCCAAGTGAAACAAACGACAGCCGGGTGGACAAGGGAGGGTTGAACTACTCGGATAAATCTGAACGAGGCCCGAGGGGAGGCACGGTGGCCGTTCACAACTTACTTCTAGCGGACTTCGCGAGAAAAGTGAGCAACTGCCGATAGTCTTCGAAGGTGGTCGATTCCTGGTTGAAGCTTTTGTGAACCGGCGTCTGATTCAGACTGGTGAAAACAGCGCTCAGAGTGAAGTGACACTCGGAGTTGCCGCGGCTGCTCGCCATCGCGTGATTGTGATAAAGAAGCCCGGCGATCTTCCATCCGAATCGTTTCAAAATATGTTTGAGCGCCTCGCCTACCAGTCGGTGAGAGCCCATCATTCTGGTCAACGTTGGATAGTGTTCGCCCTTGTAACGAAACGCGTCCGCCTGAGCACCCACGGTTAACACCGGTATACCCCATACGCCCGCGTACCGCGCCACCGGCGCGATCACGTAGTCGCAGATCGGGCCGAAGAATGCATCTGTATTCACAAACGTCCAACAGTTTCAGAAAACCCGGCCTGCCCTCTCTACGATCGGCTACTCCTGATCGGCACTTAGATCTAACTTTTAATTAATTAATTAAACTTGTAATTAATTAGAAATAACATTATTGGGCAATTAAAAATGGCACAATTGTATTAAATTGAAAGGAAACCCACCCTGCCCACACTACTGTCTATAATTAATTGTACGATTAAAAACGGCACAATTGTATTAGATTGAAAGAAAACCCACCCTGCCCTCTCTGCTGTCTATAATTAATTATACAATTAAAAATGACAATATTGTGCAATTAAAAATTAAATTAAAAGAAAACCCACCCTGCCCTCTCTACTATCTGTGATTAATTGTGCAATTAAAAATGACAATTGTACTAAATTAAAAGAAAACCCACCCTGCCCTCTCTACTGTCTATGATTAATTGTGCAATTAAAAATGGTATTATTTCACAATTAAAAATGACACAATTGTATTAAATTAAAAGAAAACCCACCCTGCCCTCTCTACTGTCTATAATTAATTATACAATTAAAAATGGCAATATTGTGCAATTAAAAATGGCAGTCATATTAAATTAAAAGAAAACCCACCCTGCCCTCTCTACTGTCTATAATTAATTGTACAATTAAAAATGACAATTGTACTAAATTAAAAGAAAACCCACCCTGCCCTCTCTACTATCTGTGATTAATTGTGCAATTAAAAATGGTATTATTTCACAATTAAAAATGACACAATTGTATTAAATTAAAAGAAAACCCACCCTGCCCTCTCTACTGTCTATAATTAATTGTACAATTAAAAATGACAATTGTACTAAATTAAAAGAAAACCCACTTTGTTCTCTCTACTTTCTATAATTAATTATATAATTAAAAATGACACTATTGTGCAATTAAAAATGGCAGTTATATTAAATTAAAAGAAAACCCACCCTGCCTTCTCTACTGTCTATAATTAATTGTACAATTAAAAATGACAATTGTACTAAATTAAAAGAAAACCCACCTTACCCTCTCTACTATCTGTGATTAATTGTGCAATTAAAAATGACACAATTGTATTAAATTAAAAGAAAACCCACTCTGTCCTCTCTACTTTCTATAATTAATTATGTAATTAAAAATGACATTGTTGTGCAATTAAAAATGACACAATGTATTAAATTAAAAGAAAACTCATTCTACCTTCTCTACTGTCTATAATTAATTGTACAATTAAGAATGACACAACTGTATTAAATTAAAAGAAAACCCACTCTGTCCTCTCTACTTTCTGTAATTAATTATATAATTGAAAATGACATAATTATGCAATTAAAAATGACAATTATACTAAATTAAAAGAAAACCCACTCTGTCCTCTCTGCTGTCTATAATTAATTGTACAATTAAAAATGACATTATTTCACAATTAAAAGTGACGCAATTGTATTAAATGAAAAGAAAACCCACTCTGTCCTCTCTACTTTCTGTAATTAATTATATAATTAAAATTGACATTATTGTACAATTAAACATGACAATTATATTAAATTAAAAGGAAACTCACCCTGCCGTCTTTACTTTCTATAATTAATTAAAAGTATCTATCTTTTTTATACATATAAGCTGTTAAAACAGGCGATACTTGTAAGGTGTGATATTTTAACATCAAGGCGACAAAGAAATTCACTCATTTGCAAGTGCATTTTCTAATTTACAAGTAATTTAATTTTAGTCCAAAAGCACGTTGATAATTGGCACGGTTCAACGAACCAACCGACGAGCCATTCTTCCTACAATATTTTATTTGCATTTTACATTTCTTTCTCTTCTCTCTGTTGTACCTCAGCGAGAGAAATATAAATCAGACGAAAAGAAAACACAGACTGATCAGTAGATTCATTGATATTTAATCTACCAAAAAGTCAAAACTTTCTCCGTCGTGTTTTGAATGATTTTTTTCGTAAGTTACTCATTGCATTGCAAAGATTTTCGTACCTATTCAATGAGCTTTGATTTCTTTGACGCGTCAGTCGTTAGTAGTTGATGTTAATCAATGCACACAAAAAGTCACTGTGTAAAACAAGGTGATTAATTTTATTCGACAGTTTTGTGTACACGTTAGTGGCGAAACGATACAGCGAAGAACTAAATTAAATTTCGTTATGGTAAAACACAGCCGAAAACGATACGTTAATTAACGTAATTCGTACAAAGCAATAACACAATAGATGCTTCGAGCAATTAATAAATGAAATACCGGCCTTTCCACTTTTTTCACTTCTATGTGTATGAATTATATTTTCGCATTACGCAATTTCTTTTTCACCGTGTCAAACGAGATCTACGCGTATTTATTATTTCTATCGCCTATAACTTGAAAAACAAAGCTGAAACAATATCGAGCATGAGCATAAACATTTCCTTTTTACGATTTTGACGTCTAGATTCTCGTTTCGTAAATATCGCACACTTTTATCTCTCTCTATATTTGCGAGTAAAGTAGGTAGTCTCAACAGCAGTTTCGTATGGCGCAGCGTCGTCGAGAATTAAAAACATTCTCCTCACGCGCACAGCTTAAACCAGCGATTTAATTTCATCAGCGAGTTTCTCTCTCTACTGTATCATCCACCATCTTCCTCCATTTCCTCTTTCTCCCTTGTGCTTATTCATATGGACAGGCTGTCCTCGAGTTATGATATATAATAGGTAGTGCCATTCGAAAGGGAGTGAAGTCGCAAGAGGAAGTAAGTCGCTCGCGAGAATGAAATTGAGCTTCGAAAGAAAATATAATTCTTTTCAAATTTGTCTGAAACCTCCCACGAATACGAATTTTCATGATTGGCCAGTTGGCAGCCAGTGTCGATGGATTTTCACCTACTCGAAACTATGTCAAGTCCTCCAGCGAGCAAGAAGAACAGCTTGAAAGAGGAGACGTCGCATGCAACGAATATCCGTGCAATTTTAAAAGAGAAAATATCGAGATAATAACGTTAATACAAAAAGAAAAAAAAGATCGAGAATCATTTCCAACAATTTTTATATTAATACGATAAATTCTCGAGCAACAAGTATCCTCTCGTTTCGTCGTTCATCATTTATATACACACGTACCGTTCATCACAGTGATAGTCTGTCAATCGTAGACGAGCTCGCACGTAAGTGCGCACACATACTCGATGACGAAGAACAACACATTCATTTATACGAAGCACTGTGCAAAAAAATAAATATTGCTCTACATTTTCGTTTTGCCTCTTCTTTCGCGCAGATCCACTCCCATTCGGATTGAACCACCAGTTGGAAAAACATCCTACGCGTTTATTTCTATCTACATTATTTTTTTTTTTTTTTTTTTTACCTCTCTCAGAAGGGAAACGGCAATTTTCTCAATTTCACGATCTTGCAATATCATTTGCAATTTACGAAGGAACTTCTTATCGACGGGAATTTATAGAACGACGCCTTCAAGAGAGAGAGATCGAACGGTATCCTGCTGTTTCACGATTCGAGTCGAGACGCCGTAAAAGCACGTTAACGTAGAATGCATATAAAAGGATCGGGGGACAAAGTGGGCAGGGAAGGTAGTAGAAATAGTCGGAGGACGGTTCAGCATCTACTAAGTAAACGAGGAAAGATTAATGCCACGAGGAGATCGTGGATTTCGCAGTCAGCCGAGCAGACGATGGTCGCGAGGCGGTTTGCATACAATGTAGATCCAATTCGTTATAAATTCTAGTCTTGACTGACTATTTTGTATCGTGCAAAAATTACAAGAGAGAGAGAGAGAGAGATCTTAACAAGAGTTATCTTAACAAACAATTATCGTTTTGTTGCACACGTTGCAAAGTAGCTGAACACTCGATTTTTTCCGATTTTTGGATGTAATTCGATTTCAATTATCACCGTGATGACAATTACATGTTAATGAAATATTGATAGTAAAATTGGCACTCGCGACGAGACGATACGCGAGGAATTTATACTTTGTACACCGTGAATTTAAATTACGATTTACGACGGCCTTTGAACAACTTCGTTCCCTCTCGCATTTTCACAAAATGAACAAAAATTTATTACTTTCACGCGAGACTCTCCGAAATTATTCCCCGGAACTTCGTCGGTCTTTCCTCCTTTTTTTTTACAAAGCTACGCCGCAGAAGGACGAAGCTAGATAATTCACGCGCGGACGACAATTCAAAAGTTCCCGCGAGGGAGAGGAAAGAAAGAAAAAAAAGAAAGATCGCCGTCCGCGGCGAAAAAAAGAAAAACACGCACGATGGTCGAACAGCGAGTGAGTTTCAGCAAGTATCCGCCGTGTATCGGCGTAATGAGAAAATTTACGTGACTACGCGACGTAACACGGTGACCGGCTGCAGAGAGGAAAAAACTCGGTTTTCCTCTCTGGCGAGCATTTCTCTCGTTGGCCGATCGATAGCGACCCAGCGAAACGAATCGTTTCAACTTCGATACGGAAATTTCGAATGCAGGCCAATGTGCCAGCTGTTCGAGAACGCGCAGCTGAATTACGCTGGTACGCGTGTTCGCTGCGAAAAGAATCGTCGCTGATGATTACCGCGTGTTCAATCGGGATCGCTTTACTGCTGCACGTCACGTAAACACAGCCTAACGCAATCGCCGCGTGGTAGAGATCGGTGGAGACGGCGTCGAGCACCTCAAAGCAAATAGGCTCGAAACCTCTCAACCCCTATTTAAGGTGTCGAATAGCTCGTTCGAAGTTTGCTTTCTCCTCTCGACTTTCATTCTACTTCGAACACGCGCTGCAGCTAAATAAATAATTAATAAATAAACACGACGGTACCAAGAATCATTGATTAATATATCCTTCAGTTCTGCAAACTGTCGAATGTTTGAGACGATACGCATCGGAGATTTTTCACCTGAAGCACGCTCTTTGTACATTGACGTGTAAGGATTGAAAAGAAATTAAAATTTACGTGTAAATGCACAGACTTTGGTGTCATTTTTCGAACTGTTTATGAATACGTGAAAAACGTAGGATTCGAAGCCAGGTTTCGCACGTTCTACCAAGACAGTAAACATATCAATGCATTGCCTGCACAAAATGAAAATATTTCATTTAAACGTTTTTACGATTACAATGAAACGAAACGAAACTTAAATATTGAATTTGACTGGAATTCGCTGGTACATATTGGATTCGTTCCCGTCTCTAACGATCAAATAGAAGACTGAAATCGATCTCAGTTCGCTTTCGTGAAGGGTTAATTTAAAATTAACCCTTTGTAATCGTATACTTCGTTCTCAGATGCCAAAGCTCTTTTACTGCGGTGCCAAAGCAAACAGATCACAGTGACAAGGAAAGTCCGCCAACCAGGGAGTTCAGAAATTATGAGACTGTGTAGAATGCGTATGAATGTAGTATGTTCGTGTTAACGATCGCGATAATTTGTTCGACCATTTCCTTCGCCTGATGAAAAACACGTCTCTCGAACAGAAGTTGGAATTGCGGTAACAATGTACAAATGTAGTTCTGAGAAACTTTTCACTCGATAAAAAGCAGAGGACAAAAAATTGAGATTCCTCGAGATTCCCCGACATTTACATGATTTCGAGCTCTCGAGAGTGTTGCGACGATGTGAATTTAGTTTTGTTCAATTAAGAATACTGCGATTCCACTCGCGTTTATATCTCAGACTCGTTCAGAAACGGGAAAAAAAGAAAAAAAAGGAAACGAAGCACTCGTGCTTGGATCTAACGTGCTAATGAAAGATTCTTAAAGACTTACAGATTAAAGAAAAAAAAAGAAAAAGAAAAAAGAAACATTGAAAGAAAAAAATTGTACACAACAGAAATGCCAAAATTACGAAATTCTTCTGATTGGACAGCGATTCTCGAACGCTGTGGCACACGGCTGAGAAAGAAGGGAGGAGACAAAATGGGAATGCTAAGACGTTTGATTAAATGACACGACTTTGGCCGTCAATGAGTATGATATACGAGTGTGACGTCAATGGAGGATGTTCGGTCCCTTTCCGTTTCTGCGGTTCACCACGAGTCTAAGCGTCGACGACGAAACAAACTGTGATTAACGCTAAATGATCGTTCCAGCGGACGCGCGAATCGATTTCCGGCGGCAACGCGAATCGAGTGATCATTGTCATACGATAACATACGCTCCACGATAAAACGGTCGGCGATTGTACGAGGAAAAAAGAGAAAAAGAAAACGCGCTCGCACGTAAACAACTCTAATTTTAAAAACTCGCGATAAGCAGACCGGCCGGTGAGTCGAGTGGAGCAAAGATCGGCATTTGTTTGTGAAATTCGGCTGAATCTTTGCAAAGAAAAGGATCGAACAGAGCGGATTAACGTAGAAAGAAACGAGAGAAATTGGATTAGCTTGTTTGTGACGTTCGTTCGTTCAAACAGACAGAAAGTAGGATCGAGTTGGTTGAACGGTGCGAATCGAACAGAAGGAGAGAATCGTCACAGCCACGAGTGATATCGTCGATGGCCACTTCGTTCCTTCGGTTTGAATTTGACTAAAAGAGAGATCGAACAAAATGGGATAAATCGAATGAAAGAAATAAATTGGAAATAGATTGGATGGCGGGTTGAAAGAAGAAAAAAAATCCATCAACCGGATGACACGACGGGTGGGGGGGGGGGGAAAGAAGAAGATCAGAGAAACGAACGACCTGCGGTCCGGTTGATGTAAAACTCGAACGCAGCCAACGCTCCGTAAGTGCTGGAGCATTGGGAGTTACGGTGATCAACCGTGATGTTCCATCCTGGTAGAAGTCCCTTGGCAGAACTGACTGCCTTCACCGCGAGTAGAACGGCCGGTAATATCCTCGGCAGGCTCTGCTCGTGTCGAGAGTCAGCCGGCGCTATCACTGCCAATTTCACTTCCCTTTCGAACTGCAGCCGGGTCTCGTGGCACTCGCTAGTCACCGATTGAACGGCCTCGGTGGTATTCGCGTTTGCGCTCGCATAAATCGTCGCCAAGAAGAACAAGGTCAGCCTCGTCGATAGGACGCTTCCGCGTCTTTGCATCTCGTTTCCGCTTTGATCCGTCCGCTCATTGACATCGGAATCCGATCCGATACTCTTTCAATCTCATCGCAGCGCATACCCCAAACCGTTTAATCTCGTCGATCGACCGTTTCGCATTTTCATCTCGTTTTCTTATTTCGCTTCTGGTGTACAAAGCCCGGTGGCAATTTCGCGCGTGTACGATCATCGAATCGATGGCGATCGACGTGTCACGTCGAGCCGAAACAGAGCCTTTCTTTTCGCACGGATCGCGACCCCTGTTCTGTACGACGTAACAACCGCGCGACTGTTCATTTGTGTCATTGAAGTTTCGACCATTCGTCGCTGAAGTTATTTTATCATTAATCGATAATGTATAACAGAAACGTTCATGGGCGAGGCTTTAACCCATGACTGGCAATGATTGCCACTTCTCTGGTTATTTGGAAAACATTAACGCGATTAACAATAGGTGCGTAGTCCGTAACGTCACGTTTTGCAAATTTCTAAACATGTCTGTCTGCGTGATAAACTGAACAACACGGTCGGTTTGCGGATCAATCGGACTTGTAACGCTGATTGTATGTTGTAAAGGAATAAAGTAAAAATTTAAATAGCAAGAACAATCCCGTTTCTTTCTTTCTCTGTAGTCTCGAACAAGCGTCGACGCGTCGACGGAACCGGAGAGAACGGCCGCGTGTTATTTCAAACGAGGGGAGAGCCTCGCGGGCGAAACGAGCGAGCACAGACCGCGCGAACGGAACTGAGAAGCCAATCTTCGAAGCCTTCCCGTTCTACTCCGAATCGTGCCACTCTTTCTCTGCCCGCTCCTTCCGTCCTTCTCGCCCCTCTAACCCTAGGGATAGATACCTTGCTGCGCCGATCGCGAAGATAGGGAGCAGAACAGCAGAAACGCATGCGTCCGAACTTTGCACATCCTCCGCCTTCTATCAATTGTCATCTCCCACCCCTTCGCTGGTACACGCTCTCTTACTCTCTCATCTACATAGCACTGTTGTTTCGTACCTTTATGGACACTAATGGTTCTTTTCTTCTCTTTTTCTTCTTTTTTTTTTTATCTCAATCTGTAAATTTGTGTAACGGTGGTTCGATGGAAAGCATCTCAGCATTTACTAGACAGTAAATAGTTTTTAAGTGGCTAAATTGGCAAATAGACTTTTGTACACACGTAAGTAGATAGTCCATTTCCGTTGCATCTCCCCCCCCCCCAAATCTGAGCTCGCAAATCTATCAATGAAATCATTTGATGAAGAACAAATTCTGTAAACGATTTGATTAATCGTTGACAAGGTATTAATAAATATTTAGAAAGGTGGATGTAAGAAGAACAATTTGACTTATCGACGAACGAAGAACAACGACAATTCAATTATCGACAAAGGGTACGCTTCTTATCGACGTGAGTAACAGAATTCGTCGATTCATGCCGCGTCGTTCAAACGTGAAATCAACACAAATTCGCATATCACTGTGGAATTTAATTGGTTAACAAACAATACTTTAACAGCAGGTTTAATATGTTGTGTTTAACATGTTAGTAGCCTTGTAACACTTAAATGGATATCAAACGCGTGCACAGTTTTTCTTTTTCTTTTTCTTTTTTTTTTACATTATTTGTTGAGACGTATAGTTTAAATATAGACACTGTGACGCGTCTTTCGTGTATCGTGCTGTAGCAGAGCAATAATAGAAATGCTTTGGCGATAACGTGTTGTGATAACGCGCAGGAAACAATGCGATAACAGTGACTTCGGTTAATTGATACGGGCAATTAGATCAACGATCGCACTCCTGTTTTTCTCGGTCCTCGATCAACCGTGAAAGTCAATAAGTGAAAAAATATGAAAACTCGAGCGAGAGCAATCACGAACGGAGAAAGACAATGTTCATTTTGAGATAAAAGTTAAGTATGTACACGATTGTTGAAGCGCTTCACCATACGATACAGGTGTGACCGTGTGTACATTCATTTGCACATTTGCTCCAGCTCTTTCGTTCTCAAAATTCCCTCGTTCTCGTGCAGTGGCCGTCCCCTTTTTAACAATGTCTACTCGTCGATGCAAGATGATCGAACGTGATAACGAATAGTATGCTCAAAGTCGAAGCACACTTGAGATAAAATGTGCACGCCGAATTATGTTTCATCTACTCGCGTGTATACGCGAAAACGTCTCCTCTCGTTGCATCTGTTTCTCTGTACGATTTCGTCGACTTATCGTTTACTCGCGACGAGGGGAAATATTTCTCGCATTGGTGGTCCCGCAATCATTCGCGTAAACGTTTACAACGTTGATCGGTGATTCGCGAGGCAGGTCAAAAAAAAAAAAAAAAAAATGTACGCTAGCTTATTAGTTAGAAGCGACGGTTAGTCTTGGCGGGGCTCGTCAATCGATCGAAAGCGGATATTGAAAACGTCTGGGAAACTTACCACCGTACCAATCCCCCACGTGGTTCTGCAACGCTTCCGCGTAATCTATGGAGACGGTGGTTTCGACATCGAACGTGCCGAACGTGAAGTTTTGTTTCTTGATAAACTCTACCATAGACTTCATCATTAACTGGCAAGTGTGTCTGCCGGCAACCTGACTCTGCCCGTTCGTCGCGTACACCAGATGTACCCTCCGCCACTCGTATCTGCGTTAGTAACGTAGAATAGTAACGTTAGAACGGAAATTGCTCAAGCTGAAGTTAAAGTTTAAAGAAGTTCGCTTTTGAAGTGAATTCCATGGCTGATTGATTCTCCTCTCGTTTACCGATTCATTAGAGCCACGAAGAAATTGGCGAGATCCCTGAACGCCACGTTCCCGATCCGCGTCGTCATAAAGTACTCGTCCTTGCACTCGGTCTTCTTCTCCGTGAAATCGAAGGTGAACCCACCGGTGGTAATCAACGGCGCGCCGAAGAATTTCACCACTCGGCCGACGGCCGCTGAAATTAAACATCAACCTTGAACGAAACCCGAACGTGGACTTGTTGAAAATTGCTGGTAGACAGACAGGCTCCCACGCTACTTACCCACGCAATAATCGCAGGCAGGTCCGAGAAACAGATGAACGCAATTCGAGAAGCTATCGATCGCGCCGATCTGGGCGTACGTCGCATCGCAATGATCGTCCTGCGAAAGAAACTTTAGTTTCAACCAGCGGGGTAGAAGTCCTCGCGATCTGGCTTCGAAGATAGCCAAATCTGTGAATACAACCGGCAATGAGCAAGGCTGTTCTATCTAACAACATTTGCAATTCGTCGCTTTTCGCCGCTGGTGCCCGCGTGCGAAAAGCGACAACGATCTTGAACGATGGAGGAGGAGGGGGGGGGGAACTTACCGAGAACTGGGAGAACTTTCGGCAACGCGATGTCGAACATAGGATCCGCCGGCAGAAGGACAGCCACCCTCAGCTCGCAAGAGAACGTACCGTTGCGACTTCTCTTGCAAAGTGCCTCGCAATCGTGGGCCAGTTGTACCTCACGGCAGGTCACTTTCCCACTCACCGGGCACCAGCCAATTAGCCAGGTGATCGTCAATGCGACGATCCAATTGGTATCCATCTATGTGACACGTACGACTCTTCTCTCGCTGCCTCTCCCCGTCGCGTTGCACGTCCTTCCCCTCAAACGAGATCGGCGTACCGCTTCAAACGTTTCGACAACGATGAACCCTTGTTCGCTACTACTGTCTCGCGAATGTCACGACCAACGATCCCCGTCTTGCTCGAGTTCATCCTTTTCCTTATAAGTCTTCGTTTCTCCCCCTAGCCCCTTCTTTCGATCGTCGTGCTGTCAATCAGAATGAAGAACCAGCGCCGGACAACACGATACATCGATGGATCGACGCTCCAACTGCCCAAATGATTCACTGATCTGTTTTCTTCCAATTATTTCCCGGGATAAACGCTTCTCACTGGGATGTTGTTACGGCGCTAACCCCTCCGTATCAACCGTAAGATTCCTGCAAACGGGTACGATTTCAATCCGAGTTTTCCAGTTTCGTCGATCGAAAAGGAGCGGCGATCGTTGGAAGTGGATCACGCCGCTATCACGACCACCTGTTTCACCCCTCTTGCGAAACGGCACGAGATCAATCGGAGGGATTGGTACGAACGAAAAGGAAAGAGACAAGCTCACGGGAACGAAAAGAGTACTACTGACACTCTGCCCGATGATCTTGAACCGCATTAGCCAGTCGCAAACACCCAAGTATACCTCTCGTTCGCTCGTGTCGCGTTATCGCTGATTTTCTATCGCGTCGATTGATAATAGCTATCGAAAGCTTCGCTCACCTTCTCTCGCATTTTCTTCCACAGTTTTCGATTAATAATCTAATGTCATTCCGTACGCCGACGTTCTACACATGTTCCCTTTGTTTTTGTTGTTGATATCGTACGGGATACGGTGAAATCTTCCCCAAAGTTCAGAAATTCTACCGCCACACGTTTCCAAACTCTTTGATTTTTCTCTCCTCTATCGTGACATGGAGAACAATTCACTTGATAGTATCCATTTAGACTGATTGTGACTCAACAATGTTATTTCGATGTAAAACCAAGTAGAGTCGCATTGTTCTTCGAATATTTTTCATTTGCCTTTCGCAGGATACTGCAAAGTGAAAGTAGAATAAACTCGCGCTAAAAGAATTTTAAAACTATTGTTTCTCATTCATAATCTTTTTTTTTTTTTTTTTCTACAATAACGATTGCAAGAACGGTGAATGTATTAAAAGAAAGAAAACAATACCTTAGTCAAAGTGTACTGTACATACGAATTGAAACAATACAATTTTTGGTAGATATTGCTATTCTGCAACTAGAACAGTCGTTAGTAGCCAATTTGTATTTCAAACTTTTAAAGTGCAGTTTCTATGAACGTAACGTACGTTCGCGATCTTTTCGAATAGTTGTAGGACAATGTAGAAAGTTACATACGACAATTGTAGAGAGTTGTATATAAACAATTATTAGTGCGTTTTATCGTTACTTATTATTTGTGACGTTTCGAAACAATATTCTCGTTAAGAATATTATTTCGCAATTTATCTGTCTTTGATAACAGATGAAAACATGAGTTTCGAAATTTTCCGATTCGAAAGACTGCATGTAGTTTCGTCTCACTTGAGTTAGTTAGTTCATGGATACATTTTGGCGCGAAAGAGCATATCTCCTGTTGCGCGTCTACAGTTTTTGGTTACGTTTGCCTAAAATTTTATCTCGTTATTAAGCATGAGTGAAATCAACTTTCAGAAATTTTACGACAACAAAACAGTCGCAAAGGTGGAGAAACAGAACGCTGAGAGCAAGCAAAAAGTATCAAAAACATGGGCGAAAAAACATGAAAAAATGTCATTCAGTGTTTTGGGGCCGCGCGAATTTTGTATGAAGTTTGACAAACAAGCGGATGCGCTTAATACAGCTTCGAAAGAGAGTAACGATTATGATATGCTTTGCACTTTCGTTTATCAGATAGACAATGGTTATCGCAAATTCATAGTAATTCATCCTGAAATCTATTGGCGGTATTATGAGCATCTACCGCCAGAAAAAAGGTGTTCTTACGAGGTGCGTTCTCGATATTATTTTATTGTGTTCGTAGATGTTTCAGAGATACGTGTGCGTGGAGACGAGGTAACAAATTCATATTTACTCAGGTAATTCCAGAAAATCATCCTTGTCGATTATATCTGGATTTAGAGTATTCAATCGAACTGAACTTGGGGCATAATGGGTCGTCTATGACAAATACTTTAATCGACGTTTTCTGTATGTACCTACTCGTGCGTTGGCACGTAATATGCAATAGATACAACGTAGTTAATTTAGATTCAAGTACCAGCGAAAAATTTAGTAGACACATTATATTTAATATGAGAGACGTAGCCTTCAAAGATAATTATCATGCTGGTAGACTGGTGAAATCCGTGTGTACGGATATTTTGATTTATGTTACATCCAAGGAAAAACAACACGATATTTTAAGTTGCTTTGACAAAAGACAGCTAGAACAACTGTTTGTTGAAACAAAAAAAGGAAAAAGACTGTTCGTTGATACCGCAGTTTATTCAAAGAATAGACACTTTAGAATATATAAATCCACTAAATGGGGAAAACAATCAAATCTAAAGATCTCAGATGACTCTAAATATATTCCATCCAGTGTGTACAATGACAAAGAGTTAAGCATATTTCTAGATTCTTTGATATCATATTTTGTTACAAGGAAGAACTTGATTTTATTAGAGTATTCTGAAAATGATACAATAAATACAAATTGTTTCAAGGATACAGTACAACGATATAATCATCAGAAAAGTGATAGTCCATGTTCAAAATATCCAATGTTGGATAAATATATTGGCAATTTAATATCTCCTGGAAAAATACGCACATGCAAACATTTTGAGACTGCAAAAATGTTGGTCTACGAAACTGTGGGATACAGGTAATATAATTCATTATATGAGATTATTATTTATTTTTTAAAGTATATGGCACTTCGAGATATTAAATCTGATGCTGTGGGACACTCTTGCTTATATTTATAAACACGTCATAATGTCGTGTAATTCTAAGTCATGCAACAATAAATTAAAGAGCAAAGTAACAGTAATTTAATCAGTAATGTAATTACTTTAGTAACTTACAAAGTGTTGAAAATATTATCTTTGATGTTGCAAATAAATTCTTACTCAACGATTTAAATTACCTTGGTAGGTATTACCATTTTCTTTGTTATTTTTATATATATCGTATCATCCAAAAAATAGCTCGCGTTAAAAATAACCGAAATTGTCATTACCTAATTAAATAAGAATTTAGACACATTAATTATTATGCAAGTTTATAGGTATCAAGAGTGATATTTTCTGCATTTTGTAAATCATTCGTGTAAATAAATTATTAAAACTCATTTCATTATGTAAAATAGTCTTGAGTAACATTGATAATAATAAATAGTTATAATCCTTCCCAATTGATCACAATTTTAGAATTATATACAATAATAGAAAAATAAAAGTATTTATTGTTTTCTTACTAATAGGTACTGTGAAAATATTGGCAGATGCCATAAAAGTAACAATGTTTTTTTTATTGTAAACTTACTGAACAAAACAATATATCAAAAATGTCATGATCAAGACTGTTTTGGTTTTAAATCTAAATCAAAACAATTACCAGAAGAAATTTATTTTCAAATCGACGAGGAAGGTGATATGTTATTGAATAATGCTACAGAACATAGTGTAGAAAAATAGTCCTTCTATCAAAAATTTATTGAGGAATATCTGGAAGACAATATCGTTAGAGATGAGAACAAGGTTTTTGAACAATTTCAAATAGATAATACTTAGCTTTGTTTCCACGATATTTCCTGAAATCGAAACAAAATGCATAATAACAGTTACGTGTTTTCAGGTTTTTCTTACAAGTGCCAAATAATTGTGCAATGTTATGTCCAATATTGCAAATCTGTATTATTAATTACATTAAAATGTATACTACATTACACAGATTATTTACAATTTACATAAATCAATGTAAATTAATTCCATGTATATAAACGTACATATAACAGAAAAAATTCAAACATATGTACGTATAAAAAATTAATTTTTCATATTTTATGCAGCTATTTATATTTGCACTATCCTGAGTGTACAGATACAATATGATATTTGAGCTATGTAAATTACGTAGACGTGATTAAAAAGTTCTTATACAAATTATAATTTACTTTACAATATATTGCAAGTGAACACTTTGTTCTTTCCACATTTCTCTTTTGTACTATGTAATAAATAGTGTAAATGAAACTAATTATAAATATAATCAGTCTCGTGTTCATTACATCATAAAGAATACCATAAAAACAAAATGGATATTTTTCAAAATTCTTCTCATTTGAGAAAAAGTGTATATTTTATGCACATTTTGGTGCATCATCAATGGAACCCCGGTGATCCAATATATCCACTTATTCGTACCTGTATCTTTGTATCGCGATCACTACCATTCTGCTTGCACAACGTCATGTTAAAGACTTTCTATTAGTCAAAACCAATTTCATTATTTCAAATATATTGAAATTATTGGTCAAACAAATAATTTTGTAAAAAAGAAATAACGTAATAAACCCCTGCCTTCGTCGATTGAATCTTCTGTATCTTCATCGCTCTCGTCACTTTCTTCCGTTTCTGGTGTCAGGATTTCGATTTCCTCATCAAGATCACATTCTATTGCATCACTTTCACCCAGTGTTTCACTCTCTTTATTGTTTTCTACGTTATACCCGGATGCAATTTGTTCGCTCTGAGAAATATGACTAACATCAGAAACATTTTCCTTTTCCGTTATGAGTTTATAACTTTGATAATTTTTCGACGCATGCCTCATACGAATTAAAAAGTCTGGCAATCCTAGAATTTACAAATACGGAGATACATTGAAATTTATTTAAAAATGAGAAACTTTTCTCCTTTTCTATTTATTTATTTATTTTTTTAATTTTTGAACATGAACAAGACATACCTGACATTGCGACCCACGAAGTAATCGCAGATGGAATATTTACACCAGGATCATCAAAGTAAGTTAATCCGAATTCTATGCCTGGTTGATGGATATCTGTATAAGGCTTTATCACCATATAGGACCAATACGTTGTGACTCTGTTATGTATACACAGTTCAAATTATTTAACAGTAGTAGAAAATTCGTCAAGATTCTTCTACTACTTTTATATTTATTTTTACAATTTTAATGATCCAAATACTCTTATCGAACTAGGTGATTTCGTAATGAAATATAAAACTAAAAGATACTGATCTAGTAACTTAACAGTATACATATACATATGTGTATTTGTTTACGTTGTAAAAAAGAAAAATGCTTCAAAATATTCACCTGTATATTCCTGGTTTGATAGGGGCATTAGGATGTTCTGTTACTTTACTTATAATTACAATTAACCGCTTTTCTTTGTCTATGATCCACCGTCGTTGATATACATAATCCCTATTTGTAAACAATCTCTAAAATCAGACATTATGGAATATTAAAATTTATACAATAAAATTAAGTGATTCATATTACAAATGGTTAACTTTACGAGTTACCACATACCGGCCATATCGTTTCCCAATATACAACATCAATACCATTATCAGCAGATTCTTTCGATTCCGGGTCAGTATCTATGATTTTTAATTCTCGAGCAGTTGGGTCCCATTTTTTCCGATAATCCAGATCTATTTGAGTTTGTAAAAAATCTTCCGCTGTAACATCCGAAAATGTACCATAAACTTTATATGCAAATAATCCTCCAGAGTTTGGTTCTTCTTTTCTCCAAATGAGCATATCTTGCCTTTCTATGTATGGTTTCCATCCTTCAGCTAAAATCAAAAACGTCACATACCAATTATGAATACATTTGTTTAGCAATAATGTTTAGAAAAAAAAATGATTACGTACGATCTTGATTAGAAGTAGCGCTAACTTTACCACCATTACATGTGCAATAATTTATGTCTGGTTGTTGAGTATCTATCACAACTCTTAGATGACATTTTGGACAAATAAGCGTGATATTTGTTAGCCTGTGAATTTCTTCAATATCTCTTTTACAACTAGCAAGCATAAAAAACAAAATAATCAATGTTAATGATACATTTTGATGGATTTGTGAGACTCTGCTTTTCCCAAATCAAAACCTTTTATAATCGCAGTTAATAAGTTAATAAATTTTTTTAGATTGGCTAGATCTAGTCCTTGAAAATGTTAAGTTGATGTTAGGTAAATTAAATGACAAAGAAATTGAAAGAGCTGCAGCACTAAGGAGGCAGCTCCATTTTTCAATAATTTGACTAAATCAATAAAAAATCAACTCAAAAATATTCAAAATTAAATCAATTCTTCAAATACGTTATAAATTCATAGTATTATTCAACTATTCAACCATTATTTATATAGGATTTGCATTCCAAATTAACTCTTTTACAAATGATATTCATCTTTTTGTTCTATAAATTAACCCTGTTATAGATTCAGCTAGATTCATATTCACATATCAAATTCACTCTTTTGCAAATTGAGTTTTCTTAAATTATTGTAATATAAATACTATTCTGAAATAAAAATTTTATTACATATATGTAATAACACTTACACAAAAAATGACATAAAATATTTAACATTAAAAGTACTTTTATACACATATAAATTCATTAATAACAGTTCACCTATGTTTAACAGTTTTATATACATTTATATAATAATTATGATAATCTGTAGTTGCAACAAATTGATTAATAACACCCACTAAATATTCATGATTTGAAGAATCAGTCAAAATATTTCTTAAAAAACTTCTTCAATAGGATTTATCATTGGAGAATAATAGAGAATGATAGAAACAATAAAATGTGCTTTATCTGATGAATAAGATTCCTGAATTTTGTGGAAGCTTATATTAGTCATTTTTCGAGTGCTAATTTTTCACATACTAACTACAACTTTCACAAATAATTACAAATTAAATCAGAAATAACGAAATGACATGGTATTACTTCACTTTTGAATCACTCACAAGACGAATTTGATTTGTAGAAAGGTGAATATGACTTGCAAAATGGTTTAATTTGAAATGAAAAACGCTTAATTTCGCATTTTTGAATATGCAACCTATATCTTATTGGAGTTGTCTCTTCAATTCTCAAAAAACCATTCATTTTACCTATTGAGTTCTTCTTCGCTTATTCTTTCATGGTCCCAGTTGTACATGGTTACACCGATGCTACTTGTTAGAAAGTGTCTAGCATTCCTTACTGCACGATGTTTCCAACTTTTCATGAATTCCTTGAGCGCTACCTCGTCCCATATCCGTGTGTACAAATGAAATATCTGCAAGCTCCTTCTAATACGTTGCGCAGCGATGAATTCGAACTGTCTGGTACAAGCTTTGACTACCTGTCCGCTCTGTTGTTTCAACCACAATGCTACCCTACTCCGGTATTCGCGGAATCTTCCACAATTCTCATGCTGACCGAAAGAAGATGCTAACCTGGTTCCACCTCGGATACAATTCGAACTCAATTGCTTCGTTAACAACCCAGAACATTGCACCACGTACATCGTTAGTCTGGTGCTTCTTGAAGAAACTTTTTTTCAAACAACAGAATTCAAAGCAACAACCGTTATTAATTGTTTCGTATTTAACCTTCGTAAACTTAAACCGTACTCTCCAGCAACAAGTTATAGGTTATGTTCTGTGACAATGGAATTAGATATCAATCAAAACACATTACTTGTTATATTGATCTCGGTAAGTTTCTTTATGGTAACGTGTACATTGTATTTTAATTCACAAAATTATAAATTACTTATGAAACTTATAAAACATGTTGACGTTGTGGTACGTGCTCAACTATCTATCGCGAAATCATGTAACATTCATATAGATTTACGAGTATGTCGATATCTCGATTGCGAACGTATCGAACGTAAAAATATCGACTGGAAAGTAATCTGGAAATGTATCGATATATCGAGCCTTGTCGAGTAACACCGTTGCAATTCGTATATCCATAATTTTCGTGCGTTTGTAAGAACGTACGTACTTTTCGAAAATTAGTAAAGAGTAAGTTATTATCGAATTGGCGTCGAAGCGCAGATACTCGTAGACTGTGACACGTCCCAACAAACGTCAACAACAACAACAAATCGCAAACAAGTGTAAAGTTAAGAAAATAGTTAAGATCGAGTGGTTAGACCTGGTAGTAATCCGTGCAATGTCGGTATAATGTCGGAGGTACGCAATAATTCGAAAGTGACGAGTACACATTCCCAATCGGGCAATCTACTAAATATCCCTCGAGAATTCCGTCTTCGTTGCGTACGCATTTGAAATATTTGCTGGTGCAAAATTTGCTGTATGGGAATTGACCCTCCCCCGGACATATTACCTCATTCGCAGGGTGAAGCTGTAAAGAACAAGAAAACTGGTAAGCAGACGATATACGTTTGTAACAGCTCGTAAGAAATATTTGAACGTTTGAACATTGCAATAGAAAACATTTATTTCCAAATTGATTTTTGATCTAGCCAATAGTGCGGTAGTGCAGACGAGTGGAAATTTATGTAAACTTGTGGCCAAAATTATATTCGCTTTCATATATAAAAATTATTGTGTCGAAGATCATTGATCCGAAAATTATTGCAAATCGCTCGTTTGAATTGATTTATATAATAATTTTTATAATATATATATATATATATATATATTTATATATTCCTTCATATAAATCAATATTTTTGCAATTGCAGCAAATTGCTCGTCTGCTCGTCTCTGATGCTCATATCTGCTACAGCGTTAATTTGAAAAAAATTAATTATTTATTATTTTTTGTAATTATTCAAAAATTCATCATTTCGAATTTTCTAAGTATTCGAATAATTTCGCGAATGCGCGCACACTGTGATACTTCGTGCGAAAGGGAAAAGGGAGAGAGAGAAAAATAGAGATGTGCTTACGATTATGATCGAATTAGGCTGCTCGTCAAATTCAAATTTCGTGCAATCATTTATCACGTCGAGCACGCACAGCAATCTTTCCTGGTCAAAGATGGTGCCGTCTGGACACCCGAACATTATGACACTCCCCTGCATTTCATTGTTGACAATGCACTGATAAAATAGATTGCAGTATCTCGAGTGCTGCCGGAAACCACTTGGGCAAACGATAGTGAATCTTTCTTTGCTTAGATCGCCAATTGTAAAACTGTCTTCGATTCTCGGCGTTAAAAATTTAGCGAATTCTGCTATGCTGGAATTCTCCGAGCGTTTGCACGTGCCTGAATTCTGTATCTGGTCTGGGAAGTTGCAAGTTATTTTCTGATTATCCCAAAATGTTCCAAGAGGGCAGGAGAACTCGTGCTTGACTAAAATCGGTCCAACTACCACGCATCTATAAAATTTTGAACAATCCTCGGGATCGGGGAAGAAACCATCTCTGACGCAAGTTTGCTTCTCACTAGTCACGGTATCCTCGTTTTCTGTGGTAGTAACATAGGTAAAACTATCGGGATCTTTCTCTTCATTTTCGAACGATGGTATTTCCATCTCTCTGTCATTGTCTGAAACCTTCGATTCGATTTCGTACGAAACCGTAGTATAAGTATCGTCATCCGAATCCATTGGATCGTCTTCATAGAGATCGATATTAGTGTCGACATTAATCGTCGAGTCATCACTGACATCGTCGTCTGATGTTTTAACTATCTTCTGTCCTAGCAGATTTCTCTTGATGTCTTCAATGCCTGTAATGCAAACGACCAAAATCCATTTTATCACTGCGTTTCTGATTAAATCGACAATCGACGAAGGGTTTTTAAACAATTTAAAGAGGCAGATTCATTTGTAGGAAATTGTACAATTTCTAACTAGTAACTCGATAAAAATAGTGTTCGTCGTTCCGATAATGATTCTTATTTAGCATCTTATTTCGCAGTAGTAATAGTAGTAGTAGTGATATAGTATTTGATATTATAGTACAGTATAATAAGTAGCAAAATATGTTGTTACCGCGTCTTTCGACAGACAATTAAAATTTACAATTTAGCGTATGTGCTCGTTATTAATTAACGAATCTCGAAGGTTATTGTACCTTGATTATACAGCGACGGCAGTTGCGCCGAACATTCTGGCCTGTCGCTGTCTTCTCGATATACACACTTTTTCTTGTTAATCGAGTATACACGGTCACCGAAACAATCAAAAGTGTTTGCAAGACGATGCACGCCGAACAGTGTATCGCATTTATGAAATCGCTTGCAGTTGTTGGAATCCGCGAATATGCCTGATTCCACGCAATCAAAGTTAATCTCCCCGTACTTCTGCGGCACTTCTACACTGTTTCTCGGCCGCTTTACGTTCCGATCTACAAAAGCAACACTATAGTTCAATTTCGACGTATTCACGACTGAATTATTCTGTCAAAGAACAGCATGAACTGTCACTTCTTCCTTGGCTGCACAAATATCGTAGAGTCTTTTAGTATACGAACCTCATGCATGCTACGTGTAGGCAATTTCATTTATTTGCCTCTTATCTAATAGTATAAGTAAAACTATAGTATTTGAATTGCAATTTTAATACGACCGAGAAGAATGTATTATATAATTGTTACGTATGAAGATACGAGTATAAATATTGCTAATTCGATCTTCACTTACCCATTTTATTTATCCAAGTCGCACTAGTTCCAATCACACACAGAACGCTAATCGCATAAATGTTCGCCCACATTCTCGACGTTCGATTTCTATTAACAGTTCAATTTTCAAGGGGCAGGTACCATAAGAAATAAATTCTAATCGTTTGGAAATGAAAAGAGGCGATCGGTGATAGATCGTTGATCATTCGACGGACGAACGAGCAAATTCGCCTACGACACGAGACTTATGTAGGTTCGGCAAAGATCGTTAAAAAAACTATGGTGATTAAAAATTAAAGGCTTCAGATCGATCACGATCGGCCGATAAGCCGTAATCGGACAAATTTATGTCACGTAAAAAAAAAAAAAGAAGAAAAAGAAAAAACGAATAAATATACGAACGTATGAACGAACAAAGGAAGGACAACACGATAGATCCTTTACTACTCATTGTTTGTATTATCGTTCGTCTTGGTTATTTTACAAGGCACGTTCGAGCGGGTACATTCGGGTAGAAAATGTTTCGAGGCAACTTTGATGTTTGACAGATCCGGATACTTCGTTCTAAAGTTCCAGTGTTTTCAAACGAGCTGCAAATCGGCTGTAAAAGATACACGGTTTCGAACGGCTTCCTCGAACAAGTCCAATATATCTAGTCTACGATGTTTCCTCTAATCCGCCGATCCAGTCTTGAATTTATTCGTTCAGCTTCCGACAGTTCAACATCCTTCGCGCTTCCATCTGCGAACAAAACGGGGAGGGGGAGGAAAAAAAAAGATACTTTCGATCGGTAACGTTTCCTCTTCCGTATGAAATTTTCAATTAAAAAGAATTCATACTCTAAATATTTTTTTAGAACAACATTATTTTAAATTGGTAAAGAATGAACTACTATTTGAAAAATGTCTGAAATATTAAGGAAAAATTGAGGAATTTTTTTCTTTTTTTTTTTTTGTAACTTTCACGTTAACCACGTTGCGCTGGCGACTGATTGCGGACCATAACGAGTGACCGAACCGTTATAAAATAATTCGTCGCTTTCTTTTTCAACTCGTCGGTATATCACTGGATAGAAATGATCGAGAAGTAATAAATTTATCATTTGTTTCGCCTATTTTACTTAAATGTACTTAAGACTGAGAAAATGTTACAATTTTGGAACAACAAATTCTCGACGTGCGCGGCACGTCATTCCAGCGCAAGAGATTGAACGTTTTCCGATCTACATTCTCGAACACGCAGCGCTAAAAAAAGAAAAAAAAAGGAACGTACCTGTATCAATTGGTAAACGGTTAGCAGTTGTTCCAGGAAGGGTCTATTCTGTGAATCGCATTCGGTTTTAAGGGCACTCCATTCGAGCCTCTGGTTTCTTTTTCCCCAACCGGTCGAGAAGTTTAGCTGGGCTTTGGTTCCGGAGTGCAGGATCAAGCATAACAGCAATATTATCGAGAAAAAGGCCAGTCGAGCCTTACGATGCCTGCGAAACGAGACACACAGAACGAAACGAAATGGTCATTGGGCACGAATGAATTCGAAATTGAGATACATATGGAGAGAATGCATCGATCATCGTTAGATAAACGTCAGACTGTTTGCAGGTGCTTCTGGTGGAGGAGATATAGCGAGGTCATAAATTTCAGCCACAAGTCACGAAATTAAGTAAACACGGTGATTGATCTAGCCGCAGTTAGTGCCACACGCGTCCTCATCAATCCGAAGAGAATGGCGATTCGTTCGAAATCATTTTGAAGTTCAAGCTGCAAACGTCGCGCTTTTTTTTGGCAAATTCATACTTCTAACTTCTTTGTTTGTAATCTTTCGTCAAAATTGCACTTGTGTCGATCCGCCATTGCTTTCTGTATTATAGTAATTCGCGCACCGATGAAAATTAACACTACAGCTGTAACAAGAAGTTCACCCCGATCGAAAGATTCTGCTACTCTTATCCCTCGAAAAGGGGAGAGTTTATTTTATAGAAAACTTTTGTTATTTATTCAATCTTCGGTATAACGTTCATTTCAGTCTGTCTCTCGTTAATTTCTACCCCCAGTATTGAGAATCTTTCTCACGAAGAGACCTCTTCATGAAATTAATATTACTTCCATCACAAAAATTTTGTCGTATTTTTAGCTAATTTCGCACGCCTCGTGTCGTACATTTAAAGTTGATTACCATCTATATTTTGCATTAATATTGTTGGAGAGATCTAATCTTCCGCTCTGTTTCTTTGTACAACTGAACTAGCGACACCTTGTACATTATGAATAAACTAGCGGTCGCTGGTCTCCCTTGTTCTTGAGTAACATGTGTTTGATCCAGGAGTCCCGTGTATCGAGTAATTTCTGCCTGATCCACCGTAATTTTCAACAGATTATGGGCTCGTTTCGTGCGAATAACTGTTGCATTAGGCAATTATTTTTTTTTGGAAATAATATTCCACAGTGAAGAAAACATATTAGTCGCGAAGTGTGTCTTAAAGCCAGGTGGAACTTGAAAGTACTGTAATAATACAAATAGTATGTCGACATTTAACGTTAATACGACTGGCGAAAATACAATGTCAAATAACACAAGTACAGAGTCAAGGCGGACAGAGACGGCAATGCTATTCGTGGAAGAGAACCATCATCTATGGCATAGAAGGTTAGGACACCTATCTAAAGGGTGAATGAATGAATTAAAAAATGGAATGACTATGGGCTTAGATTTTATGACGCCCAATGGCCGTGTCGAGTGCTTGAAAGGTAAGCAATGCCATGAGCCTTTCAATAAAAGAAGTTCTTTCCACAGAGCAACGCAAAAATTAGAAATTGCCCATTCGGACATCTGTAGGCCTATATGAGCAAATATGGGCTAAAAGGAGTAAAATATACTTGCCTTCATAGATGATTACACGCGTGAGGTATTTGGATATTTCATTAAAACTAAAGACAAGGTACTGGCAAAATTCACAGAGTTTATGGCGATGGCAGAGCGACAATCTGATAACAAAATTATGGCTCTAAGGATCGATAATGGAAGGGAATATGTCAATCATGAGTTGAGAAGGTTTCTAAAACAAAAAGGACCTTAGAACCATACCATACACACCAGAGCAAAATGGAATAGCTGAAAAATAGAATAGGACCATTATTAAGAAAGCTAGAAGCATGTTGTGGGACGCTAAATTGGATCATAGATGGGCAGAAGTTGTAAGTATCTCTTAATTTATCTCAAAAACCAATCATCTACAGAGCTGTTAGAAATATGACGCCCAAAAAGGCGTGGACTGATGAGAAAGTGGATCTTTCACACCTGAGTCTGGATGCAAGAAGCAAAGGAAAAAGTTTGATCCCAAGTTAAGAATTAGTATCATCGTAGATTACAGTGAAGGGGTGAAATTATACAAATTATATGATTCAGATAGAAAGAAGATAATCTGTGCACGAGATGTAGTGTTCATAGAAAATGATGAAGTTAATATAAACGAAAATGATACAGGTTAGAGTACATGACTCGGGGAACAATTGTCAACATCATCGATGTCTGGAGGCGAAAGCTTCACAGACAATGAAGTACCTGATGAATGATTGAACCCAAAGATTGAACGCAATGAACTTGCCACCTCGACACGAAGATACCCAGAAAGAGTGAGGAAACACCCTATTTTTTATCCTGTGACACTTGCATGATATGCTAAAGAACATGAAGATGAACAACCCTGCAAGAGGCACTATCCGGAAAAAACTCCGAATTGTGTAAAGGGAATAAGCATTGAGTAGTAATATTACAAGTATGGAAAGTATCCATATAGTGAGCGATAGGATTAAGGGGGAGTGTTGGAGAGATCTGATCTCCCGTTCTATATGTTTCTTTGACTGTACAACTTAACTAGCGACACTGTACATTATAAATAAACTGGCGATTGCTGGTTTCACTTTCTTCTTGAGTAACTGTAAGCGTAACACCGGTATATCGAGTAATTTCTATCCCATCCGCCGTAATTTTCAATCAAATATCAATTACGTTGTTTCTGCCCTAGTATTAACGCGTTAGCACGATTACTTTTAGCATTCTTATCCGAAATTTTGTCGCACCATGCATGATACTGTTGGCAGTACAATGTCACTGGACATTAAATTATAGAAAATAATAAGTTAATGCAAGGTCGATTATCTTCGTCGTCCACGCACAAACAGCATCACTTACATGTCGTCAGCAGGAATCGCATCTAGAGCGAGCAACCGTGATTCGAAAAGATCGTCCTCTCCTCTTCCGAGCTTAAAGGATCGTGTGTCCGCGCGAGGTGAACACGTCTATGAGAGAATAACGAGGCCGTGGACTTTTTTATAGGTTCTCAGCAACCCCCTAATGTTGATAATTCACAGTGCAAGCCCCGTGACAGTTTAGTTTTGTCATCGGCTCGATTGAAATCTGTGAGAACGTGTCGCAACCAACCACGATCCAAGGGTTTCTTTCTCGTTTGGCGAAGCCTGCCGTGAATTTCGTTAATTAACGTTAAGGTCCAGTGACTCGGGAAATTTCCGGCGTGAAAGAAGTCCTCGAGCCAGTGCGATGGCTACATTCACAACAGCAGATATTGTATGTATTTCGCAGTGATAGATTTGAAGAATTTTCACGCGAATTTGGGGTAGTTTGTTTCCATATTGGGGTTGGTAGATTCGAATAATAATAATTTACTCTGCGAGCATAAATTGTGAAAAGATTCCAGTACACAAAATTGATGTTTTAACGTAAACTTGTTCATAATCTGAATATTAAATTTTCTGCTGATTGTTCCAAGTGTCTGCACCAACTGTGGTATGTGGATATTAAAAAGGGGCAGAATTCAGTAAAAATCTAAAATCACTTTTATATTTATTCGAACGAATTAATATCTAAAATCAGACTGAAAGATCATTTGAAAATTTATTCGTTCGATCTCGACACGAGGCAAAATTAATTTCTTCGAACACGGTGGCTCGTTGTCGTAAACTCGACGATATCTCCCTTTGAAATAATGCCTGATTAGCTATACATTTCGTTTTTATGTGATTTATCGCACGGAAGTGAACGATAAGTCGCGAATGTCTCGCGTTGGCCCGAGAACTTCTCAAAACGCAAACCATGTTCTCTTCTTCCAATGTTCATCGTCCTTTATTATTGCTACAAAAAAAAGAACACGAAGTTACACGCATCTCCGACGACGGTAGATGGATCTCGCGAGTAAAGATGGAAGGTGTGCCTGCGATCAGCTATCACATGTCGAGTGGATCACGCGGATCAACCATATTTGGCCGCGCGTGTCCTGAATATAATTTACAAGAAGCCTGGTCTATGCGTATACTTCCGGCTAAACCGTGTTATCCGCGACTCTGTTTTAACGACGTCGTTCGGAGTGAGCGCAATAAAGTTTCGTTTCAGTTGAATTCGAGCGACAATGAATTCTCGACTTGAAACCTCCGAGATATCCCCTCAACTTTCTCACGCTCATTTTCACTCGAGTCGTCGCTTGATTTTGAATAATTCGATCGATCGACAAATAACGTCAATCTGTCAATGTTACAATTATGGTTTTCTTTGAAACATTATCTACTGTCTCTCCTCCTGAAGAGTTCCATTGGAAAGCATCTTTCGAGGTTTTCAGTTGCCAACTACCTTATCTCCATCGTATCTTTCGCCAAGTCGAGTCACTTGAACTCAAATACTCGAATTCAAACGTGGACGAAGCTTCAAGCACGTCTCGTCACTCTCAGAACGCTGGTCGCGGATACACAGATCATCGTTTCTCTTTCTTTCTTTTTTTTTTTCTTTCACGTGTCTCTTTTTCTTTAATTGTACATAAGGGCAGTGTTCGAGTACATGGCATAAGTAGCGCATCGCGAAACAAGTTCGCCTGTGATGTAGTCAATTCGCCGCGATAAAGGAGCCTCACACACGCGCCGAAATCGAGCCGAGTTTCGCCGACGGAGAAGTTGTTTGTACTGCGACGGAGTGTATCGTTAAAAAGACGGCCATCTGTTTCACAGGACAGACGGGGGATCGTTAGTCACATATTCTTCCATACTATTCCAACAATGTTTCTCGATGTTGCTCGTGTGCCCGTGCAATCGTTCGATGACAAACGTCAGGCCAAGTCTGAAAGGAAATTACTTCGTTTCCTGGATATCGATGCGCGCGAATCGCATCCAAATCTCTTACGCATCTTCTGAGATCACACGCTTTCGCCTAAGCTGCACTCTTTTGTTTTTTTTTTCATTTTCTTCTTTTTTTCTTATCGTATAAATTACACGTTCACTCTTTCGAGGACGTTTCGAAGCTGATTCAGGAGGGGAGGAAGTGGTAAGTTTGTTAATCCTTTGCGGTCGTACGTCTGCTCTCGGCCATTGGAATATCCTTTACTTTCAGTTTCGATGCTTTCAGGATTTTTAACTCGTTAAGGACCAACCGTGAACGCGACATCGTTGTGAAATTTAAATAACGTAAGTAGTTATTTTGTCAGACTAAAACAAATGTATGACGCGTTATAAGACTGTTCCAAGGTTTGCAAAAAGAATTCTACGATTGGGATCAACACAGTCCGAGTTTCTTCGAATTCCATTTCAAGAATTTGTAAACGACATTGAGCTCTCTTTTTTTTTTTTGGTTTTCTTGAAATCCACTTTTCGTAACTGCAATACGAAATCTGTGTCCGAATGAAATCAAAAAGACAAGCGTCGCGCCAATGCAAACTCACTAAGTTTGGTCCTTAACAAGTTAACGAGACTTTAGCGCGGTTGGACATTCCCGTTTCTTAAAATATTTACCAAGGAACGCGTTTTAAAATGGCAGAGATAGGCAGTCAGTCGTAATCGCGGGACAACCGATTGCGGATATTTATACAAATTCGTACTTTTATGAACACAGTTAAGACAGTAGTAGAAGATTTACTTCGTATTGCTAGACGTTGTAACAAGTGTACGCTACCTTATATACTTTTCCATTTATACTTTTAAATCTCTCGGAAATATGTATAAACACCCGCAATTTCATTATTGGCGCTCGACGAAGATCAACCCCGACTTGTATCCAAACCGCAAAAGATTAAGAATCCACCTGAGTCACTATCAATGTACAGTTGCGTATTTTTGTTACTGTTGTCGCTCCTGTTCCTGTTGTGTTACGATTTACCATTATTATTATACATACGCATGTCGCATTGATGCATCGTACAAAAAGCTTACAAATTATTATCACATATATACGTGTACGTACGTGCGCGAACGCCTACACAGGTACACGAATATACATATACATATATATATATATATATCTATATACATAGAAATATCCGCGCGTAGAATGCGCCTTCGCAAATGGAACAAACTGAATACGCGATTATTATCGATCAGCGGGAAAGAAATGTCAAACAATCGCGACAGAATTGTCTGACGCCACACATTCACGTGTATTCGTGTATTCATGTACAATTGTTCAGTGGATCGATTTCAGGTTTAGATTTCGGGCGCACGTTATGGCACTCGGATCTCAAGCGCACATTTACACGCGTATTGTTGTTTCCAGTGTTTCGCTCTAGGCTATACTACGCGCAGAGGCATACGTCTGTGCACAGATTCGTACAGATTCGATATTCAGGTGTTTATATCTATACATGTGTTCGCGTGTATGTAAAGTTTCGCACACCCTCTCCTACTAATCGCACTCGCGCACATACCCGATTAACAAAATAGTCTATAAGTTAAAAACCCCTTGCCAGTCCAGCCCGTGATAGTCACGGGCTTTTACGCAGCTTTTGCCATGATTGTTTTGTAGCATGGCGAGAGCATTTATACGAGTCTCGTTCATGTATTATGAGAAAGAGAATTATAAAAACTTTACGAGAGTTGATAAGGACCGCCTGAATTCTCGGTCGTTGAAACATAAACCCCGTCGATGTGTTTATATCTGAGCTCGTGAAAGAGAAGAAAATAGTATAAAATATTAGAATTTGATAAAGGCTTTGAAGTAAATCCAAAGGCTGTAATTGAATATCGTAACACCGTGGGAGGCGTAGACAAGGCAGATCAATTTTCGAAAAATTATGAGATAATTTAAAAACGTGGAAGAAACGTTTATTTTTTTCATTTTTTACAAATAGGAAGACTCGTTTACCAGTTGAATCCCCCCCCTTTTTTTACATTAGAATAACATAAATAACCAATTTATGAAAAAAAAAAAAAAAACAGGTAGGCATTTTTTTGGACCGATTTCGTCAAATTTGCGGGACTGGTAAGAAGTTGAATGTAAAGAAGCGTTGACGCTCCGACGCTGCCTTTGTTCCATCATTTCTTCTTTTTTTTCTTTTTTTTTCCTCTTTTATTTTCTTCTATCGCTACACCTTCGCAGTTTCGTTCTCTCTCTCTCTCTCTCTCACACACACACACACACACACACACACATACACACACATTCTCTCTACATTCTACATATCCATACCCACGACATTCTCGCGAACGTAGGCATACAGATACATACACACATATACATTTATATTCGTCTCTATATAATATACGTATAAAAAAATAAGTCCAGTCCTTGTAACTCGAATGATTGCCAAAAAAGAATTCACCAACGATTCCATCTGCGTCCACGTTCGAAGAGGTCGAAGTCTCCTCCTCGCGGTCTCTTCGCACGGCAAATCGTTCACTTCGTGTCACCAGTGGAATTCACGCACGAAATTGAATCGTTCTCGCGACGAACGAGCAGCGCGTGTCCATTTTCGCGATTTCTAGTACAGCCGAGTACACCCCCCTTTGTCGTTCTCGGCCGATGCGTCGATTTTTTTTTTTTTTTTTTTGTTCACTACCATCTGTCGTGTCTTTCCTCTTATTTCGTACGCTCGCGTCAGTAGGAAAGAATACTATCGTCTTTGATTTTCGTCGCTGTTGCCGTCCATTCGTAAAGATCGCGGATTACATCGTTCGCGGGCAGTCGATCGGTTCCGCTTGAAAGAAGGCTTCTGGGCTGCGAGTCAGAGGAAAGGCATGGAGAAACAAACGGATAAAATAAAAATAAAAGAAGAAGAGGGAGAAAGAGGAGGGAAAGAAGGAAGTTACCGCGCTTCGATTGCGTGTTTTTTTCTTTTTTTTTTTTTTTTTTCTTTTCGTCGAAAGGATATGTTTTTGTTCGCTACCGATGCCGCGATTCGGCGCTGCGTGTCCCCGGAACGCGAGAACACTGCTTCGAACGAGGTGTTCCCGAGTCCGAGTTAAGTACACGAGTGTGACGAAGCTACGCTTGACGATTTGTCGCTTCGTCGAGAAAAATCATCGGGAATCAGCCGGAGTTGATCGTCGCGAGCTGCCCGAATTCGAAAAGCCGCGCGTGGCTCAACACCAGCTCTCGCTTTCCCGCTCTCCGACGCCGTCGCTCTCCTCGTCGCTCGGCTCCTCCCCGTACATGTCCGCCAATTTTCGGAACCTCGGGCCGAAGTTCGACAAGTAATTGAACTTCAGGTCTCCGTCGTCGGTACCTGCAAACAGAAAAGTTCGTTGTAAGTGTTGTTCCTATGCTCTTGCGTCTGTGATTTGTTCAATTGTGTTTATAAAAATATACAATTGCAGAAGCATAGAATTATTAATATAATATATAGATATATATATATATATATATATATATATATATATATGCATATTAATAATTTTATGCTTATATATAATATATATTACAATATAATTAAATTATATACGTATTATAATATTATATATAATATTATTATAATATATTAATAATTAATATATATATGTATTATAATATTACATAAATATATAATATATTATCATTTTATGCTTCAGCAATTTCATATTTTTATAAACACAATACATATATGTGTCAGCATACATTCGTGCATTATTGATAATATATACATATATTATACTATTATAATGTGTATATATTAATTAATTACATTGTTTATAATATTATATGATTAATATTATAATATAACAATACGATATAATTAATTGATTATATACATATAGCAATTAATGCATACATACATTACTGATATATAAATTTTTAATAGTCATTAATATAATTAATTAAAAGTTATTAATATAGAGGAATGACAAAAAAGCGCGTGAAATGAGAAACAATCACGGTGAATAGTAAATGCAACGTTGAACGAAACTACTCGCGTGATGCAGATATGCAGATAATGCGAGGTCGTGAAATCGATTGAAGTTCACAACCGCGGCAAACAATTTAAAACGTACCGAGAATCGCAGGAATCTAGAATGCAAGCTCGATAGACGTTAGACCAATTGGCACGCGGCGGAAATCAATTCTGAGCGGTTGGAAAAAGTTGCGCAGTGCCGCGTACTCTAACCGATTTGAACAATGAGGCCTTGTTTAGCACGCTCTCTCCAAGAGGAGTGCACTCGAGGCACAATGGGAAAGAGGGTCGCGATTTCGTTTCGAAAAGTCCGTGAAACCGAAGGGAAAAAGAAAATATCAGATGTCAAGTCATAAATAGAGTCCAGAAGAAGGAAAAGAAAGGTCCCTAAAAAAGGTTCGCTACTTTTTAACCAGTCTTTAAAGAAGAAGAAAAAAGTCTACCCTACTTTTGAATCAGTCCGTCGAAAAAATTCAAGAAAAAATTGACATAATCTTCTCAACGGACACCGCGCGCGAACTAGTTATTACTCATTCCCAATTTACGTTCTGGTAGTTGCGATTTTACGACACGTCGTTAAATTGCTAACGATGATAGATTGGTGACTCTGCTGAACGTTTTTGCTTTACGACCTCGCTGTATCGTTGCTATATGGCAGCGACTTCAATTATTGGCCACCAGTCCATAACAATTTACGATGCTGCACGTTCGGAAAGGTAGTTTTTTCTATTTCGTAATATCTCTGAAGATCGTGGTAAATCCGACTATTTCTCTTCAAGAATTGTAAAACGAATCTGTCCATTTTTCTTGAAGAATTTCGATCGCGTGGTTTTCATTTATTTCCATCGATCTCCGCTGGTGTATATTGATTCGTGTATACGTACATGAAGCCAAGGACGATAAAGAACCTTCGGAATTGCCCTCTCCTTCGTACGCGTAGTGCCTGACATCGTCGAATGGGTTTGTGTCGGGATCCTTGTCGCAGCTCTCCTTCTTGCCGTCCAGGAAACCGCAAATGTCCGGCACTTCGTCAGGGCCTGAGAAGCAAAAGGAAAAGCAGACAGATGTATATTATTTGTTTTACGCAGCGTGCACTTGTTTACTATAGTACCCCTCACTAGTTTGCCTATTAAGGCAAACCTATTTACCAGCCTGTTTACTCAACCCTATTTACTTTCTCTTACCTCTGGTTTGCAAGCCAACTGGCGCTATTTTCGAATCGATGGGCGGCGCGTCGTAAATCGTTCGAAGAACGTTCAAGTCAAAGCCCGTGTCGACCTCGCCGCCACCCTCGTCCTCGTAGTTAATAATGTTCTCTCTTATGTCGTCCATATCCTTGAAGAGGTCGTCGGTCTTTCTCCTGTGCACCACCACCGCGAACAACAGTATCAACAGAATCGCGATGCAGACCAAGATCGCGACAAGGAAGTTGGTGTCGATCCCGAAGGACACGGCTTTCGCCATTCCGTGATCGCAACCGGGATCCGCGTTTCTGGATAACGACGGCATGCCTAAATTGTACGTCTGAAACATGGAACAACGTGTCAAAAAGATCACTATTAGATCAAGAACTGTTGGATTAATTAAAAACTATCGAATCAGAGAAACTAAATCTGTAGAATTTAATATGATTCAAATATTCAAACGTCGATTAAATTATTAGATTTTTTTTTTTATACCATAAATCGTCTAAAATCATCAAGATTAAATTCACTAACAGAAAACTAGATTAAAAACTATTGGAGGAACTGAATCTCTAGAATTTAACACGAAATTCAAATATTAATTAAATTATTAAATTTCCTGTTTTTATATATATATATATATATATATATATATATATATCATAAATCGTCGTCAAGATTAAATCAGAGAAATCACTAAAAGAATTTCAATTCGTGAAAGCCACATTACTGCCTACAATTAGAATGCTTCCTCCTTAATGTGCTGTTTCTCATAATTATGAATAGTGAGTGTGTTAAAGGAGGAAAAAGTACAAAAAAGAGAGAGGGAGGAAAAGCAAAAAAAAATTGTCGAAGCGTTTACATTTCCATTGAAGGTCATGTTACGTATGCACCCGACGAATCCTCTCTCAGTAGGTATGTAATCCCATCCTAATTCCGAAGCTAGCTGCGCGAGATTAGTCAGAGTTCCACCAATCTGCATAGGGCTGTTCACGTTTAAAAATCCATTTGGCGCCTGCGGCGCGGTTAGGCTCATGCACGCGGAGATTCCGCAATTGTCCACTTTCATTTCGATCGCCTGCAACGCATCAAAGTATGCAGTTTCACTCGTAGTTGAAGTAAGAGGATAACTCTTGATTTACAGCATAATTCAGAGTACGGAAGTATTTGAAAAGAAACGATTGAGAAAAAGTTGCACCAATGATGACCAACTGTTGCTTACGTTCTTCGTAAAATAAACGTCTATCCTGTGACTTTTTCCATCAGTGAGCTTGATGTGCGGTTGATCGAGCCTCACAGTACCGGATCCGTAGTCCATGTAAAGAACGGCGTATCCTTGTTGAAGCTCCAGCGCCATGAAATCTTGGATCTTGATCTTCGAGCTGTAAGTCATCGGTCCGAAGTAAAACACCAGGCCGTTGTCTATGTGTGGCGTTATCTCGAGGCCTGTGAATGCAAACGGGTCGTTCAAATTTCAATAAATTGAAGATGCATAGAAGCAGCAAGCGATTCTTGCGTGTTCCGAAATTTGAAATTTAAAGCAGGACAGAGAGAGAGAGAGAGAGAGAGAGAGAGAGAGAGAGAGAGAGAGAGAGAGAGAGAGCGCGCACATAGAAGAATGAACGATCCAAAGATTAACATATCAAAGTAAATAAGCATACAGAAAAGAATAAGCAGGAAGAAAGGGAAGAGAGAACGCGTGTACCAACCCAAATGAGAATCGTCGCATGCCTGACCAGGCGGGGGCATTATAGCCCAGCCATCGCCGTGGAAACCGATTCCAAGAAGCTCGCACCTCGGCCCCTCGAGGTCCGGAGGACACTCGCATCGATCGGCCAACGGTGTGCCACCGTTCAGACAAACGATCGGCTCGGCAACGTGACAAGTGCACTGCGGATCCACGACGGCCCGCACGCCGACGAACGTGCTCGTGTTCGTGTAAACGGGATAGGGTACCGTGCTCGCGTTCAAATAATTGCGGCAAGTATTGTTGCAGTGCTGTTTCTCGATAAGGCACTCGTCGATGTTCACAAGGAGGATGTCGGTTCTCAGCTCCCGTTCGATGTCCTTCGTGTGCTGAGCCAGTATCGTGTTCAGCTTCTCCGGGGCGTAGTATGGGCTGCCGTGCGCCGAGAATCGCACGTCCAACAAACTGTCGTTGTTGTGATGCGGCGAATGAAGCACCGTGAACACGTCCACGTTCTCCACCGAGGTATTCAGCATATTCGCCACTCGCTCTTGGAATATCTCCTTCTTGGAGACGCCGGTGGTCTCGTCGGGCGCGACGAATTCCGTCGCTGTCATACCGAAGAAACGCACGGAACCCGACCTGGCGACCGCCTCCTCCGGTAGCTCCTTCACCGTCACGTTCACGTACGCGTTCACCTGGTGCCGCGGTATCTGAGCGCTGTACTCGGTCACTATGAACTTGAGGACGAACGTGTCGTTGGAGATGCCCGGCAGCAGCGTGATCATGCCTGTCTCCTGATTCAAGAGGAATCCCTCGTGCGTCGACGCCCAGGCGAAATGCTTGTCCGGCAGGTCCCAATCGTCGGCGTCGTTCACGTACACCCTGCCGATATCCGTTTTCGGCGCCTCGCCTTTGTAATTGTAGACGAATATAGAACTCGAGCCCTCTGACATAGGGTTATCGTTCTCGTCGCCGATGATCACAGTCAGCGTCGACGTGCCGGTCATTGGCGGTTTCCCGCTGTCTGTGATAGCGATCGGTATGTCGTAGCTCTTTCGCTCCTCGCGATTGAATTCCACACGGGCGAACAGATCGGCGTCGCGTATCGCGAACTTCGCCAGGATCTCGTCGTCCGCGGTGTTCTCGTCTATCTCGAATTGAAAGGGCGGCCCGTTCTCCTCCGAGTCCCAGTCGCGGGCTTTCAGCTCGGTGATCTTGCCGGGCGACTGGTTCTCACCCCACACCACCGGGTACGGCATGTCCAGGAACGGCGCGTTGTCGTTTATGTCGATCAGCGTGATATTCACCATCACCAGCTCCCGTAACGCGGTCGGCGACCCGTCCTCGTCTCGCGCCATCACGATCACCTGGAACGAACGCAGCGAGTCGATCAGTCGACTTGGCAACGCGTACAATTTCATTCGAATTTCGTACGTTTCGTCAGAATAACTTTGTCATTCTTCTCGCGATCGTTAACTTGTGATCATTAACTTGATAAACGATTTAATCGACCTCTTGCGCCGGACTTTTTTTTGTCCCAGATTGCAACATTTTCTCAACAAATGATAAGTTTATTGCTTCTTAATTATTTCTATCCAGTGACGTCATACCGGCGAGTTGGAAAGAAAAAGAAAGCGACGAATTATTGCATACGGTTGCCAGTTGCCAGCGCAAAGGGATTAATACTAACCGTACGTACCGGTACTCTATACATGCCTATTCTTACTGTAATTAGTCTTTCCACGAAATGTAATTATCAATTTAACGCACAAAGAGGAAAAATTGGATTGTTTTTTTTTTTTTTTAAGCAAGAGTTAAACGAATTTTAAATTAAATTTTTGAACCCAAAATTTTAATTTAAATTAAATTTCACCTGTTGAGGAAGGTTGATACGTCTAGCGTTAATGAAAAAGAAGGACTCCTCGTTCACTTAAATTAACGATTTCGAATAAATATCAGATTCATGGCGAGTGGTCCAAAGGAGTCTTGGAATAATTTGATTAATCTGAACGAGCCTTAATCAAGCCACGTATCTTGGACATAACGATTATTAACGATCTGGTCATCGATTGGCGACTAGTGAATAACGGTAGTAGGTAATACCATTAAAGGAGGTGGCTAGAGGGAAATTTACCGTCCACATGGAGTATCCTAAGGGACCGTCGCGGTCGAGAGGTTTCTTCAAGGTCATGCAACCGGATTTGTCGATACCGATCAGAGGTTGTTGGTCCTCCTTTACGATAAAGTAGGCGATATGCTGATCTGCGCTCCTGTCTTTGATGTCTGGGTCGTAGGCGACAACGGTGGTGATGCAACCTGTAACAACATGTTGATAAACGTTTATCACGTGACAGTTTATTATTTGCACTCAAGATGCAACGTAAGTTCTACTTGCATAGTTGAAAATTTTACATAATACGTCTCGGGACTGTCATTCACAAAAATATTTCTATTCGTCTGAAAGTGAACTGCTATTATGAATTTCTGTTCCAAGGTTCTAAATTACATTCCAACGCTGTTTGTTCGCCGACATGAATTCTCGACAAAGCGGAATCTGCTCTAATTACTAATTTTAATTTTCAATCACCGCTCCACTTCTGATCACTGTTTTAATTACACTATATAGGAATAGTTTTCCTCCAGCGTTTTCCTAAGTCGTCGTCGTCGTCGTCGTCGTCGTTGTTGTTGTTCATGAAACAAATGTTTCTCTTGAACCATCAAGATTCAAGTTAATATCTGAGACTCCTAACTCGCCAGTTATAGTTCTCGTTCGAACGCAATTAAATAAAATGTCTCACCTTCCACCAGCTTCTCCTCCTCAATGGTAGGATTCTTATTGAAGTCCTCGAACACCGGCGGATTGTCGTTCACGTTCTCAATAAAAATCTTCACCTGAGCGGTGTCATTGTACACACCGTCGAACGCCCTCACTGTCAGATTGTACTCGGTGATCTTCTCGTAATCCAGCGGCTTCTTCACGCGGATCTTGCCGGTGGTGTCCTCGATGTAGAAGCTGTCGTCGGTGTTGCCGAATATGATGTTGTACGTAACCGGGCTGGCAGTGTCGGAGTCGAGGGCCTTCACTTCGGTGACCGGCGCGTTGATATTGGCGTTCTCGAGAATCGAGTTCGCCGTGTAGACAGCCTGCGTGAAATGGGGGGCATTGTCGTTTTTATCCGCGATTTCGATGCGGAACACCTGCTGCCCCTTGTTGTGCTCGCCCGTTTTGAACAACGCGCTCGGGGAATTGTCGACGGCGATCACCTTCACGTTGTACGTGTCTTCCACCTCTCTGTCGAACGTGGTCAGTGTCGTGATGTTGCCGGTGTACTTATCAATGGCGAAAAGATCGCGGAAGTTGTCCAATTCGTACGTGACCTGGGAGGAAGCATGAACGATAAAGTGAGCCGACTGGGAGAGAATGCACGAGCAGTTTGCCGCCCGCGTTCCACCGTAATTGCATTTATGCATCTCGTTTCGCTTGAACGTCCATTTAAATGGAGATATTCATAAAATTAATCGATTATTTTAGAAATGTAATTTTTAATATATATTGATGAATATAAATTAATAAAGTGCGATCTTAATGTATTAGAAATACTATAAAATCAATTTGACTCGTTGAAATCTTCTTGGTTTCATGTATTAACATATATTATTCATATTCCATATATTAATGTATTAATGAATATAAATTAATAAAATGTAATTTCTACTATAAAATCAATTTGACTCGTTGAAACTTTCTTGATTTCACATATTAATATATATTATTCATATTTCATATATTAATGTATTAATGAATACAAATAATGAATACAAATAAAATGTAATTTTAATGTATTAAAAATACTATAAAATCAATTTGACTCGTTGACATTTTCTCGGTTTCATATATTAATATATATTATTCATATTTCATATATTAATGTATTAATGAATACAAATTAATAAAATGTAACTTTAATGTATTGAAAATACTATAAAATCAATTTGACTCGTTGAAACTTTCTTGGTTTCACATATTAATATATATTATTCATATTTCATATATTAATATATTAATGAATACAAATTAATAAAATGTAATTTTAATGTATTAAAAATACTATAAAATTAATTTGACTCGTTGACATTTTCTCGGTTTCATGTATTAATATATATTATTCATATTTCATATATTAATGTATTAATGAATACAAATAATGAATACAAATAAAATGTAATTTTAATGTATTAAAAATACTATAAAATCAATTTGACTCGTTGAAATTTTCTTGGTTTCATATATTAATATATATTATTCATATATATGAATACAGATTAATGAACTATAATTTTAATGTGTTAAAAATAGTATAAAATCAATTTGATTCGTTGAAACTTTCTTGGTTTCACATATTAATGTATATTATTCATATTTCATATATTAATATATTAATGAACACAAATTGATAAAATGTAATTTTAATGTATTAAAAATACTGTAAAATCAATTTGACTCGTTGGAACTTTCTTGATTCTATGTAACCAACTCAACAAAATTATCCTTTCGATGATCATTGTTGAAAACTGAGACACACTATTGACGAAAATAGTCACTTTCGCCAATTCATAAAAGTGCAATCGCGAGAGAACAAAAGCGACTATATTTATAGTAAACGATATTTATATTATGATTAAATTGTGACAGTAAGTGATATTAATCTGTAACCTAAATAAGTAATATAATTATTTATAATTAAAGAATCTGCAACCTAAATAAATAATATATTCATTTATAATTAAAGAATCACAAGTAATACAATTACAAAGAATTATTTAAGAATACACGTTACTATATATTTATAGTACAATTAATAAGAAATCGATGTAACATCAAACCTCGTTCAACGAGTCATTATAACTTACAAATGTACGAACAGTTGGATGACTTTCTAATGTAACAAAAATACAAATTTCACCTGTTTCGCAATTACGTGGTATATGGAGTCTCACGCGACGAAGGGGTGAGAAACGAGACGTACCTGATTGTGAGCGGAAGTCCCATCAGCGTCGATCGCACGCACTTGCATTACCGGAACTCCCGGCGGCTCGTTCTCCAGCACGCTGCCCTTCTTCATCTCGCGAAAAACTGGGATGTTGTCGTTGACGTCCAACACCTCGATGTCGATCACAGTCTCGGCAGCCAGCTGATACTTGTTCTGCACGCGCACGATCAATGTGTACATCGTGTTGCTCTCGTAGTCAAGATGCTGGGAGAGCTTGATGTCGGCAACATCCTTGTTCGATTCCAATCTGCGCAGAAACCGTGGCAACAATTCATTCACCTCGTGCACGACGTAAATTAGAATCGTACATATCGACACGTACGATTGTTGCTGCCAGAAAATAATCAAGTGAGTTTTTAACGCTGGAACTGTCAGAATGGTCGAAACGACCAATTTTCGAATTTTCGAATTTTCAACGATCCTTCACTTTCGTTTCTCTGTCATAAATTTTGCGCTTCGATCGTCGGTTAAAAAAAAAGACGCCAGTGGAAAGTCACGGTGCTTCGTCTTTCGCTTGTTTGAAAACTTTCGTCAAATTAATGCGACAGAATTGAAAAGGAAATGAAACGCGCAAACTTGACTGTACGTAAGAGTAAACGTTTGACATTAAATATTCTGTACTTGGATAATTTCCCAAATTGAAACAATTTCGTACGAATGGACGAGAGTTGATTGATTCGAAAGAATTGGTAAGATAGGAATAACAATCTCGTGTCGCGAGAAACCGAGCGGAGAAATTCGATTTACCTAAATGTGTTTCCCTTGTTGGTCTGCTCTGTTCTACCAGGAACCAGCTCGAACAGCAGACCAGTGTTGTCTCCGCTGTTCGAGACGGCTTTCAGTCGAACGATACTCGCGTCGAAGTCGCTGAAGTTTTCCTGCAATCGGATCGGCTCGGCGGGTCTCGGTAGGAAAGCTGGCGCCTTCTTGTGAGACTCCACCACTCGAATATCAAGATCGATCACGTTCGATTTTGGAATCTCGCCCTGATCCTCCGCAGTCGCTGTCATGCTGAACTTGTAGTCTGGATTTCTCTGCAAATATTCGACAAACGTTTTATTTCTATTTTATTTCATTTTTCTCATCTATTTGACAGTTAAGCGACAAACGTTTTATTTTTATTTCATTTTATTTTTTTCTCATCTATTTGACAATTAAGCGACAAAGACAGTTTTATTTATATTTTACTTGTATATTCGAGAAACGTTTTATTTTTATTTTTATTTTATTTCATTCTTCTCATCTATTTGACAGTTAAGTGACAAACGTTTCATTTATATTTTACTTATATATTCGACAAACGTTTTATTTTTATTTTACTTCATTCTTCTCATCTATTTGACAATTAAGCGACAAACGTTTCATTTATATTTTACTTATATATTCGACAAATGTTTTATTTTTATTTTATTTTATTTTATTTTTTCTCATGGCGCAATAAAATGTGGATAAATTTAGAAATTTACTCAACTCCTTATTTTGTAACATCGTGTCACGGTCGACGATACAAGTCACGATTTTGATTTAGAAAAAAAAAAAGAAAAGCGTAAAATTTAAATTTAATTTCTTTAAATCGAACGTCAATAAGTATAAGTTGTAAATAACGTTTCGATGTTTTGCGTTTAAAATAATATTACAATTGTTAATGCTTGTCTAAGAATATTGAAAAGAAAAATGTAAAACAAAGGGTCGACGAAATTTTATATTCTGAAGACACATAAACTTCTAATTTGACAACTTTTGAAAATGAAAATTTGTACATGATATTTCAAGTATTAAAGCTTCAAACTTGATTTAGCTGTATATTAGACAGTCGGATTAAAATTCCTAAAAATTATTTAAAACTCTTAAATGTTACTTAAAATTACTCAATACTCACGATATTATATCACCGTACGATATTTCAAGAATATTAAATTCTTCAAATTTATTAATCCGTATATTTAACAATCGGATGCAAAATTTTCTTAAAACTCCCAAAATTATTTAAAATTATCTCAAATTTCGAAAGATCGTCCCAAATTTTCAACGATATTTCAAATCCTCGGGCTTCTCGAACCTCTTGAACTTAAAATTACTCAAAACTCACGATATTATATCACTGTACGATATTTCGAGAGTATCAAACCTTTATCAATCGGATGCAAAATTTTTAAAATTCTCGAATTCCGAAGGATTCTTAAAATCCTCAATATCAAATCCTTCTCGAACCTTTAAACACGAAAAATTCTTAATTCTTAAATATTACTCGAAAATCCTCCAATTTGCAATTCGGCGCCTTCACGCGCCAATTCCCAAACGCGGGTGAACGCGAACGATTAATTAATCGAATCGAGAACTAGTTTAATCGTGCATCGTGATATGTACTTACGTCGATGGTTTTGTTGAGGAATATCACGCCGGTGTTGCGATCTATTCGAAAGTACACTCCATCTTCGGGCTTTCTCGGCGACAGGCTGTAGTAGACGACGGAGTTGTTGCCGTCGTCGATGTCCGTGGCCGACACCCTCATCACCTCTCGTCCCAGGGGCAAATCTTGCGGCACCGACTCGGTGTACGCCTACGCGTGCGAAAAAAGCAAACAATTTTACTCGAGCAACGTTCGTTCCTCCCCCACCCCCCAAGTGTCGAAAAACGTTTCTATTCTCGAAAAACCTTGCTTTCGTTATCCACCCTTCGTTTCTTTTTTCCTCCTCTAACACAAATCTACGTAGTGCATGCGTTCAGAAAGACATAAACTAAACAACGGCGAATGAAACAAGCGGCGATACGAGCGGCAAAGGTTGGGCAATCTGTGTAAGCGTCAAATGCGCGCGTACGTGCGCTGCCTCGCGATATTTGGAGTTAGGCAGGTTTAAAATTGTCCTACTATTTTTTTTTTTGGACAGTTAATACATGGTGGGATATTTCTTAACCCATCTAAAGATGTGTTTCAATGAATTTCATTTAATTAGTCGGTTCTTTCTGCTCTGTGACAAAGAATTTATTGAAATACTACTTTTTTTTTTATTTCAAGATTTAATAATAAGATTTCACGTTCAATAATTGAAATGAACGTTTTCTCGTATTGAAAAAAATTCCGCGCAGATAGAGTTTTTTTCTTTTTTTTTTAAACTGCGTGCTCCTAAGGGTTAAACGTTCGTTCGTTTGACCAATTGCGCTGGCAACTGACTGCGGACCATAACGAGTGACCAAATACAACAATTCGTCGTTTTCTTTTCCTCTCGAACTCGTCGGTATGATATCGCTTTGTTTTTACCTAAATATACTTAGACATTTTGTTTTTATTTAAATATACCTAAAACTGAGAAAATACTACAATTTTGGAACGAGAAATTGTCAATGTGCGTGGCACGTCATTCCAGCGCAAGAGGTTAATACCGGGGGCCATAATACTGTGTTACAATTAGATATTATAAGCCCAGATAACTGTTACAACCAAGTTATCATCATCAGATATTAGAATAAAAAAGATCATAGAACATTTGCACTGTACTTTTTGATTAAAATGTTTTTGACTGCAGATAACGATTGTAAATAGCAATTTTTTTCGTTGCCAGTGATCGTTATTGATGGGAGAGACTTATTTCGACTAGTCGTAACTCTCTTTCGATCGCTCTGCTTTATTTTATCGACGAGGGAAATTTGTTTCGATCGCTTGGAATAATTATCGATAAATCGTCGGTAATTTTCATAAGTTTTTGAAATAGTTTGAATAGGCGGTTGTGGAGGATTGTATCAGTCGAATATACAAAACAACAATGTACACCATTACGATCGACTGAAACATAATTTTCTGCTCAATGAAAATTATTATGAACAATAGAAATAAATTTCACACGTCGACAGCTGGATTTCTATTAATTCTAATTAGAATTATAATAAATAGGATTTCGGGACAACGAGAAATATTTTCGGTCACCTGTGATTTGCAATCATAATATTTAATTTTCGAATCGTATTGGTACTTTGAAACATTTCCTTCGCGCTTCTCCAGAGTAATATCGTCCACTCGAACGACAAACTTGAACTTCGATTATTGTCTCATGAAAAATTTCTAGAACAACTATCAGTTTTGTAACGCTGTCATTATCTATCAAAGAAGAAGGTGATGCACAGAGAAAGTGAAACGCGATTTTAAAACGAAGTGAAACTTTCTTTCGCCACTAACGAATGCACCAATTATCGCGTCGATGTTATATTTTAAAGCGTAGAGTTTCAGAACGCGCATATAATACGCAGAAATAATTATGTACTCCGTGGTCCTGTTCTTTCAATTACATCTTTCGGATGAAAATCAGTAGTCCTCCACTCGCGGATAGTCGTGCATTTTTTAAAATTTTCACAAACTGCTAAACGCTGTGAAATAAATTCGTGCACATTACGTGGATCACGTGCATTTTTCTGCACCTCCGAAATTTAGAAAATTTGCCTAGCCAGAAATTACTCGCCCCGCGTAATTATACGCGAAATAGGCTACGACCCGGCAATAAAATATAATATCTTTTACAACAGCTGCGGGAAATGTCCACTTTTAGCACCGATACAGCTGCGAGCTGTTTTCATCATGTTAGACGATACTTGGCGCAGAAATGTACTATCACTGACGGCAGCAATCTCTCTCTTATAATACTCTTATAATACAGTCAGCCAATGTCCGCGATAATTGGATCGTGCCGTATTAATTGAACACACTTTCTTTCGCCATGTAATTCCCATAATTGCCAGTTGCTCCTATCGTTTAGTAGAACAAGCGATTCTAATCCAGCGATCGCGAGTACCCTGTCAAACTTTCATTCGTACCAGAGAGAAAACGAGATTTCACGGATAATAAAGCAATCGACAGCTATTATAGATTACGGAGACACAATGAGATCGACTTGTCTTTAATGAATTATTTACCGAATAAAAATTAATAATGTGAATTGTATAAAAATCTTTCTCGACAAAAAGCTCCACGAGTTGACGATTTAATTGAATATACGTAGCTCTTCATAGTCAGCATAAACTTAAAGGGGGTTGTTTAATATATTTTTGAAACAGTTGAAACAAACATTCGAGCAAAATATATGTTTTGGGAAAAAGACAAATATCAATACAACTCCATAAAAAAAAAAAATAAAGAAATTGATAAAATAGTGCACGCTTCTTTTTAAAAACTGAAAGCTTTCATCAACTTTATCAAGATACAAATAGTACATTTTTGGAGTAATCACGAATTTATTTTTTTACGGCCAAAAAATTATCGTTTAGTCGTTAGTTGCTAAACTTATATTATATTTAAATTTATTTTAAATATAAGAATGTTCAGCATGGATCAAAACGAAGCTAATCACTTTTTAACTCGCGTGTATCGAATACAGGAAAGTAAAAATGTATATATATATATATATATATATTTTTCCTACTGCACTGTTACAAACTTACGCTTGACGCGCACGTATACGTTTAAACGCGAGCATCCAACGCTTACGAGAGATTTCCACCTTCAAGATCGTTCGGGATCTACGAACCGTACCGTTCGATCGCGCAAGCGTAATTAATCCACTGCGTAACAAAAACAGAACAGTATTCGCATTCGCATTCCCACAAAGAAAACAGAAATCAAAAAACAAAGAGACAGTGACATAGACAGAGACAGAAAGAGAGAGAGAGAGAGAGAGAGAGAAAACAAGAAGAAAATAAAAAAAAAAACATCGAAATACATGTATACACCGGCAAAATTCGAGACCAACCTTCCATACGTATCCACGAAAGACCTGGGTTTGAGAGAAAAAAAAAAGAAAAAAAAAAGGAGAAAGAAAAGAATCGAAGCAAGAGGTGTGATTAGTGTAGCACAGTCGTATCGTATACGTAAAAGCGTAAAAGAAAGTTTTGTCGCCGCCGCGTTCGATTTCTGGATGAACAACGCGTTACGAAGGTCAATCGGTAAAAATAGCGTACAAAGATCGAAAGATCGACGGCGATATTTCCGGAAATGTATGCGTATATAACGACAGTTTCCGTTGGCACGCAGAGCGAGGATACATGATATTTGAAGGTACCATCCTCGTTCCCAAGTATCGCGAACGCTTGCTAACGCAGAAGAATCAAGTAATTGGAAAACTAGAACGATTCATTCGCTTGTTGGATCGATCAATTTGTTGACATACGTAATGAATTGAAGTTAAATTACTGTCTACTTTTAATCAAATTGTTTTCCCTTTCGAAGCGAGATCGATCTGTCAGATTCGAAAAGAGCTAATGAAATATATAAAACAAACGTATCTGACGAAATCTTGCGAAAGCTAAACACAATGGACGTATATGTGTTGCGAAACGAAATTTTGAAGCTCTTCCCTACGAAACTAGATACAGAAAAATAGCAGGATTGGTTGACGGTGATTTAATATGCATTTTGAAACTCTAAGATACTAAGTCTGTTCTTCTTCAGATACTAAGTCTGTTCTTCTGTGATCGGTTGTATCTTTCATATCATTATCTGAAATGCACGTATAGTGCATATATTATATATTATATATTACAAAAGATTTGGGATTCCTTTAACCCCTTGCGCTGGCAGCTGGTTCGCGGACCATAACGAGTGACCGAGCCGTGTACAATAATTCGTCGATTTCTTTTTCCTATAAACTCCGTACGATATCACTGGATAGAAACTATTACTAAACAATTACTAAATAATCAACTTATCATTTGTTTTGCCCGGGTTACATTCGAACATACATAGAAACTGCGAAAATGTTGCAACTTGGGACAGCAAAAAGTTCTCGACGGCACAAGAGGTTCACCGAATCAACCACCGCGATTGCAAACATCAATCTATCAAATCTCCCTTCGATTCTGACGAACTTTGAAAAATCTCGCGTACGATGACGAATTGCAGATCGATCGATCGTGTGACTGGCCCCAACGATCTGAGCTAATAATCAGGTAATCGTGTAAGGCCAGCAAGCGTCCGTATACTTGTACGAACGAGGATGCGTGATCGAATCGAGCGACCCGTAAAAGGGCTCGAATCGGGAACAACACGCTGTATTTCTCTGGTCACGCGGCACGTACCACTTTGTCGAAAACCGGCGCATTGTCGTTCACGTCTTCGATGGTGACTTTGAACGTGCACACGTCGTCTAGTTGCGGCCTCCCGTTGTCGGTCGCCAACACGGTCAGGTAGGCTTCCTTCTCACGAGCTGGTTCATCCCTGTCCAACACCTGCGTCGTTCTGATCAGCCCAGTCCTGTTGTTGATCTCGAATTTTAGCTTCTCGCCGGGGGCTGTGACGAAACTGTACGTGATCGTGCCTGCGCAAACGTGAAACGCGTTACGCGTTTGAATTTCCATTTCCGTTCCCTTGAACCGTGAATGCATCGTAATGCGAGGAACACTACGTGAAAAATGTTCCTGGCTAAGTAGATTTTTCACTCCGTGCTCGTGAAAGGTTAGTTGAGAGAGTAGCTCACGCGGGCCAGGCTCAGAATCAGATGAAAATCGAGAGTAACAACATATGCAATAAATGTAAATTTATTGTTCCAAAGAATTCGGAATGTTCATATTGTTTAATTTCAAAAATTATCGATTACAAGAAAAAAATAAAGCTTGCTATCACGATCGTCGATTAATCAAGAAAGTTTAAGAAAGTTGATATCGTTAAAAATATCGTTGATTCCATATGTAACAGAAAGCACTAGAAATTATAATTAAATTGTAATTAAAAGTATCTCTTTTATTTATTTATACAAAAAGTATTTTTTCTACTTAACCTTTTACGCGACAAATGATAATTTAATTAAACGAACGTTCACTTTATTCTAACGGTACGATATTATATATAAGTATTTAAATACAATACTATATTTAAGTATTTAATCTCTAAAGGCAAACGAGTATCGATAGTTTCGCAGAGAAATACAGAGTGGTACCAAAAATCACTTCTCACCAAAATAAATCTGTAAACAAATTAAATCCATAAATTGTTTAAAACGATAAAATTAATTTTTTCTTAATCAATAAAATTAGTTTTTTCCTTGATGTTTTATTAAAAAAAAAGGTGGTAAAAAAAATTTTTGGCCCACCCTGTATTTATTAATTGTGATTCATCTTACCTCAAAAGACATATACAACTTTTTTTTTTTTTTTTTTTTTTTTAAACGAAGAGCCACATTATGATTGAATTGAATTCGAGTTATATACTTTCGCCAGAGAATTATTTTCGTAAGTCACTGTACGGAGTTACTGATCGATGAAAGCAATTCGCAGAAAGTATCTCGATAACGTACCTCCATCGTCAGGATGGTCCCTGTCCTCGGCATGCACTTTAATCACCACTGTACCCACTGGCTCCTCTTCTTTCACTATCGGTGCGTAATTCGAGCAGTTCGAAAACACCGGTTTGTGATTGTGATTTTCATCCTGTTGCATCTGTGGAACCAGTGCGATTTCGATCGCTGTTTTAACAATGTCGCACGAAACAAGTAAAAATCGCGGAGGGATTATTTCTCAACCGTTTAAACCGCGTGTAACCGTGTTAAAAGGATACTTCTCAGCACGTAAGACGACAGAGGACAGTTCTCGTCGTGGAATTTTGAAAGTGACGCACGTAGATTTCTGTTTCTCGATTGTAGCTCTCTCGCATTTTTTTTCTCTCAACTATGGGCTAAGTTCCGCAATTAAAGGGTTAAAAAAAGAACGAAACTATTTAGCACCTCTAATCATAAATCGAGGCGGATATTTTCGAGGTAGCTCAACTTCATCGAAATGAAACATCCATCTCGTACCGTGTAAACTCTCGAGGAGAGAGAGAAACAAATCCCGTTGGAGTATTTCTGACGAAAAAAGAGAAAACAGAGAAAAAAATCACACACGAGCTACTTTTTGTTCAAAACCCTCGATCGACACAAGAGCGAGAGTTCTTGATTCCTACGATCGAGCTTTTCCAACGAACCTTTCAATTAATTATCGAACGTTCTACAAATATTTCCACGTGTCGAAAGTTCCGGCCGGAGGTCGGGCTCGAGTACCACAATGGAACAACGGAACGAAGAGAGAGAGAGAGAGAGAGAAAGCACTTACCGAAAATTCTTCGTCGTTGGAGAACTGCGATCTCGCGTCCAAATGCCTCGAGTGCCTCAGCCTCGTCCCGTCGGCTGTAACACGCAAACGAGAAAATGAAACATCCATCGGACTCGGTGTGTGTATAGTATATCGCAGACTCGCGATCGTATATATTTTTTTCCTTTTCGCCGCGCTGTGTTTCCGTTTCCTCCGCTGTGTACGTTACGTACGCTACGCGCGAACACGGCCCCGTAAAAGCTTTCGATTTTACGCGGTAACACGCGGCCATTCCGGCCAAGAGCGAGAAAAAGAGAGAGAGAGAGAGAGAAGGATAAATAATTGAGGGGAAACGGTGCGGAAGTCGAATCGACGTCGCGCTTTCCCTTCAAACCTAATCTAATAATTATTTCAGCTTTCTCCTCTTTTACTTTTGTTCCCCACTTCTTCTTTTCATTTCATAGTCTCTCCTCCTTTTTTATTGATTCGGCAGACTTCGGTCGTAGCGTTTCTAAGCCTAACGACAGCTTACGGAAAAAAGGACGAAAAGCAACTGTGTTTTCTTTGCAAATGAGAAAACAAAAACTTTGACCATTATGTTCTGTGGAGTTACCATCGGGGATACCCATAAGTGATGTCCTCTTTTTTTTTCAAATTTAACAAACATTGCCACCCAATAATTTAACTCGTTTTTTTACAACAAAAATAATTTAATACAAAGGAAGGAAAAAAGCTTAAACACTTGAAGACTTATTTCAATTATTAAACACGAAATATCTCTTAAAATAAAAAAGCAAAAGTAGTATTTAAGTAAATTTTAGAGATTAGGGCATAAATAATCCAGAAAGAGTAACAAACAATTCAGAAATTGGAATAACACTTGTGCAGGTAAATTTAACCCACGTCGAGAATTTTTCGTTCCGAAATTGCAATATTTTCTCAGTCTCAAGTATATTTAAGTACAAACAAAATAGGCGAGGCAAATAATAAATTTGTTACGTCTCAATAATTTCTATCCAGTGTTATCATACCGACGACTTTAAAGAGAAAGCGACGAATTTGTTGTGTGCGGTTTGGTCACTCGTTATGGTCCGCAGTTTGCCAGCGCCAAGTGGCCAAAATATTTTGATACACATCACAGTGACACTTTTGTGAGGTATTTGTTACGCGGGCTGTTCGAAAATTTAAACGTCAGTTCTTCGTATGATTTTCACAGAATCGTTCGATCGTTAGAAAAATCATCAGGTGATGTTGATTCGCCCGGACCATACGTCGTCCCCTATTTCGTTCATTCAATCCTTCAACTGATTGACGACGAGTCGGCCCGTCGCTTCGAAAGTTGGAGAAGCTTGAAAGTTTCACGACGATGTAAATCGTCTAGCGAGGAAACATTTTCCAATAATGAGTTAACTCGTCATCCCCTTGAATTAACTTTCGAAGTCCTTCCGATCGGTTCGGCGAAACTTTTTTAATCTGACTTATAACGCAGAAATTTCGAAAAAAAAAAAAAGAAAGTAGATCCAAAGATGAGAAAGTTCGTGTTGAATTAGGCTTGGCGATAACAATCGTCGGTCTTATCATCGCGCGTTTATCCACGTTGCACGGCTATTAAAGATCAATTTGATCCTATTATCGTTGCCTGACGTGCTCTGTCAAAAATAAGCAAGTGGCTCGTCGCGTGACTCTGTCGTCTCTGTGAAACTGCATTAAATATCTGGCGTCGGAACTCTATCGGGAAGTTTTCGAACGATTTACGATCGAAATCCTTTTTGAAATTGTCGCTGGGAAACATAAAAAATATCGTTGGTAAACGACGACTACGTGGTAGATTTCGTGCGAATCCGATGGAGCTTTCTCCTCTGGATTTCTCGTTTCGAGGAATTTGATTTTCCACCCACTTTCGAAACGTTCGCTGACAATCGTTCCCTCTCCTTTTCTGTTTACAAATATCAGGACGAAAAATGCAGATACAATTACTAGAATATGAATTTCGTCAGATCGTTTTATCATTGTTATTACATAGTTGCTGTATTGTTCTAGCTAGGCTTTGCAAATAATTTTAACAAATTCTCATTCCAGAATTTCTATTACTCAATAATTTTGACTCGACAGTAGACAATTCTTATTAGTCGGCAGTTTTAATTGTACTATAAAATTCTTATTAATCTAGTAGTTCTAGCTGCGTTATAAAATTCTCATTCATCAAAAGTTTGGACTACAAGAAAAAATTCTAATCGAACGATGACCTCGTACGAGGGATCACATTCCGAGATAACGAGATTTGAAGTTGGATTTCTTCCATAAGAAGAGTACAAACCAGTCCTTCTTTTCCATTTTCATCGAATATTTGTAACCCACGTAGGTAACCCAATATAGTTAATTCAAATGTAACATGGTTGACTCTTATCCAAAGTCACTGTTCAATTAATCACAGCACAGTTTCACGATATATAATAAAATTCCTATTAATCAGTATTACTAACTGCATTGTAAAATTCTTGTTAATCAGTAGTTCTAACTGCACTATAAGATTCTTCATCAATCAGCAGTAACTGAATTGTAAAATTCTCATCAATCACAAGTTTCAACTTTTGTTAGCCAAATTCTTGTAAAATTCTTACGAATCACAAGTTTTAACTACAACATAAAATTCTAATTTAGCTGGGCACTAGTTTCGATTGCAATGTGAAATTTTTACTAGTCAAATTCTTGTAAAATTCCTACGAATTTCAAATTTCAACTACAACATAAAATTCTAATTCAGCTGGTCACTAGTTTTACAATGTAAAATTTTTACTAGTCAAATTCTTACGAATCACAAATTTCAACTGCCGTATAAAATTCTAATTCAGTTAGTCACTAATTTCGACTGCAATAAAAAATTTTTACTAGCCAAATTCTTGTAAAATTTTTACGAATCACAAGTTTCAACTGCAACATAAAATTCTAATTCAGTTAGTCACTAGTTTCGATTGCAATGTGAAATTTTTACTAGTCAAATTCTTACGAATCACAAATTTCAACTGCCGTAATAAAATTCTAATTCAGTTAGTCACTAATTTCGACTGCAATGTAAAACATTTACTAGTCAAATTCTTGTAAAATTCTTATCAATCACCAATTTTAACAATATAAAATTCAAATTTAGCTGGTCACTAGTTTCGATTGCAATGTGAAATTTTTACTAGTCAAATTCTTACGAATCACAAATTTCAACTGCCGTATAAAATTCTAATTCAGTTAGTCACTAATTTCGACTGCAATAAAAAATTTTTACTAGCCAAATTCTTGTAAAATTTTTACGAATCACAAGTTTCAACTGCAACATAAAATTCTAATTCAGTTAGTCACTAGTTTCGATTGCAATGTGAAATTTTTACTAGTCAAATTCTTACGAATCACAAATTTCAACTGCCGTAATAAAATTCTAATTCAGTTAGTCACTAATTTCGACTGCAATGTAAAACATTTACTAGTCAAATTCTTGTAAAATTCTTATCAATCACCAATTTTAACAATATAAAATTCAAATTTAGCTGGTCACTAGTTTCGATTGCAATGTGAAATTTTTACTAGTCAAATTCTTACGAATCACAAATTTCAACTGCCGTAATAAAATTCTAATTCAGTTAGTCACTAATTTCGACTGCAATGTAAAACCTTTACTAGTCAAATTCTTGTAAAATTCTTGCGAATCACAAGTTTCAACTGTCATGTTAAATTTTAATTCAGTTAGTCGCCAGTTTCGATTGCAATGTAAAATGTTCACTAGTCGATAGTACATGTGGCGTCGATTCGTCGTTCCCTTCGACGACGTCGTAAACGATCGAACGACGAAAAGATGAAAAGCCGTGAGTCAGCCAACGACAACCACGGGTATAGGCTGTAGCGAAACTGTAAGCGGCACGCTAATCTCCCTCAGGGTGAGTAGCCTCCTTTTGCTACGCTGGGGGTTAACCTAGATTTCGATCGAGTTCGCAGGCCCTAGCTGGTAGCACCGAGGCTTCGCCAGAACGGACACGCGTCCGCACTTTCTTCCCAGTTCGATGAATTCGTTCGAGACCCGATAACGGATGTGATCGATCGGAGTTTGAGAAAGGAAATCTCTGTTTTGCAACCGGTTCCGGCAACGATTATCGGCGGGTTTCTTATTCACTGGTCGTTAGATCAGTTGCAGACGATACGACGAAATTCGCACGTTTTTTTTTCTCTCCAACTTTTTCAACGCGCCGATAACTCTTGCGAGCATAGTACAGCCATAACAATTGCGATTCGTACAACGCGATAAACAATACTAAAACGCGTAAGTTAAACTTTGACATATTTGTTCGACAAATAAGGTGTTTGTTTAGAAAGATTTTTCCATCTTGCAATTATCTTCCATCGTCTTTTGTACCAGCAACTATAATATAATTATAGTATTTTATTTTCACAAATGATTTTTTCTTTTTTTGTTTCATTATTTAAAGTCGCATCAATCGCTCGTGTCTATTATTAGAGACTTGAAACTAAAGCCTACAATTTATTATATAGGTCAGACTGGTTTAGAAGGTGTTTTAGGATTTAAAAAATTATTCTTTATACTTTAGAATAATTTTTAAAAAATTCTGGAATTTTAGTAGAAAGAAACTAGTTGCACTTGGAAGAACACTTTTTGAATCGAACCTATATTATACGTAGAATATGTATAATATAGATTTAAGAGGATCTGTATAATAAAAGTGCCATGGAAACAAGTTATTTGAAAACATTTCGTTAAAAAATCCATTTTTAATATATCGAGTACCGTTCAGTGAACAGCATTCTAGTGTCAACATTTGCTACAAATATCGAGAACCATTTTAATATCGCTGAACAAATTGTCCCCGACAGAAAATTTTTTACAAGTTCTATATTCTGTCTGAAACTTTTATTTTTGAGAACGTTCATTTTTTTTTTTTTCAGAAATGAATGTTATTTTTAAGAAAGTTGAAGTTCCTCAACCTTGTTCAATTTTCGATTGAAACTGATACATTGTACAGAAAATGTACAATAATCGAAATAACAATAACAAAGATGATTGTACAAAAATTACGGTCGCATTGTCGTGCGTGGAACATTAAAAAACTGCGAATTTCATGCATTTTAAATTTTTACAAACATCACTAAACAACACGTCGCAAAAAGGAATTTTAAATTTTATCTACTATATATTATAATACATTCTGCTTTGGATATTTTATACAGGAATTTTTTATATGCGTTTCCGTGCATACATTTTCGCCACTGTCAATTTCCCATAAATCCATAAAATTTGCATTCTAACAATAACGTGACAATTTTTTACATATTCAACGAGCCATCCAAAATCGCCGACTGGTCCAAATGTCGGAATGTCTCTGAGGAACATATTTTTTTCTTGTAACGCGAGATCAACTCTTTGCCCTCGGAAACATTTTTTATGTCATCTGCCAGCAATTTATTTGTAGTATCAAATAAAATGATACAACACTGAGAATGATCATCCTTCAAGTGGCATTTAGCATGAAACTTTGTTGACTATATTTCTCCAGCGTCACCAAGTATAGTATATAGAAGTTAATGATACATAATTTCAATCTGAAAAATTTCCTTCACCGATTCACGACTTTTTTCGAAATTTTATTATTCCTCTTGTACTATATTATATCACACGTTCGATTATAATGATCAGCAATTATAAAAGTTTCCTATAATTTTAGCTGAATTTAACCTCTTCACGTTCTTGGCCAAGTACAGCTAATTTAAAAAAAAAAAAAAGAAAAGAAGCTGCTTCCACTCGCGAAATGAATTTCGCGTTGCGAAAATAGTTATTTTTTGAAATTCTGAAACTTTCTTTATTTACCGAAAACAAAATGGGAATTAAATTAAATTTCCATTGTCGTAACTGGAATTAAAAAGTCCCTAGATTAAATTAAACTAAATTAAAAAAGTGCCTAAAGTGGTTGAAGTACGATGTCCCCTCACAGAAGACAGCCGAGCGCGAAACAACGTTCGCGATCATGGGGAACCCCGCGGGTTTTCAGAATCCCGGTGACCTCGTGGCAGAGTTAAAGTGAAAGACGACGAGGAAGCTCGAACACGTCCAAACAGTTTTCCCGTCGTTCGAATCGCGCCGGTCCCGACGCCGATAATGTAAGTACTTGATTCGATTATCGTTTCGCTTCCGCGTCGTGTTCAAAACACGCTCGGTGCGCGTAATCGGCCGCGTCTTTCCGAAACTCGGGGCAGAAACGCGGTGTAACGAGGACGACGCCCGATGCAATCTGCGAGTCTTGGAGAACACGAGAAAGATCGTGTCCGTTCCCCCACTCTCGTTGGATAGGGGAACGTTGCACCGAATTAACGGATATAAACGACGAATTACAGCAGTCTTCGCTTAACCCACCAACTCCCAGCGCTATGCTCACGCGACGCTTCAAACTCTCGAACTTCAACCCCCCCCCCCCCCTCCCCGTCTGAACTCTGATTTAATACGTAACCTTTGGCGCGCAACACGCTTTACCTCGACAATCTCGCCGTTAATATGATAAATCACTCGAGGATGGTCAAAGGTGACTAATTTGTACGATGGATTTATAAATCCATGGTGTATCTTTATGGTCCGGCACGTCGAGAGTTCTTTCGTCGCGAAATTGCAACATTTTCGAAGTTTCAAGTATATTTTAAGTACAACCCAGGCAAAACAAATAACAAATTTATTACTTTTCAATCGTTTCTATAGTTGCTATATCCAATAACTATTTCTGTAGTTATTTATTTTATATCATACCAACGAGTTCAAAATGAAAGCGACGGGTTATTGTATGCGGCTCGGTCACTCGTTATGGTCCGCGCGAACCAGTTGCCAGCGCAAAGGGTTAATCTCTTGACGTGTCCCGCATGTCGAGAATTCTTTTGTCTCCGAAATTGCAACATTTTCTCAGTTTCAAGTATATTTAAGTATAACCCCGGCAAAACAAATTTATTACTTCTGAATGATTTCTATAGTTGCTATATCCAATAACTATTTCTATAGTTACTATACTATACTGTAACAGTTAGAATTCTTTTGTCCCAAAATTGCAACATTTTCTCAGTTTCAAATATATTTAAGTATAACTCCGGCAAAACAAATTTATTACTTCTCAATAATTTCCATAGTCGCTATATCCAATAACTATTTCTATAGTTACTATACTATACTATAACAGTTAGAATTCTTTTGTCCCAAAAGTGCAACATTTTCTCAGTTTCAAGTATATTTAAGTATAATTCCGGCATAACAAATTTATTATTTCTCAATAATTTCTATAGTTGCTATATCCAATAACTATTTCTATAGTCACTACACTATAGTAATTACTATACTATACTATAACAGTTAGAATTCTTTTGTCCCAAAATTGCAACATTTTCTCAGTTTCAAGTATATTTAAGTATGACCCAGATAAAACAAATCTATTACCTCTCAATAATTTCTATAGTTGCTATATCCAATAACTATTTCTATAGTCACTACACTATAATAATTACTGTACTATACTATAAAAGTTACTATTTTTATAATTAACTAGTCAATATATCCAATAACTATTTTTATAGTTACTTACTCTATGTCATACCAACGAGTTCAATATAAAAGCGACCAGTTATTGCATACAGCTCGGTCACTCGTTATGGTCCGCGCGAACCAGTTGCCAGCGCAAAAGGGTTAACCTCTTGCGCTCGAACGACGTGTCACGCGCATCGATTTCATACGAATAATCCACACGAGGATATTCTACGCGCAAAAATAAGCGAAAAGTGTAGGATAAAATTTTCTCAGTCAAGGCGACATTTTCAAGAAAATAGTCTCTGAATATATGTCTCGTCAAAAATTGGCTCGACGCGCGTATGTATTCGACAAATCGTCAAACTTTTCTCGAAAACGAGGCATCTTACACGAAAATTTCATTCCACATTTTTCACTTACTTTCGCACGTGGAACAACGCCCTGTTAATAATTCTTTTCCATCACTATGTAGAATTGGCTAAATTCGAGTACACTCGATTTCCTCGAAGACGGAGGTTTCAACGAAAGTATTTCTTCTCTCGCTTTTCTTTTCTCATGCAGAATCACCTCCTGCTCGGTTTGTTACGAGACGGCCTGTACACAATTTTATATCTTTCAAGGTGGTTGGATGTTGAGGGGTTAAATTTTAATAAATCAGAGGGGTTACTGTAATCCTTGCAAAACGGCCAGCAATTTTATGCAAGAGTTGCTGTCAAACTCCTCGACAAGCGGAAAGATTAGACCTAGAGAGAGAGGGAGGAGACGCAATATTCTACGGTATTATTCCCGGTTATATTTATTCCTGATCTTTGTTGATAGATTTAGGTTACAACGAGTTCTGTACACTGGCAAGGAAAGTTGGCGGGACGTTGAATTTTAGACGAAATGCGTGTCAATCAATTGGAAAATTTAATCGGCCCATAAACGGAATGTCGGAGTCCGACATAAGCAGCTCCGAAAATGGTGTTATAATAATAACCGTTACGAGTAATGGAAAACGATGGTACCGGGTCATTTAAATTTGGCCAAGTGTAAAACGACTAAGTGAATTTGGAATATAGGTATGAAAATTAAAGATCTTTAATTTTCGTACATATATGAAGGCACGTAAGCGAGAGAAAGTAACTTTATAGAATTATTTCGAAATGAAAGGGCACGCTTCGAGTCATACTAGATAAAATATTTTTTCGTATTTTTATCGTATTTTATACGTTTTTTTCATACTTCATTGTTCGTCGCCTACGTTAAACTCTCGAGTTCAGTTCACTCTTTTTTTTTCAGATGTCCGATAATTACTTTGAACATTTACTTTGAACTAAACCGCCGTCTATTTACTACAATCAACTCTCTTATAACACTAATTCTGAAAGTACGGTGTAACAGGGTGCAAAAATTGCAACTCCCTTACACGATATTCTGATAACACGGTTTTTCATATAGAACGACTTAATAAATTTAATAAATCCTCGGCACGAATTTTTCCATCACGTTGTTTCTGTATTCTGAAGTTTCGCTTACAAGAGGCCTGAACTAAGTGTATTTGAAACGAAGTTCACGCGTTTATTGTTCTCTCGAACGTAGAAAAATCTCTCGACGATGAGAAAGCACGAAAAATCACGTGTAAAACGACGCTGAGAGCGTAATAGCAATTCTCTCATGCGAGAATTATTCTATACACCATGCAGGTACACTTCCCCTCAAAATTCTTAGGACACTTTTATCTTTAATTTTCAATTATCGTGCGTACATATTTTCTAATACAATATACTAATATAATAACTCAATAAGCTGTAATTATTAATATATTGGGTTGGCCAAAAAAAATTTTTTTTTTTAACAGATGGACACACGTGTACGTCTAACCGTAAATTCATTGTGCAGTCTGATGCCTGATTGTTCAAGCTTGTTGGAGGACAAAAAAAAAAATACACGATACACGTCAACAATTGTTTGCTTTTAAAATAGAAAATCAAAAAGGAACGTTCTCGTTGTATTTTTGTACTACTTCCGAAAAGGAAAAAAAAAAAAATTCCGTGCATACTCATAAAAAAAACTGTGTCAGAATTGGTTTGCTAAATTTTACTATCGGCGACGATGTCAAATCGTTCTTGCAACTATATTTTTTTTCGTCGAAAAAGATCAGAACTTTTTTTGAACGCGGAATCACGAGCTTGGTTGGAAACATAGCGCAAAAGATAAAACAAACAGTCGAACGAAATAATTAATAAAGTCTTACAATTATATTCTATAATTAATAAAGTCTACGTTTCTCATGAAAAATTCGCTTTTTTTGCACTTACACAGAGAAATAAAACACAGTTATTTTTTGATCAACATAACGTTAACAGAGTCTTTATCTTTATGAAATATGTTTTATATTTATTGTATTTAATTATATTGCATCTGTTGTAGATACAACAATTTATACTGCACACTGCATATTGTATATACAGCTTATGCTTTTGTATCGTGCAACTTATATCATAAATATTGTACTTATTATACATAAATTATAATATTATAATACTATTAATATACTATTAATACAATATTATATATATATATATTATATATATATGATTATTTATGATTTAGATTTACCGTACTATTTTTATTACACAAATTGTATATTATACAAACATTTGTCCTAAAATTTTTGTGCGGATTTTGGCACAAGTGACGCGGTTCCATCGACAACGTTCCAACGAGATCCGTCCTTTTCTATTTTCCGTTCTTGGTTGTTCTCCACTTTTTCCCCCAATTTTCCAGCTTCCCGGTTAACCTGCTTTTTCGATTCCCCTCGGCCTTTTTTTTTCGATTTTTCAAACGTTTGAAAAAAGGAAAAAAAAAAGTTTTGACGATAACCATTCCCCGACTCGCGCCAGGTCGTTTAATTGGCCTCGAGTGGCGCGACGCGTGCGAACGTTCGCTTAGCCTCTTAGCTGTGGCGCCGCTTTCAAAAGTGTGTGTCCACATTGTGTCGATAACGATTATACTCGTCAAAGTGGAACAGAGTACAGAGTGCGTGTAAAATTGAATTAAATTACGAGGAAGTAACAACTAGTGTTCCTTTGGGAAATCAATGATTTTATTTATTAATTATTAATATTAATTTATCAACACTGCCTGCGTTTCAAAATTAGTGTCCCATTTGTAAATGATATTTAGTTTAGGCCCTGGTTAGAGCGTAATCTACCTGTGGCAAAATGTGGTAGCTTGTAATCATTTCCTCCTTTGTGAAGCACGGCGGATTTCATACTAACCTTCTCGAAACCGTCTCTATTTATATTTTGCCACAAGTTTTTGTTACCTTAATGTTAATGTAAGTTTTTAACCTTAATGTAATCTAATTGAAAGTACTGTGTACTTAATACAATGAAAATACACTTAGTTTGGAAGATGGGAGTTATCAACTAATAATAATAGTCAACATTAACAGCAAGAAAATATTTAGAAACGACGTAAAAAGAACTGGTTAAATCCAGTCTGAAAATATTCTGAAATGTCCAAAATTTGCAACTGTGCTTTATTCCCCCCCCCCCCAAAAAAAAATTCAGTTCAAGTAACAAATTGTAATTAATTATTTTTAAAATTACTTTTCTCGCACGACGAGTGTACTCGTCATTCACAGTTAAGGAATTATACTCGTCGAACACACATAATATCTGCATTTGCTGTGAATTAAATGAAATTGAATTAAATGATAAGGAAATAACGCTAGTTTCTTTTCTATTTTTTTTCTTTTCTTTTTTCTTTTTTTTGACAAATCAATTATTCGTTCGTAGAAATCCGGCTCCGCTCGCGAGAGACGATCGCTTTGTCTCGTTATCCGATCGTCCATCGTCCATCGACAATGTTCCACCGCGAATGCATTTTCTATTAGGATAATTACCGACGACGGTGCGCGCGCGCGCGAGTCAGCCCGGTGATTTCATTTTCGGGATTAACGGAGTGTGCTACCGATCATCGTGCTTGTCGATTAAATTTTCATTAACCGAACGCGCGGGCACCAGTACGAAACGCAAACGCAAACGCGAACACGACCGCGATACGTTGCACGCACGATGCGCGGAACTGCGTCAACTGTCGCGTTCTGTCATCGGTCGGCGATGACAATCGTGGGGAAGAAACGCGCTTTCAGAAGAATTATCGAACCGATCGACGGAAATTGAGTTGCCCGTTTACTCAATCGATCAGTTCCGGAAAAAGGTGAAACCAAAAAGGAGAGAAATCGGCTTCATACACAGTAAATAAAAAAAATATATATATATATATATTGGCGCACCTAATCTTCTGGCGACGTCTTCGTGAAAACGTATGTAACATATTGGCGAAATTTGTTTTCGCAAATATAGGATGGCCATTGAAAGACTGAAGGGTTTGAAAAGTCAAAACTTGTTCGTTTTCAATTTTGTTTCATTTTCTTTTCTTTTTTTTTTTCTCTTTGTTGGTTATGGGAAAAATCGGCAGAACAGAAATCAGGGTATGTATTAAGTGGATCAAAAAGAAAAAAAAATATATACCAGCGCACCTAATCTTCTGGCGACGTTTTCATGAAAACGTATATAACATATTGGCGAAATTTGTTTTCGCAAATATAGGATGGCCATTGAAAAACTGAAGGGTTTGAAAAAGTCAAAACTTGTTCGTTTTTAACCTTTTTCATGTTCTTTTTTCGTTGGTTATAGGAAAAAATACTGAAAAAAATCCATTAATTATGTTTCCAAGTAAAATAATAAAAAATGATTAAATTAAAAAAAAAAACATGTGTCTGTAAAAGTTATTTTTGTGTTATATCGTTCGGTTTTTCAGTGACCACCCTATGGGTCACTATGCGCAAAGGAATTTCCAGTAATGAACTGTACGATAATAATACGAGATATAAGAGATATAAAAATTCGAGAATCGAGAAAATAATTCGCAGTGGTTAATCTACGTTTAATGGCGGTATGTTGTTGGAAAAATTACGAAAGTATCCTTCTGCAAGTACTGGAATATTATCGGACATTAGGAAAGGACGCTTGTCTTTAAACTAATTTATATTTTATTCGAATGCATAGTCGAACTGCAAGGAAAAAAAACTTTTCACATGCCAGCAATTTTCTGATTCCTGAATTTTTATATTATTATTGTTATTCTATTGATAAAATGTTTGTATCATTATTATATTATTAATTTTATTCTATGTTATTTGGTATCGTTACTTGGTTCTTGGAATTTTTAGATTATTGTTATATTAATAAAATATTTGTTGTTATATTATTTAATTTTATTTTATACTACTGTCATTATTGTATAAAACATTATTGGAAATTGCTACTATGCACACTTGCATGTATGCATTTTCCTATGTAGTAAACTTATTTATGGAAACGGATTTCGTCAATGTATCATTTATTTTTACAAAAATATTTCAAGAAAACCAAGGTTGTGCCAATACTTTTTCTCGGCCCATTCGTCGTTTCTGAAAATATTGGATGTCAGAGTTTCTCTTTTTACAAAAGACACGGATATTTTTGCTAAAATCAATATTTATTTTCGTCCAGAGAGAAACATAATTGTATAAATCTATTTCAATTATTATCATTTAACCTATAATAATACAAATTTAAACGATTTAAATCGTAGTGTTGCTTGAAACACACGTATATTTTTTTGCCAAAATCAATATTGATTTTCGTCTAGACAGAGAAACATAACTGTATAAATCTATTTGTTTCAATTATTACCATTTAAATTATAATGATTCACGATTTAAATTACAGTGTCTCTTAAAGGATTGACAATTTTTTGTCAAAATTAGTATCGATTTCTGGTTAGGTCGGGAACGTAAATCGTACAAATTCATTTATTTTAATAATCGTCGCTTAAATTATAATGATTCATACGTAGAATATATATTGATACGTAAATGTTAAAAGCCAACTCAAACGAACATTGTAGAATGTACTGTAGCAAACGTATTTTTATATCCAACGACATACAAAATGCATAAAATCGTACGTATGTATATCGTGTTGTAATCACACCGACTTCTGAAATAAATTATTCGTTTTTACGGCCAAACAATAGCCGAATGTTAAACCCAATTGTATTAAGGAAATTTATTTTAACTACGAAAATTAGACAATGTCGAACGATTTCGCTTTGATACGAAAATTTCAAATAAAAACATACAAAAAGCGGACTATCGGTCTATGAACGACTCAATTAACAATCAGTGACGGTATTTTCGGTCGTTGTTCTTTCCTATGGCTTCTTTTTTATTTTTGCGTTTCGAATCGGCCCTTGGCTGCACAGATTGTTAAAAATAGCAATGACGTCAATAAAGAAAGGAAAAATTGGTCGTTCGAATATTCATTCCTTTCGTTTTTTCACGGATCAATTTGCCACGAAACTTTCAACAAAAAAGAAAGAAGGGAACGTTACAAAAAATTATGGGATTTCGTGGTTATACTCGTTCTCGTCTCGACGTTCAAAGTTCAACAAATTGATGGGAAAAAAATCGTACGTCAAACTTTGGGGAAGGGAGATGATTATAAAGGGGAAAGCTTCAATCTTCATATCCGGCGTACATTCAATCGTGAAAAAAAATTTTTCAATCCGTTTACATACTGTAACTCTAATTTGTAGAATTCTCACAAAAGAGAAAAGTCTGTTCATTTCCCCACCATTTTTATTTAGAATGAAATGAAGGACACGTTTTGAAAATAGTAGCTTCACAATGATCCAGGTTTACTAGATTGTTGGATCTTTTTTTTTTTTCTATAGAATTATAACAGTTATTTCGCGTTATTTTTGCTCACATAACGATTTAGTCTGTTTGCATAAAAATTAGAACTTTTGTTACGTACAATTGCTTCTTTTAAATAAAATTAAATAATCGAAATGGAATTTAATTTCGTTTAATTACCATAGTACGTATTTTTATTAATAAACGCCTGATGACATTCGACCCCCCCCCCCCAAAATATCGTGCCATATGTAATAATAATACTAACCGAGGAATAATTACACAAATAATCACTAATTGAAAAGATATAAATGCTCTTGCGACTGGCAACAGTGTATATACACGATCCAGTTATCAATTCAAATATTACTAATACTAATATTAATTATTACCAATGTCAAATTATTAACATTGAAATTACCAAAGTTGTCGAAATAACTGATTCCTAGAAATTTCATTTCATGTAACAACAAAACTGCATTTTCCAGAGATTTCAATGATTTTCCCTGAAATATAGAAACGAGTCGTTCCTTTTAAAAATATCAAGTCTTTGCTCTTACATCGGGATATTTAGGGGAACATTTACTTGCATTCGTTATCCCAGACACTTATATTTCCCTCGGTATAAATAACTTTGTACAGTCGTCAATTTTTCACCGTGAAGTGGCTTTTTCAAAATAAATGCTACTTTTTTAAAATAAACGGCTCAAATGTTCGATTCATGTTTTGTAAATTATAAACTTCTCTCTGCATTTGAATTTCCCTGAAGTTTCACACTATATAGTCGTCAATAATTTTGGCGTTCAACGTCCAAAGTTACGACATTCAAAATGGACGAATCAAAATCTCTGGACTGCACTTTTTTAAATGTGTTAATATTCAACAGTCCAGTTACAAGTTGCACGCTTTACACCTTGTAATTGACAAGTTAGAAATTGTTGGTCATTCGTCTTCTTCTTTTTTTTTTTCCTCCCTTTCAATTTTGCAGTTTCAGGTTGAACAGGATGATCGAATGATTTGCAACTCGGTGAAATTCACTCGGAACGTTTCGTTTGCTTTGTCATCGAATTCGTTACTCTTACCGCGGCGGGAATGATTAATAATACCGGTGATCTGTAACTGGTGATTTATAAAATATAATTCCGAATTGCGCGCGAGCATCCTAGAAAATGACACAGCGCAGTCGTAAATTCAACGGATAGCTAATAAAGTTTATACGCTTCGATCGTCGAAACGTGCAATTAGTAGATTACGCAGATTATTTTCGTACGTACAGTATGAATAATTTTATATTGTACACTTATCGCGTACGACATATACGTAGATTCTCTGTACTTGTACTTTATCTTTAAATCTTCTATAAACGGACGAGCACTCGCCACTTGATTGTTTGCATGGCAGTTCCTCCTTAAGCCGATAATTTACGAACGTGCTTCATATCGTTCTCCCTCGTGGAAATTTATTAGCTTCGTCTCGAAAAATCCATCGCTTTATACATCTTCTCATCGATTCGCTCACTCGACGAACTCGCTGGTCACGAGAACATTCGTCAATTTCGCTCCGAAATGCCTTCTCTGATTTCGAGAATTGATGAGCTCTCTCTCCTGAAAGGATCAGCGAATCGAGGATAATCGTCGCCGAAAGAGTTTCACAGTTTCTTAACCAGTTGCGCTGGCAAACTGATTGCGGACCATAACGAGCGACCAAACCCGTGTAAAACAATTCGCCGCTTTGTTTTCGAACTCGTCGATGTGATATCGCTGGACAGAAATTATCATAGAAGTAGTAAATTTATTATTTGCCTGTGTTATACTTGAATATACTTAAAACCACGAAAAATTATTGCAATTTTGGGGCAGAAAAATTCTCGACGTGCGTGCCAACTTTCTACAGAAACAAAAATCCGCGTGTCATCCAACATCCCATTTTCAACACCCAATATTAAAAAAAAAAAAAAGAAAAAAAAAAAAAAACAGAACATCGTCGCAGAGCTTCGTCGAAAATCGGCAAAATCGCCGCCAGCGACGACGCGTATCGATCTCGCAGCCAAAAATTCATTCCCCATTTGGGAATTGAGAAAAACGGGACACCTGTTGCCGAAAGGAACGACGAGCCAACGACGTCGTTTGCAAGTTTTCACCGATCTTCATCCATCTCGCCCCTTTGTACCGCCCCCCTCACCTATCTTTGTTGAATTTTTCCACCGTGTGAAAGCGATCATCGAACGCGACATACGTACATACATACATACGTATATACATACGTGTACACGTATGTACGTAACCGGTCGACTCGATTGGGACTCACGAGCGTTCGCCGAGTGATTTCCATATCGCGAGGCTGGTAATTATCTGTTATTTCGCGAGGTCGCGTCGCGGATTATCGTGGGTGGTGCGCGCGCACCGTGCAGCAACCCATCGAACGATATCGAACGTGTACAAAGGCAGACAATTGCATCAAAGAGCCTCCATTGTCGCGACCATGGCCAGTTTTAGCACGACGTCGATAACGCTGGTCGTTCCGGCTCGCTTTCGAAAAGGCAACGGACTCTCATCCATGCACCCTTGAGCCGCAAACGAGCCCCATTGATCCGTCGATCTCACGAGGCTAAACGAGCCAGACAACCGCGACGTTTGATCCTTTCTTCTTCTTTCTTCTTTTTCTTTTCTCACGAATTCGACGTGTGACGAATCGAATTCAGCAATTAATGTTGAAAGGAGTAAACTTTACGGCAGAGATTTTTCGAAGTTAGTGACGGGGAATTACAGCGCGCTTTGAGAATTTTTTTGCTCCAAAATTGCGATAATTTCTCAGTTTCAAATAGATAACGAACAGATAATAAATTTATTACTTCTCAGTCATTTCTATCCGGTGACATCGTTACGACGATGACACGACGCGTTAGCAAAAAGAAATCGGCGAGAATTACTGTATACGGTTCGGTCGCTCGTTATGGTCCGCAATCAGTTGTCCCGCGCGACTGGTTAAACGAACGAATGTTTAACCCTTAGGAGCACGCAATTTTAAAGAAAAAAAAAAAACTCTACCTGCGCGGAATTGTTTTCTTAATACAAAGAAAGAAAAAACGAAAAAAAACGTTTATTTCAATTATCAAACATAAAATATCTCTTAAAATAAAAAAAAAAGTAATATTTAAATAAATTCCACAAAGTAGGACACAGATAATTCAGGAATAATAATAAATAATATTTTTCTTGAATCGTGTCTGCAAAATTATTCTCCAATAATTGTCACGAAATAATAATCCTTAAAAAAACAGAAAAAGCTCGTTTTTCTCGCTATTGAATTTCGTTCACGGACAACTGCGAATCGCCAAGAAAAGAAACGTCCAACAGACAGAGGCCAAACCCGATCGCTTCGTATCGTTTCGATTTCCTCTCCGTTCCGTTCAACCGCCACGTCCCTCCTCGCGACACAACGAGAACGCCTTTCCGAAAATGGATTCGCTCGATCCCACGAAACGATTCGCGATGGGAATATCTTAAAAGGTCCGCCCGTGATATTCACCAGTTTCGCGGTTGCTCGCGATGCCAAGGTACTGGGATACCGGTGGACTCCGAGCAAACCAGAATCGATCCGAATGCAATTTCCATTATCGAGATCGAGGCGTGACTTTTGCCCGCTTGCCTTCACAACCTTTGTGGACGATTTGGTACGCATAGTTGCTGGCCAGTAATGCTCTTATAAAGGCACGGCTTGTGGCCCTTGTTGGATACACTCCCGTTCAAAACTGTTGAGGGCACTTTTATTTTTATTTATAACATATTCGTCATAACTTGTCGCGAAACATCGTGTACGCAGACACGCACGCATACACGCGATATCCAAATATGATACGTAGATACAATTGTATTACTACGTTATACTGCAATTGTATTATACAATAATAATATATTAACAGAGTCTTTATTGCATAAAGTATGTTTTACTCGCGTATATTGTGTATAATATTAATTTAAAGTTAAATTAAATAAATGTATATTGTACATAATTTTAATTTAAAATTGAATTAAATAAATGTATATTGTACATAATTTTAATTTGAAATTAAATTAAATAAACGTATATCGTATATAATTTTAATTTAAAATTAAGTTAAAGAAATGTATATTGTACATAATTTTAATTTAAAATTGAATTAAAGAAATGTATATTGTACATAATTTTAATTTAAAATTGAATTAAATAAATGTATCTTGTACTTAATTTAATTTTGTTTCACGTATGTATTGTAATATAATAATATAATATATCAATGTATTTAATTATGCTGCGTGTGTTGTATTTATTGTAAATGCAATAATTTATATTACGCATTGCACATCGTGTATATTATGAATCTATACTTTTACACTGAGTAATTTATACCGTAAATATTCCATTTGTGTTATACATAATTTATAACTTATTTTTCTCATGCAAGTATAGTACTTGTCCCGAGATTTCTGAGCGGGAGTGTACACAGGTACTTAAAGGGCGCATGTTCTGATCCACGACGACCGTCATGGAAGCAAGTGCCATTTTAGGAATTTTTGACTTTAATTTTCTACACATAATGAGAGATCTTCTTTCGTGTCTCCTTGTCTTTCGTACAATACCACGTACTATTCTTCTTCAGTTACATCAGTCAAAAAGAAAGTTCGAAAAATTATCACAATAAACTTCCTGCAGATCGAAGTAGCCCGGTCGTAGCATTTGATCAACGTTTTCCGTCAGATCTCGTACCGAAGAGGACTTGCGCAAGCTCTGCCGGCCCAACGGATCCAGCCTCTTGCACGCGTGTTTGTCCGAGCAGGTAGAAAGGCCGGAAACGCGAAGAACAGCGAACTTTGTGTCGAGAAATATTACAGGAAACGCGAGACGTCTCGGTTAAGAGCGATCTCGCCGTCGTAACATGAACACACACACACACGGTGACGAGCAAAACTGAACGCGCATATGGATTTTTAACGCTGATAATATTTTATCGAGTGTTTGCACGTGGAATGCGGAAAATAAACGAAGTATATACCGTCTTGTAGGATGTTTCGGCTTTACAAAAAAAAAAAGAAGAAAAAAATTCTATAAATATTCGCTTTGTTACCATCACTATTTTGGGAAATATAAATTGTTTTCGTGGAGTCAGTCTTGCACCAACAAAAAAATTGTTATAACTTCGTTAAAAAAAGGTCATCGCAACGATCCATTTGGTCTCACTTTGAATCGTAAAGCTTTCCTTCACCACCTTGAATTTATTTCTTTTCTTTTCTTTTTTTTTTTTTTTCTGCACAAAATGTACAAAAATATTCTGATTCAGATTCTTAAGAACTTGATCTACTCCTCTTTTTATCGAACATAACGCCGGATGCACTGAAAAGTCTTTCACGGTATATCGTTGATGGCGTGATAAAATGTTTTTGTCTTTAGATCCTAAATATTTTATATTGTCATTTCAGAGTCACGATCGATCGCACGTCCTTAGAAACAAAAACCGATCACCGACGATCCTTTATTCACTGATTTCATACTCTTCGTGAGACTTTCAGATCACGAAAAAAAAAAAAAAACGCAAGGGGTTTCAAATTCTCGAAACTTTCAAGTGACCCATTCCTGGTTCATGGTATAACTAAAATTCACATAAGCTGTATCAGTGATTTTCTGTGAGTAAGTTTCAATATATAGTGAGAGTTGTAACAAGTGGGGATTGAATCACTCTTCCATTCAATAAAGGAGATCATTTAATCATTTAACCTGTCGATTAAAGTTTAATTATTTAATTAGCAAATAAAGGTCATACAAATAGCCCGCTACAAGTGAATTATGCGGAATTTACCGCGTAAGATCGTAAAATGGAAAATCATGCACAAAACGTTGAATGTAATATTTAAGCGAGTTAAGCAATTTTCTATTTAATTGTTTCATTGAAATCGCGATCTGAATCCGCACGCTAGCAACAAGCTCGTTCGAGTTTCACCGAAATATATACAAAATTAAATAGGGCCTAATAATTTCAAACAGCAAACTGACTAAAATATTTGTGCACGCGTACAAACGAAAGTAATCCGCAAACAGACAGACGGTGTGCAATTATTTCCACACGTATGCCACATCACTCAAAGGACTACGCAGCTCGATACTGAAGAATCATACAAACACGAGCATATCGTGAAGAACGAGACTGACAGATTTACAGAGGTAGTGTAAACTGAACGATACTGTATCTCTCGCGTCAATGAAAGTTGAAAGCTCGTACTTACGTTTCGTCTGGCGCCTTGACGCGAAAAAAAGTCGCGAACGACTGACTGAAAATTGTCCAGGAAGACCACGAAATTAGGCTAGCTAAATAAGATTACCGTTCACTGATTTCACTGACAGTGAAAGTGACGATGTTACATATTAAATGAATGGAGACATGCATATAAAATATCAGATGACTTATTCGTAATAATTGCTAATTTTCAGATTATTGGGTTGTTGTAATCAAAAATTGCAATTTTTTCCAATACGTTCTGAAATGCAACTTCATTCCAAGGGGTCGGGACAGTTTGGAATTTTCAAAAAATCGATTTTTTTGTTTTGTTTTGTTTTAAATAGTAGTTTGAAGTCTAAGAAATAAGACGCAAAAAAGGTCCTAGCCTTTAAAACTACTTATTTCGAGGTATAATAATACATCCGCGGATACAGAATAATTGAATAATTTGCATCACTGCATTACAACTTTAAGCAGTATTACAAAGTGTAAATCGTGTGATTCAAATATTACTTTTGGTGAATCGAATGTTAGGGAACTTGGGTTCGATTTAGTTGCAAATTGTAAGAACTGTGAGTCGCGATATACAAGTAAAAAAATGTAAGTAAAAGATACAGGTGAAAACTGACGTTCTGAAACTTTAAACGCGTTTTTCTCGAAACTAGATTTTTAAGAAACGGTGTGCAAGGTATCTTGGAATCTAACCGACTACTGTGAAACTTGGTACGTATCTTTAGTGTAACATTTACTAGGGATTGACGATCGAGCATTTCTTAATTTTTGAGAAAATTCGAAAAATATAAACAAAAGACGTAGAAATTTTTTGGCATAAATGTTGGATGACCAACCCGGACAATATTGAATCTATGCAAATACTGACAATGAGCTAGCAACAGTCCACATAAAAGTAGACTGTGAATAGTTAGTCATAAGGACAAGATCTAATAGTTGGTCATCTATGCTCCTTCCAAATACATATAAGAATATGTATTTTAGAGACATTCGACAGCATAAAACATTCTAAATCATTATAGAGACATTCTAAATCATTCTACATCATATTCAAGAGCATTAAACATTGTAAATCATTCTATATCATTCTATTTCATACACGACTGTAAGGGAATAAACTCTTCTAAATTGTAAGCGTGTTGACTAGATTACGCGGAATCCAACATAAACTCGATATATCAAAAACAAGTAGCTGCTATTTCCATAATTTTCACAAAAATGAAAATGTTGGATCGTCAATCCCTAGAGACTATTGTTTACTTTTGAACTTTTCCTTGCCTTTTTGTTGCAGGTAATCCCGTTTGGCTGGAATCATGCACACCGATAGGCAATGTAAACAAAAGTTATGTAAAAGAACGCCGTAAGAAAAAAGCTAAATAAGAACCCTCTTTTTTTCTCTTTTAATGTTGCTTTTTATAGTTATTTATACAACGTGTCGAAGTAAACCACAGAAGCTGCAATTTTCTTTTTCTACTAGTCCTCCGAAGTATACGTACACTTTTAGGCCCCGTCACACTGTCCTGACCCCCCTTAAACACTCAAGACCCGACACTCGCGTCAATCTACGACTTCCGGTTCCACTCGAGAACCAAACGTCAGATGGCTATTACCAGCCGTACCTGAGTTATCACCGAACAGCCAAAGCCTGAAACACCCCTTCCCGAGTTATCGTTATTTCTTTCTTTTTTTTTTCTTTCCTCCCGCCGAAACGTCGCGTGTCCCTAATATACCGTCGCGTTCCGCTCGGTCATTAGAACCGCGCCTACTCTTCCACTAATCCTCGGATATAGCGTACGATACACACCCTCTTTCCGTAGCCACGTTCCCCTTTTTCCTTTCTTTTCCTTTTTCTTTTCTTTTCTTTTCTTTCTTTCTCTCCGGTCGGCCAGACACTTGCTTCGCTCCAGTGTCCAGACGAGGCAGCCAGTTCGAAACCTGTCCCCCTCCACCCCCCCCCCTCCCTCCGCCGATCTTCGCGATCTATCACCCAGTTTACGGGCAACGAACTCGGCCCACCGCGTTCGGATTCACCGCGGGGCGAGGGATTACGATTCACGCGGATTTAACTCGGCTGTTAAGTAGCTTAGCTTCTTTATCCCCGGCCCCGGCTCGCTCTCCACCGTCTTGCACCTCCGACAGAACACGGAAACGAACACTCACTCGAACACACGATATTGGATTTGACGATAGTTGCGTGTGGCGTACGCGACGACGTTCGATCGCGCTCCCCGTAACGAAATAATCCGCCGATCGCCGATCTTTCCGGACGAAACGCGCGATTCCTGTTGGACTTTGACACGTTTGTACAGCTTATTGTTGGTGTAGACTCTGGTGGACGCTGTCTGCCAGGCAAATTTGCTCGCGCTGTTCGCAGATAATCCGAGCAGTGGAAAAGTAAAACGCAGAACGCTGATAGAGAGGGGCGGACATTAGCATTGAAGTAACGTTTCCGCTGGTTTCTCATGTTTTACTCGAGAGGTATGTCTAACGTTTCTAAAAATTTCCGAATAATTCGGGGGGACTAATTTCGTCAAGTGAATCGGCTTTCAAATAACTTTCCATTTTGAATTATAAATAAAACGACAAGTATTTCCAGCAGAGTGGGCGAAGTGTACATGTAACAGAATCAGAAACTACTTGAGAGATTGTTCGTAGAAACAAATGCAAAGTAGAAAATTAGATGAAATGTTATTCTATCAAGCGACGAATTAATTTCGAGAAAGGTCATCTGCTTGTTCAAACAAACTGGCGTAAAATTATTCCATGGTAATATCGGGTCGAATAAAATGATTATTCAACTTTGTGTTTAAACAAGGTTTGAATGATTATTTAATCCTCTGAACACGTACATCACGCTGCTGGAGGTAACAATACAAAATTCGCTATAAATTTATAAAAATTGTCGCAATTTTGAAAAATTATAAAAGATAGATTACACCGTAACAATAATAAATAAATAAAAAGGATAATATATGACAATAATAAATAAATAATAAATAATAATAAATAAATAAAAAGCATTGAATTTTACCTGATTCACCTTGAATTGAATACAGGCCACAACATTGAAGACAAATCGAGTTCAAAAAATTAAATCATCATTTTTCAAATATTTTACTCAACCAAACCCACGTCTGAAACTAAAACTTGGACCGAGGAAATATAGTTAGATTCGCATTTTATTCGCGAGCAATTCGCGTATGTATACCGTTTCTGTCAACAATGGTCTACCAGTTTGGACTAACAAATTTAAGGGTCAAAGACCTGGATAATATCTAATTCTGCTTGCGTGAGTCTTTTGGATAATGTCATAGGACGTCAAGTGACAGAGGGCCAAGTCTCATCAGGATAAATGGCCTAACGTGATTAACAAGAGTCGCAAATGTATCTTCGATGTCACACTAAGTGGATGACACGACAAAAAGTTGGCATCAAAATTTATTCCAATTACCACTCGCTACTAATAATAGCATAATCGGAAGGGATTTGACTGCGTACTTAAGTTTTGGCTCGAACATTATTTGTTAACGTGATCGTAAAAATATTTGGACACTCTATGAACTTTATATCTAAATTTTCTTCGCGAATATATTATGTGAAAAATTTGGTCAATATCTTTGTACTATCTTTGTCATATAAATATTACAAGATAAATATATAAAATGAATACACTGTACAAAACGTTCAAAAATTGCATCGATACTACACGGCAAGTACCATAATTACAACTATCTTTTCGCAAATGAATATCCATGATTATAAAATGAATATTCAAAAGTTTCATTAAAACCGTGGCAATTATCGCAATTACGACCACGATTGATAAGCATCGTGATTATGAAATAATTAATGATAAGCTAATTAAATTAATAAAGATGAAACAATCAACAATGACGAAGTAATTAAGAATAATTAATTATCAAATAATCATGATCGTAAAATATATCGATTTCTTGAAACATCATGAACGTTTCAGAAAAAAAAAAAAAGGACATCAAATTCTGTCTGACTACATACTCGGTTGAACTCGAACGATTCGACATGAGCTGTGAGCTCGAATAAAAGAACAGAGTAGTTTGGCGGAGTTTCGCGTTCAATGTCTGAAGCAACGATTAAACCTAAGCTCTTTAAACGAGCAGACGATCGCCGAGAGAGCGTTTGCGTTTTCGTTTGTTCCCGGAGCAAGGAGCTAGTCGCGCTTCTCTAATCCGCCCCTATCAGCTCGAGTATTTCAGGATCATCCGCCAACGATCAGCCACGCGGTTCTGCATAATCGTAATGGACGAGCGGCTGTCGCCGCGGACCAAAAATCGCGACGACGGTTTCCTGGTTCTGGCGAGAATAACTGATAAGTCGCGAAGAAACGCGCAGCTGTAAGTAGCGATGGGATCGAGGAGACAACGAGTACGAGCAATGTAATCAAATCATTTCTTTTCCATTCTTCTTTTGTCTTTTATTTTCCTCTGTTTTCCTTTTTTTTATTTTATGTCTGTTATTTTAGTTTCTTTCTTTAACTTTAATTTTAATTTAATTATTTAAAAATTTTTAATACTTCAATTTCAATTTAATTACTTAAAAATTTTTAATACTTTAATTTCAATTTAGTTTTTCTTTTTTTTTTTTTTAATTGCACTGATTTCGTATCTAACAATCCGTTAACCACGTTGCGCTGCCAGCTGATTGCGGACCATAACGAGTGACCAAACCGTACGCAACAATTCGTCGCTTTCCTTTTGAACTCGCCGGCACGATGTCACTGGACAGAAATTATTGAGAGGTAATGAATTTACTATTTGTTTCGCCTATTTTGTTTTTTACTTAGATACACTTAAAACTGAGAAAAACGTTGCGAATTTTGGAGCAAAAGATCCTCGACGTGCGTGGCACGTCATTCCAGCGCAAGAGGTTAATTGTGAATGAAATTAATCAATCAATTAAATTAGTCGGCGATGGAATTTCGCAACGAGGAATATAATGAAATCATTTCTTTCTTCCTTCTACTTTCGTCTTTCATTTTCTTCCGTTTTTTTGTTCACTTTGTGTTTGTTGTTTCAGTTCCTTTTTTTCTGAGTTGTATTATAGTTGTGCTCGTTAATTGTTAAACGAATGAAATGAAATTAATTAATTAATTAATTAAATCAGTCAGCAATGGAATGTCGCAACGAGCGAGAAAGACAGAGTTCTAGCGCAGCAACTGTGGAATGTATCAAAAATTGTAACGCGATCGTGATCTATTGTAACTGAAATGAGATCTCGCATCGTGAAAATTTATCATATAAGCAGCAAATTGTGAGCGATATCGGGATAAAATTCTAGCGTGCGACGTAGATTTTATCAAATATTATGGTGCAAGTTTAATCCACACAAAAAAAAAAAAAAAAGATTGAATAGGTTGTGCATTACGAAATTTTAATTGCCGAGAAATTTGATCGAGTAAACGTGCCGCCGATTCCCACAAAATGTCAGTTTCCTTTCATTGTCATTCATTTCCAACGAAAACAACGCGTATCGAAATCTAATTTCGAATTTTTAAATTTTGAAGTCTACCAGTTCCTGGAATCATCTGCTGCTGTCTTTCTCTCGAAATATTTCTAAAATTAATAATCATTCATATAATGAATATAATTATTAATATTATACTTAATGTTAATATTAAGAATAATGTTACATGACGTTAATTAATATAATTATTAATTCTATAAAATTATTAATTATATTTCTAAAACTCGAGAATACGCAACATAACATTAATTAATATTATTATTAATATAATTAACATAATTGTTAGTTTTACAAAATTATTAATATATTTCTAAGACTCGAGGACACGCAACACAACATTAATTAATACAATTATTAATATAATGAATAGAATTATTAATTTTACAAAATTACCAATATATTTCTAAAACTCGAGAATACGCGACGACAGAGTTAAATCGCGCGTTGTACTAATTTTACCACTACAAACGCCCGTTGATCGTTCAACGAACAAATCGATCGATCGATCGATCGAATTAGCCAGCGACGGAATTTTTCACAACAGAAAGTGGGAATTCTCTGGTGTAGCGAATGATAGAACGCGTTTGAATTCCGCGTTTGAATCTGTGGTGTTGCAGGCTTTCCTCGTAATCGGTCGACGCTTGATCCCATCGCTAGCCAGCCGGTGGTTAAGCGAGCGCGTTCTTCTCTCAGCTTCAGGCACTTATCGAGCATAACACGCCTTCGTTGGCGGAAATTCCTTAGCTCGTTAAAGCGGCGACGCAACAGAATTGCGGTTAATCGGCAAGATCGGGCAAAGGAATATCGCGAGCAAGCGGCACGATTCTATCGTCTTTGCAGCAGAGAACGCGTTGTGTGGTGTGGTGTGGTGTGGTGTGCCGTGTCGTGGGGTTGGCGCTAGTGACCGCGTCACGACACGAGCTCGAAAGAGAAAAAAAGGAAGAAAAACGCCGGGCGCACAGGCGCAACGACAGCTTAATCCTTGTCACGAGGAGAGAAGAAAAGGTAAATGGCTCGCAACAAAGGTTTAATAACGCGGCATAGAGCATTCCTTTTGTGTGTTTCCCGGCGCTGGCCACGGCTAGATCAGCCACGTTCGAGGTAACTTTTTCATCAAGCTTTTACAGTCGGTCGTTGCATATTGTATTACTTCTCCCATTCTCGTTTGAAAACCCGGGGACATGCTGTTCTCGCGCGAAAAAGAAAAAGAAAAAAAAAAGAGGAAGAAAGAAAGAAAAAATAAAAGGACCGTGCTGCACCGCCGCGAGTTTAGAGACAAGAGGGACGACGCTGTTCCTCGTATGAGGAGAGAGAAAAAGACGACGCACCGTTGACGAGATTAAAGTATAAATGTCGAGTATCGAATAACCGTGTCCTTTTTTACGGCACGTCCACGTACCAGCGGCCTGGCCAAGAATTTTAATCTTCGCTCCTGGATAATGGGAGAAATATAGGGGGTGGAGAACCGCGTTACACTCGCCGAACGAGAGAGAATGAAACGACATATTGGTCGCCGCGCGTGTTCAATTGAATTGCGAGGGAGAAGAGAAAGGGCTCTGTGTGTTTCAAGATAAATAGATCTTTCCGGATAGATCGACTCGTTCGGGCGTGTCTGCGTGGTTTGTTGGTCCGTTAGAAGATAGAAGATTGCAAAAATTGACGGAGTTGTAGCTAATCCTTCGACACAGCGTGACAGAACGACCAGGAAATTCGGAGTGAACGATCACTTGCGTTTCTGGCGTCTAATGATACAATCTATTAAATAGATACAACTTTCCATTTCTCTTTATTGAAAATGAATATTGGAAATAGTGTTGTGTATGGTGATATTTAAAATGACGATTGGACTTGAAATTTCACCCAAAATCGCAATTTTTTTTTTTTTTTTGTTTTCGATATTTTTGGTACGATAACTTCTCGTTTTCGATAATTTTTTTAACGAAATTTAACGCGAAATTTAGTTGATAGAATTACCTTTGACGTGTCAAACGCATTTTCAAAATATTTCCATTTGTCGAATTTTTATTCGCTGAAAAGGAGAAGGAGGAGACGACCGTTTTATATGTAAAATATCGATTGTGTTAATTTTACAAAATTGGAAAATTAACGTCAACGCCACAAGACACCACATTATTTTTTCTTTTTTTTTTTTAATTACACGTATAAAATTTGAAAATGGTTTTAAATACGATGTATTCCCTTTGTGGTAACAAAAAAAAAAAAAAAAGAAATCAATTCATCGAATAACTACTGCGGAATAAATTCGTGAAAATATGAATACTTTTATGTTACGAGCATGCCCATCATATCAAGAATTAACGTAATTTTAATATCGTTATACTTGAAAAACATACGATAGAACTGATAAGTATGTAAATAAATAAATAAATATGTTAAATACATTGTTAACTAAATATGTACACCTCCGCTGAAGACTGAAAAACTGAAATACTACTCTATACAACAAAGTACAATATAAAGCAATATATTAATACATTAGCAATTATTAAAACTGAACAATTTCACTGTCTACTATAAATAATACTGAACACTAAAAATAAACCGTTTCCTAAAACTTCTGAGCAAATGTTACCACTTGCGCTGATTGCAGACCATAACAACTGACCAAACACAATAATTCGTCGCTTTCTTCTTAAATTCGTCGATACGATATCGCTGGACAGAAATGATTGAGAAGTAATAAATTTATTATCATTTTTCTCTGTCAGGGTTATACTTAGATATACTTAAAACTGAGAAAATATTGCAATTTTGGGACAAAAGTTCTCGATCTGCGTAGAGGTTAATACTTGAGTGGCGCTAGTGTCGCGTTTGAACCAGACTATGAAACACAAATTTGCGTTGAAACATAACTCCTTATAACTCCTCGAATGATAGTGAAATAATGTCCAAATGTGATAACAGTATCGCTACAACGAGGAAGAGAGTCTTATTTTGCGATATTCAACTCTGAACCTCTGATTATTCTCTCTTTCCTATTCACATTATTTATCGGGACAAGAGTTAATACCTACGTGGCGCTAGTGTCGCCATAGCGTTGAAACACAGCTCTCAACAACTTTCTAAATAACAGCGGACATGGTAATATGGTTATACATGGTCTCGTTCGCAATATTTCACTTCGTTCGAACCTCGTCGTGTTCGTTATTCAAGAACAGAAGAATCCTACGGATCCGCTATCTGGTGGATCTTCGTTCTCCCTTCCTTTTACCGCGAAAATCCGTCCCGTTTGATATCCCGTTCCATTCTTCCCTTTCCTTCCACAACGAACACGATGGAAACTGTGTTGCTCGCATCGACCGTGCTTCCGACCAGACAGATATTTCAAATCCACGAAAGTTGACCGACAATGGAACGCAGCGGTCGGCGGTGGCGACCACGGTGGCCGGTACCGGTGGCGCAACGGCCGTGTAGTGGTGTGGCCGAGCTGCAAAAGGCGACACCCGAATGACAGGGCCGTCACGTCCGGCCGAGAGTTGGCGAATAATTACAGAGCAGGCGATACACGCCTCCTCTGTACTTTTCCAACGGCCCTCGCTCGCAAGTATAAAAGCCAACACGAAGGGTAGGTGGTAGGCCGTGCGGTGGTGGAGCCCAGCCGCGTTCGCGAGGCAATAGAGCCACCTGCCAAAATTAACACGAGCCAAACTCTCTTCCCAACTTCACTACCGAGTCTCCGGTTTACCACGACGAGGGGGTTGGATGGGTGGCGCGAGTCTTTCCACCGTGTTCTCGTGGAGCAGAGAGGTCTTCGAACTTCCCTGCCAAGGGAATCTCTGCTCATCGAAAACAGAGTCCCAGTTTTTCGGAGCACACTCGCAAAGTACGTAGATATGACACACCACGCTGACAACTGTCTGCTTCTGGCAGCTGCGCCGAGCCGATAGCTTTAAAACGATAGCACTGTACGGGAAAATTTCATCAGACGTAATCGACGAGTTGTAGTTTCGAGTGGTGGCAGTTGCTGGGGATCCTTTTGCGAATGTGTCACGTGTGTATCGCCGTAGAGACATTTGAAATTTGATTAAGTGAGTGCAGTGAAACTTAACGTTTTATAATAAAACTGGCCCAATTTGAAACGAATCTAGAAATATCTACGTCGTCGGGATTGATCGGGGGATCACGAAAGTGTACGTGCAGGTGTAGTTCGTCATGTCAATATGTCACGATATTTTGTGAGAGCATCTTCAACATTCATTACATGCTTGAGACGATTTGCTCGTAACTTTTATATATATTTTCGAATCGCCGTTGAATTTTATATGAGTATCATCGTGTCTTAATGTGTGTTAATAAAATGTTTTATGTAACACAAGTTATCAAATGTCAATTTTCAATATATTGTATCTTATTATTAAATCATATTAACCGTTCTTCTTGTTCGTTTACATTTGACAAATAAAGTAAATTGCGTATAATGTGTGTTTAATTGAATGTGTATAATTGTGTAATTCTTTAAATTACAATTTATTAACATTTTACTTATGGTTACACTTTCGTAATGAGATACTGTCGTATTATTACAACAAACAAAAAGTGCTCTAACTATATATCGGGTTATATATGTACATATACATATACATATATGTATAGATATCGATTATATTTATGATGTAATAATTCTTTTAAAAATTAAATTCAAAGGATATCGAAATCATCTTCATTTTTTTTTAAATTGTATCACATCTACACTAACAGATGGCGCTTCAATTGCAAAATGTATCTACGAAATTTAAAAAAAAAAAAAAAAAAAAAAACACGTGGTACAATCGGTGTGGCGATTCGTCGCACGAAATTATTTATTTGACGAAACAGTTCGTCTGTCTCAGAGAAATCACGACTTGACTGAAATTAAAAGAACAATACCGTATATATCTACGATATAATAGCTCACAAGGAATAGCTCTTTCTGCCTCTTTCATTTTTCTAATTCCGTCCAGAGCGGGCGTGGTATCTTCATAATGAACACGACGCAACTCTTTATAACATGGAAGTTGCACGTTATACGAATTTCATATCGCGCGGGAGGTGAAGCGCGAAAGGTCAGAATTAAATAAAAAAGTCCTCTTTAATATAACGCACGGGTCATTCCACTTTATCCCTATGCAATGGAGACATAAAATTTTCTATATATATATATATAGAATAGCTTATATAGTGAAAACCAACGTCGCCTTTCGAATGAAATGTTTCCTTTGGGTACGTTCCTCCGCCGGTTGAAATGTTTCCTCAGTTGTATTTTCCCGTAAGAAGCGTACGAGAGAACAGTATTAATTTTTTTTATCACGGTGTACGAGCTGTAATTGTGTTGTATACCAGCTGTGTGTCGGTGAGGTACGAAATAAATGAAAAATGTTGACTGATGCTCAAGGAAACACGAAAATACAACACACGCACTAGCGTCAAAAAGTTTGAAACAACCGTCAATCTCATATTTAGAAAATGATAACGATAATAATGGTGACAGAACGGACGATTAAATAGACAAACAAAATTCAAAACGAATATAATATATGTATAATTTTAATTGCAAATATAAAACGAACGAATAGTTTGCAAATAATCGAAATAATCTGTCGAAATAAACGAAGAATTTTGACGAATGCTCAAGAAAACACAAAGACATAATACACGCGATCCAAAAGTTTGAAATGCTCATATCAATCTCACATTCAAAAGAACAAAAAATCAAACTAGACAGAATGAACGATATATTCAAAACGAAATGATAAAAACGACGCGCGTACTGTATAATTTTAATTGCAAATATAAACGAACGAATAGTTTACAAATAATTTAAATAATCTGTCAAATGGACGTCAGTTTCAAAAATTGACAGAATGATGCTCACAGACAGTGGCGTAAAATGTGTACCTGCAATGAATGGCTACTCTTTCTTGTCCTGTACACCTACATACTTCGTTCGTTCCGACTGAGCTACATCGAGCGTATTAACGAGCGAGTAACCTTTTTTTTCCGCTGCAACGCGACACTGCGAATACCGAGCGAGTTACGAAGGCTACGAGGTAAGAATCGAAGGAAACGGATGTCGCTTATCAGCGATCGCCGATCGCCGGTAGCCTAGTAGCCTGGTAGTCGTTCGTCTCAAGGAACACCTTTAATTTCGGCATCCCAATTACCCATCGATCCGCGACAACCTAGAATTGACCGACTTCTAACACAAACTTTTACGCCCGGCGTCACACGCGTGTACGTACGAACGAACGGGAGTGTGCACGCGCGCGCGACACGATTTCCTTCGCAATTTCGCGACTTAATCGTCTTTTCAATGCAACAGCTACGTTTCAAACACGCGCGTACATACGTATGCCCGATGCAAACGTGACAGTTTGCAAAAGTGATTCTTCGATGCGTCATCGACGGCACGCGAGTGTGTTCCGTATCGTGTCGAGAAATTTCTGCAGTGTGAACGCTGCTTGCGACTGAAAGTGAGTCCAGAACGCGTTGTTGAATAAACACGTGTATATATTCAGCGGTGTTGTCTTTGTACAATTTCTGTCGTACAGAGTAACGGATGTGTCGTTCGTTAAATGGAAAATTGAATCTTCCCGTAATTTTTTCAGTGCAATGTGTAATTTCACGGAAAGAAGGGACAATTGTTGGAATTTCACGAAGAAATCTCAATCGGTGTGAAGCGTGAAAGCGTTTCTCAGGATAAAAATTGACGAAGTGTGATTCAGATTGGTTGAAAGAAAGAAACTTAATAAAATAAGAAATACGTTTTGCCTTGGTTGGAAGTTAGGGCTCCGGTGGCGCTAGTGTAGCGCCTTAATATCCATATCGGTCGCCATATTGAATCCATTTCAAGAATACGTTCATCATACAGAAAATTATTATATTTCGATTAATAATTCTTAAATAAATAATACTCGATAATAATAAAATGATATTGTACGCTCATACGAACAGTATTGTTACATAATGAGCACAAAATGTACTGATATATCAAAAAGCAGTCAAAAGAATCAATTTATAATTTCTTGTCGAAATTCTCTAGATATACACTACAATACGTGTAATTCAAATGAATCACTTCAATTTAATCTGAACACGTACAATTCATAGACTACCGATAAAAAAAACAGTAACAGAGTGACTTGAATATGTCTGTCACTGTTGAAATTTCATAACAATTGGAACGTGTGTTCTTCACACCGAAAAAGCTTAAACAGATCACACTACGAAGTATCCATCATTTGACAGAAATGAACACGCGACTTGAAAATGCTGAAAATTAAATTGCACCGAATGCAAGAGAAACATCCAGCTCCACAATGAAATTGCGCCAAGCGTTCAATTATTTATGCACGGTAGTTGTACAACCGACCTTTCAACCACTTGCGCCGGCAACTGATTGCGGACCATAACGAGCGACCAAACCGTATACAATAATTCGTCGCTTTCTCTATGAACTCGCCGGTATGACACCACCGGGTGGAAATGATCGAGAAGTAATAAATTCATTATCTGTTTTGCCTGTGCACCTGGTTATACTTAAATACACTCGAAACTGAGAAAATATTGCAATTTTGGTGCAAAAGATTCTCGACGTAAGAGGTTAAAGGTTCCAAGGGTAACAGCTTCCCGATCGGTTAATCGCAGCTTCGTCGTCTCGATATTCACAGAGCAGAGCAGAAGCGAAATCTTTCGGGATTTCCGCTTAAATCCGCGATGAAATTCCACGCGTGTGATGTACACGGTATTGAAACAACGGAGCGAGATGGCCCGATGAGATTACACATTCATATCGCATGTATATCGCGTTTTTACCGTATCTAAACGCGCATGCGAATCCACGGTTGACCAACGATGCACGTAACGAGATACGAGTACGTTCGCCACCGGCCGATTTCGGCCCGGACGATACACGCGTATACGTCATACACGTACGTACGTATACACGTTGGAAATTTCGCGAGACATGCAATTTCCCGCGTCAACTTACGATAATTTATGCCCGTGAGAATTCCCACGAGCGGCGACGTTCGGTTTCCATCGGACCGAGACGAGACGCGAGCGTCGATTGTCCGTGAAAAATCGACGATTAATCGGAAATATACTTGCCTCGTCCTCGCCAGCGCGGCGAGCCCTGTCACGCGGAAGTATCACAGTTCGCGATAACGCGCTTCGTCGTGGCTACCATTCACATTCGTTTCACGCGCAGATTCTCTAACAGAACCACGCGCCTATCTCCGTAAAATGCAATTCTCCGAATTCGGTAGATTCACTCTGGCCGCGGTTTCTCGAGGCAAAGACGAGGCGTCTTTTTTTTTTTTTTTTTTTTTTAACAGGATATTATACACTACAACGACGATGTTGTAGCTAACAATCGGAAAGTGAATTGTAAAATATGTATTTGAAATGGATGCTACAGATGTGATAAAACGGGGAGTGTTACAAGGTATGTAAACACGAACTAACATATGTAATCAGTCTGATTGTAATTGATTTATAAAATATATTAATAAAAATGAAGCATTATAAAACATAATATTGAACATTACGAAATATATATCGGAGTGGATATTGTAGATATAGAAAGGAAATTAAGTATTATATAAACAAATGAGTGAATGGACACAAACGTGCAATCACACTGATTGTACTCGATTTATGAAATATGTTAATAAAAATGGATTATTATAAAACATAAATATAATATTAACATGAACATTATAAAATATATAAGAGTGGATATTGTAGAAAGAAAATTAATGAATGAATGAACACTGATTTATAAAATATATTAATAAAAATGGAGTATTACTAGACATAAATATAATAATAACATGGATATTACAAAATACATGTTGGAATGGGTATTATAAATACAATAAAATGGAGCGTTATAAAATGTACAAACGAATGAAAACAAACGTGCACTCAAACTGACTATAATATCAGTTTTATTATCATATTTATATTGTATAATACTGCAATTATTCGGTGATATGTTACATATTCCCTAATTTCTTATTTTTTTTTCTTTTTTGACTGATCGTCTCTTTATGCAAAAATTACGCTTATACAAGAGAGGAGCGGCATTTGAAAAGCAGAAAACTGAATATACAAGGTGTTTGCGTTTGTTCGCTTTTGTTCAGTATATTTTTCTTGAGAATGAGAGAAAAATTGCACTATTTACTATGACAGCAATGTATAACAATTTTTTACGTTTACAATACTTTTCACGAAATTAAGATGATCTTTAATTTTTTATATGCTACAATTATTCCTCTCGATTCCTGACTTTCGTAACTCCAAAGGACATAGTTTGAATTCGTCTCGACAGCCTCTCGACAAACAAACAAAAACAGCATTCCACGTAAAATCCTAAACATAAAAGATTATGAACACAAAAGTATCCAAGACTTTCACCAGCAAACACCGAAATTTAACAACAGGAAAGAAGGAATAATTACCACACGCCTAAGAACCGGTCATACCAGGCTAACACATGAACACAAAATCAAAAAAACTACATCACCCACCTGCACTCATTGCAATAACCATCCATTAACAATAACACACATACTGCACGAATGCCACACCACAGAAACCCAAAGACAGAAATATGGAATCAACGCAAACATAAACCTTACTTTTCAAAACGACATACAAAGAGGAGTATTATTATATTTAAAAAGCATAAACTACTACTCACACATCTAATGGTGCCGTCGTCGCTAATGACCTCGCTGTCGATGCGATAAAATTAAAAAAAGAAAAAAAGATTATTATACACTGCTGTATATTGGCCATAGTAAACCGTACAACTTTGCCCTTTGCCATTCGTTCCTCTTTCGAGAAAAACACCGGACGAAAACGCGTACACCGTGTGCAACAGGAACTTGAAAGGAATTAAGAGATGCATCGTCAATTCCGTTTCGTCGTCCCCTTCGACAATTGTCGCAGGTGCATATTTGACGCGATCTTGACGCGCGTCAGCCGCGAATGGCGATATTTGAAAGTCGCGTACGGAAAACAAGGGGACGCGCAGAGGAGTATAAACTCCGTTTCGTACGAGCTGCTTGTTCCTTCAAAAAAAAAAAAAAAAAAAAAAAGAAAAAATTCATGCAAACAGACCGTGCTAGCGTACCACAGCGCGCACTGCTCGCCAAATTCGACGGGGGAAACAAACGGTCGGGTGGAAAGTGTGATCCGGCGCGACGCGTTTTTGCCAAGCAGGATCAATTCCGCCGTTCAGTGGGACGATGACCAGGAAAAAATTTTGGCACTGTGGCCCGCTTTAATTCGCTGATCGAGCCTCCCCCCAACCCCTCTTTCCACTCGCCTCGATCGATCGACCGAAAAGCACCCGCGAAACGTTTCCCTCCGCCGTCGGGTTATTAAAGGCAGATGACGGTGTAATTCGATGATCGATACTGGCAAAAGGAACCCTAATGGGTTTCCGTCGTCGACGGACGCGGCGTGTGCACAGGCGGGGAAGGGAGAAAGTGGCGCGCGCGAGTCGCATTCGCGAAAGAAGAAGGGTGGCGACGGAAGCGCGGAATTTAATTTCTGCCTGAGAGTTCGAACCGTATCCGCTGTAAGGGTGGACGAACTCGCGGGGGAGGGGGCCGATAAATAGGATCGTCGAACGCGTTCGAAAGACAGCTTCTGGTTTTGTCGTTGCTCTGGCTTCGACAGAGCAGCGTGGCGTTTGAAGGAAGAAAAATTTCGGCGACGAAACTAACCGCCGGCGGGCATTAAACCCTCGTCCTTCCCTCGTTTTGCCCCCCCCCCTCTCCACCTCCTCCCACTCTCGGTGTCGAATAAAGAGTCGACACTCCACGATTCGATGTTCTAGAATTTTTTGATCCAGTCTTCGAGCATTTGCAAAATGCTTATTAGCAACGAGTGAAATTTCTATAGAATTGCGCGTAACTTTCTCACGTTCAGATGTTCAATTTTATCATGTTACGTGATCGTGATCGTTCACGTTTGACGTGACGATTTTGTATGAAATAAATATGCAAATTGACGTTGACTCGACATTTTCAATCTTTACTGTTCTACTCAATCTGGATTTTAAAATGTAGGAAATTTAATGAATTCGAAGTGTTTATAACATTGTGGTAAACTTAGTTCTTGGTTCAGCGAAACGTTGAGCACCGAGACAATTTTGAGCAAACTATCCCAAAATTCTAGTCTATGGGAAATGATACGAGGTGTAGAGTTTGGGAAATGTATAAACAGAAATAAAATTACTTTACTGTGTATAATGAAATTATATATACTTTGAATATTCAGCTTGAAATTTATGTACTATTGAGTATCAAAAATAAAACGAAAAAGTTGAGATTGAGATTCGTCAAATTTGACACACGTGTCGGGTCAATTGTTTTAACGGCGAGGAAAAGGAATAATTCTGACTGAAAAATATCGAGCCGAATGTAGCTTGGCGAGGATCAAGAGAAGAATTTATTTTTGTGTGATAAAATATAAATTTGAAAGAGCAACGTGCGAACGTAATGAAGAGCTACTGTATTTTCTAAGATAAATAAAAATTCGATGATATACAGCATCGTATACGAAGACTTGCTATTTTCAAGTATAGTGAGTCACGCACAACGATAAATCCCTCCCGGTGTTTTTCGCAAACGTAGCCAACGCAGATATATCGTTCTTAAACACCAAATTTGAATTTTGTTTCGTCTACATACGTATGTGCAAACTTAGTACAATTTACGTACGCGAGAGCAAACTTAGTGAAATTCAAACATATTCATTAAATTCATTGCTAGCCCCTTACCTTGTAATGTCAAGTGATGCCCGTGGCACGAATTTATGATTTCGATTTGAAGGAGAGAGCAAATTATAGTTCTACGAAATTTGAATTCGAATTTTAAATTTAAGTTCTTTCGATTGAAGATGAATGGATATTTACAACGTTTCAGTGCTTTATATCCAACAAATTGTAGTAATTAACACTCGTTTAAGAAGGTTGAAAAGAGATTTATGTAATATTCAACAAATTCGCAATACTTTAATCGGTTGTTCGTTTCCTCTTTGCAATTCGTAATTATTTGTCTTCAAACCTTGTCAAACTCGAGCTTAAACCTTCGTTCAATATTTGATTTGTTCTCAAACTTTGTCAAACTCAAAAGTCTGAACCTTCGTTAAATGTTCGATTTGTTCTCAAACTTTGTCAAACTCGAGTTTAAACCTTCGTTAAATGTTTGATTTGTTCTCAAACCTTGTCAAACTCAAAAGTCTGAACCTTCGTGAAATACTGACAATATAATATTCAGCAAATATCGCAATACTTCAGTCAGTCGTTCGTTTCCTCTCTGTACAATGACCATTTTTTCTCAAACCTTGTCAAACACGTGTATCAATTTGACTCGACGCTTCTCGCTTGTCAAGTTTGTGCCTGTACGCTGATTTGGATCAACCAACAAAGCTCCGGAGCAAACATTTAAAAATGTTCCGCTGAATTACAATCCGATCCAATCCGATTAAGACTCAAACCAACGGTCACACACGGTCAAACGTCGCGCGCGAAACAAAAGTGAGGCGAGCTGCTAGAAGCACGACACCCGGGATCGAAAGAAATCTCGAACAACAGAGACACTCGTGCGGATAAGCCACGAGGGACGCGGTGGACGTGGCACGGCCGTGTTGTACGGTTGTATGTTGAAACAACTACCCGCATGTTGCATCTCTCCGGCGGGTATCATCGCGTGGTCGGCGTTTCAGCGGTGCTTTACAGGCGCAAAACTTGTCGACGTTTATCCGAAAGGATACCCGCGTTGAATCGCCAACTCGGCGAACTTTGTCGCGCGTGCAATTACACCGCGATAACACATTTCTCGCGACGAAATTTCGCTTTCAGCGATTAACCGCCGGCCGCTGCAACGAGCTCTCCTCTTCCGTTCTTCGCGATTGCTGCAGTTTTCGCGGGAAAGAAAAAGAGTGAGAGACGAAGGACACGAGATGTGCATACCACGCCGACGAAGAGGCAGAGGGGTGCAGCTGGAGGAGAGATTTTATGAAACGCAGCGCGCAAACCAGAAATTAGAACGACCCTTCTTCGTGTACCATTCAATTCGGCTTAACGATATTCGTAACACAATGCGCGGCCGTTCCTTCGACCGGAAGAAGGACCAAGGGGTAGGTAACGAGGTACGGGAATTACACCCCTCCTCCCCCCCTCCCCACGGTTTCGATTCACCGGGCTGCTCTGCTTCCGATTCGATATCGGTGGATCAGGCTTTTCATTTTCTCGCCGCGGCGTCTCGTTTAACGCCGAGTCCCTCGGATCGCTCCGAGCACGTCAAAGTGTCGGGATGTCGGTTCTTTTTTTGCATCCGTTTTTTTTTTTTTTTTTTTTTTTTTTCTTTCACCGGGACGGGGGAATTTGAATTTGCAAAAATGTACAAACGCCGAATCCGAAACGTTGCGTGTAATACAAATGCATTGGAAACGTTGTAACGCAAATGCATCCGCAATGTTGTGTAAATAATATAAAAATACGACGTTACAGCATAACGCGTGGTAAGACCAATGTGTCGTTCAGCTCGAATTTGCAAAAATGCACGGGAATGTACAAATGAAGCGTAAAACAAAATAATATGAAATACGATGTAACATAAAGTATATAATAAATAATATAATAGAACCACAGTAGAAGCACAGTACTGATATAATAGATTTGATATAGTATACAAGAACGTAACGTTGAGCTTAAATTTACAAAAACGTACAAGACGTGCATATATATATATATATATATATATATATATATATATATATATGCAAAAATATATAAACGAACAAAATGTGTAAAATGTGATGTAACATAAAGCAAAAGTGCGTAGGATTAAACTTGAATTTGCAAAAATGCGCATGAATGTACAAAAATGTACAATATATCAAAGTATAAATGTACTATAAGCATTCGCAATATAATCGTTATTGATTATAATCAAATTTGAATCAATACGATCGATCAAGCCTATTTGAATACTTGACTATGTCGCGTGTGGCGCACAATAGTCTTATCTAAAATTTAATAGCTGTAATATGACTTCAGTACCTCAAAGTATTGCAGCCGTTGCGGCTTTAATTTTCAATTAACAACTATATCACGTGTTGGTGTAATTTCCATCATCGTTTGAAAATTTGTACATTGTTACGTAAATTTATTATTTATATATTACTTATTATTTATTATTACTTACTTATATATTATTCATACATTGTTTCTAATGCCGCGAAGGAAAATCTATCTCGATTCGTCGATTTAGTGCAAACTAAACGTAAACTATTAAACCAAAATTGAAAAACTCCAGCTATTAAACTAAAATTGAAGATTCACGCAATACGTGCACAGTTGGCTGACGTTTGAGAAGAAATATTTCGGTACAAAAATGCAAAATTTCGACAGAATTGGCAAACAAGGAAAAATGCGAGAAAAAAGTTATTACTATTATTAATATATTACAAGAAATTATTACGTTAACCTTCTCTCGCGAAAAATTCGAAAATTCCCAACTCCGTGTGAACTTGGGTCGACACTGAAGATAAAAATCGGCTGTAGAACGTAAAGCATCGGGTACGATTCGACCCGTAACGACCGAATGACCGAAAAACCATGAGATCCACGCCGAGTTGGAAACTTTAATTTTCGTCTAATGGACCGCCGATAGTTACGAGCGGCTCCAATTGAAAAACTTCGTGTCCGGGATGATGGCATAAACTCGTCGAACTCGTCTCTCGACCATAAATTAAAAATTCCGCGCCCATACGTGCGGTCACGTCCATTTCAGCGCGTTTATATTGGCTCGTTCGTTAGCTGTTTGCGAGGGCAGAACGACGAAAAGAGACAAAGAGGTAACCTACCGCCGACAGACGACAAACAGAACACGCGCTGCACCTCCGTTTTGCCTCAAAAATTTTGATTCGCGCGCGATGCTTTGTTTTCTTTTTCTTTTTTTTTATTTTTCAAGAAATATCATTGAATTTGCCACAGAAAAGTTGGAGAGTTAGAAAATCGTACGTGCTTTACAATAGTTGACATTATTTCTGGTGGTATTTCTCAGATGATTTTGTTCGTTTGTCATTTAGTAACATCTGTCGGGCCTAAATGTTAAGTGAAAGTCTAAAGTGGTCTTTTAATTTTATTAAGAAATTTTATGATAAATTGAATTAATATTTTACCTTTTTCTATAATTATTCAGAATATATTATTAATTTTAGAAATTTCTATATCAATTATTCAAGCATGTGTGTTTTCAATTTTATTAATATTATATTTTAATGAATCAAATTAATAAATTAAATTTAGTTTTATAATGAAAAAAAATTTTCCATTTTTTTAGTTAAAATTAGACCATGACCAATTATTATATCTATAAATTTAATAAATTTATTAATTAGAATTATTTTATGAATTAATTTAAAATTATTGTTTTTAATATTAATCATATTTATAAATTTAATTATTATTAAAATTTTATGATTTCGAGATATTATTCGAGAAAGAACATTTATAGGATATCATAAATTTTATATTAAAATTATATTAAAATTTAGAATAGTAATATTTAGTAGTAGTGTACTTTTTAGTACTTCAAGAGAAATGTATAAGCTTCGTTTGTACATTGACACGTACATGTTTGTAAAATTTTGCAAATGACCGAACTGACGATTAATAATTCCTTAGAAACTGGAGTGAAAATTCAGGATTTAAATTGAGATTTGAAATATGACTTGATGATATTCGACTTAAATTGATGAGTAATAAATGTACGTAACAGTACATCGGCTCAATGATTAAAAACATGTTATTGACCAAGTATGTCCAATCGATACCTGGTCCAGATTTATAGTCTGCGTACTCCATGAAAGTTCGTAAATAAAATAAATCATGTCAAACTCGAGTTCGAAACTGTTATTACAAAGTTACTCCCGCTCAAAAGGGTCTTAGGGCACTTTTATTTTTAACACTCAGGGAATTATCAAACATCTCAAATATTTCATAGAATACAATACTAATCATTATATAATATAATATATTAATATTATATTCACAGAGTGTTTATCGTATAAAGTATGTGTTCTTGTATTTACTGTATTTAATTTTAATTAAAAATTAGATGTAAGTGAAATTAAGCTATAATATATTATAATTTAATTTTATTGTATATATGCATTGTAATATACAATACAAGATATTAATATAGTAACAGAGTTTTACATACAATAAAATTAAATTATAATATATAATATATTAATTATATATATTATAATTTAATTTTATTGCATGTATGCATTGTAATATACAATACAAGATATTAATATATTAACAGAGTTTTACATACGATAAAATTAAATTATAATATATAATATATTATATTATACATATTAATTATATATATTATAATTTAATTTTATTGCATGTATACATTGTAATATATAATACAAAATATTGACATATTAACAGAGTTTTTATTGTATAAAGTATGTTTCACATTTGGAAATATATGTACTATGTTGGAAATACAACAATTTACATGAAAATTATATTGCATGTAATTTATACTAATTTATATTGCCAAGTTACTTAATTTATTTATACTGAGTTACATTGCGTAAATGTTGTATCTATTGTGTGTAACTTACAATTCGTATTCGTTACTGTTCAACGTTGTACACTGTACATACGTTGAATTCTTTTGTCACACACAACTACCGTCATACACACTATTATACATCATCACGTGTATGCATCGTTACCGTGCATTTCTACACATTACTGTACTATACACGAATTATATATTACACATTCATTACTGTTCAGCACTGTTCTCATTATATACATAGTACTTGTCCCAAGCTTTTCCGCGCCAAAGTACGAACGCCGGAGAGTTTGTCGAAGACACGAAATGATGATTTCATTTGGCGGGCAACGATCGACCAGCGAGAGAGAGCGAGTTGCGTCCGCGCGCAGAGCCGATTTGTCGTTGGCGAGATTAAATCTGAACGGCCGCGCGCCTGTGAAAACTATGAGCAAAAATTCCATTTCCATTTTGTCGCGGAACAAAGATCCCGGTTTCCACCCCTCACCGGGAGTATCGCGATCTCGTAAACGGACCACGCGCGCGAGCAAACATTGTGCTCGTAATTCAAAGAGATGCCGAACGATAAACGCTCTTTTTCCGAGCCGCAATCCTCTGGTGCACGCGCGTGCGGCCTTTTTGCTCGCGGCGGCCGTCCGTTGAATATAAATTGTCTCGTTTTTTATCGTTTGTCCGCCTCGTAATCCGCGCGCGCGTACATTTATTCGGAATCGGCGAGTCGCGAAGGATCGTTTCGAAACTTCGTAACCGCGGGGGCGCGAAAACGGCGAGCGTGTTGAAGTATGCAAACGAATACGCCGAGAGAGGTAGCTAGCCACCGAAAGCGATCGTGCTTTCCTCATTTTCGTGTAAGATTTCGTGTCGTGGGTGCAATTACTATGATGTAGCGAGAGTCAAAGGTGAGCGCGGTTCGCCAGGCAATGGGCACTCCCTCGAAAAAAATACTAGTAAAATAGTAATATAATAAAACTGTAATATAATAATATAATATAAAATACTAGTATAATACAGTATTATAGTAGAAGAGTGTTTCGTAATTTCCTGCAATTATCTTAACGTACTATCCTTACGTACAATTATCAATTCGTTCAGTTTTTATTAATTTTGTTTGCAAGTCTCGCGTTTATGACACTTTACAGTGTATGAAACAAGAGTATAAAAATGATCGTTTATGTTCAGTTTGTCCAAATGAAAAAATAATTCAAGTTTGTTCAAATGAAAAATAAGTATCACTTTTTGGTCACAAGTCGAATTTGATTCGTGTGCCAAGAAGTTAATGACATTCCCTTCGTTCGAACTTATTTTATATATGTTATTATATTATTATAAGAGTATTATAAGAGTCATTTAGTATATTGTCATAAATATATATTTTTAGTATATTATCATAAGAGTACAGGAATAGCATTTGTTTTCATAAAGCCTAGACAGAGACTAGACGAAAAACTAGGTACGTCAATACTTTATTTTGATTATATTATAATCAAATTTTTGGACAATCAAAGATAAAAATAAAAATAGAGCGTCGTTAACTCATTACTCGAGGATCAACTGCATCTGCTCATTTTTAATCAGAAATGAAAAATAAATGAAATATATTATTATAACTATATATTATAACAAAATATTGCACGTGATAACGTTACAACGGGATTCTAAAATATAATATATTATAAAATAAAATAATATCAAATATAAAATATTATAAAAATCATTAGAATCATTTTGGAAGAGATCTTGAGCTTCTCAATCGAAAGTTGAAGCATGCAATAGTTAGTCCGCATAATCAGCACAATTGAGACAGAATATTGTATTATTTGCAAGACGTAAGAGATGTGTCGCAACGAGATTACAGAGTGAAAATTCACGCGTTTCGAATGCCAAAACAAGCAATTAAAGTCTGTTCTCTGTTCTGAAAAGAGACAGAGAACTTGGACATCTCAGTTAAAGGCGTTCCTTTTCATCTCTTTGGAAGGCGTAAACGACGTTCCAATTTTTAACTCCGAGCTTCATAAGTCGCGTTCTAACGAGAAATTTTTGCCAATTTCCGTTCCGGCAATGTAAATTTATGCTTACAAATGTAATTAACTTAATTTAAATACTGCACAAAGAAGAAAAGAAAAGAAAAAAAAAGAAAAAATTACGCAAATATCACACATCTCAAACGGTACATGAACATTAGGCGAATTTATTTCGCCAGGCCGTGTTCCGAGTCAAAAACGGCGTACAGAGAATTGTTTCAGCGCTTGCTCCGTGAATTATTGCTTTAATTTCAATTACCTTTGGATAACGCGTCTTGGATACCCGGAGGACATTTGTGTTCCTGACGTAATCGGGGATTCGCGTAATAGAATCAGAAATTATTTCCGGGATTGTTGCTGTTCAAGTACGAAATACCCCGGAATAAATAATTATTATAAAAAAAAAAATGGAATCTCTGAAAAAGAAAACGATCGTGGCAACGACGCTCGAACTTTCGAGGATGAATTTTTTAAACGCCTGCCACTGTGACGGCGGTTCAACAGTAAAAGGGTTAATTTACAAGCGCGTTGTAAAGCCGAATTCACACCTTTTCACTCTGAATGAACGAACGTCGCGGGTGATTCATTCACAGTGAATACGAAAGATGAAAGCGTTCGCTAACAGTTCGCTAGTTGATCTTGAAACGGATTATTCTCCTCTCTTAAAGGAAGGAGAACGTCTCTCTGCGATATTAAAATTCTCAATGAAAGACTGGGTTGGGAAATAGTAACGATCGTCCAAGTCTACAGGATGGTACAATCAGAAAGTAGACGAGTCGATGAGGAAGAATAAAATTTTCTTTTCATTTTTTTCTTTTTTTTAGTTTGATAATTTATCGAGCATAGTGAAATTCGGGAAACAAATAACGAACGGGAGGTTACTTTATCCGCGTAGATGAGTCGAAAGTGTAAGAATACAATTTTCTCACTGTACACACTGTATCTTTAATTTTTCTGTAGCCAATTCTCGATTAAACATTTTTTGACAAAGTCTCGTTTCCTTGAAAAAGCGGTATCGAACGGAGAGAAATTTTATTTTACACTTTTCACGTACTTTCGCGAATGGCCAAATTCAACTCGATCTTTTTTCAAAAAGACGAAGCCTTAAATGACAAAAATTGTCGTTCCTTCTTTCCGAGTTACTTATATTTTTTTTTCCGCACAGAATCACTCCCTTTCCGGTTGTGCCACCTTGCATATTCATTTCGTATGTACAATACTGGCCGTTCGAATACGCAATCAGTATAACTGTACCAAGTTGTAACAGCGTGCACGTAAATACTTGTATTGTTATATTGTACACGTATATTTGTCACTGTATTTGTCACACTTGTATATATTTCACTTTCATTAAAACCAACAACGCTTGGCTCAACTCTCTTTCACTATTCTGGATTAGTAACTTGGAATAGTCATTAAATTGCAAGTAAGTTACATTATTATATTTTACATTATATTATATTATACTATATACGTGCTATAAAAATAATATAGTGTCATAATAAAATAATTTACTATACTATATTATACTATATTGTTATTATATTATACATATATGTCACTGTCTAACTAATAAAGTTTCACTCTGCTCTACTGATCATTTGAAATAATCACCACGGACGTTTATACGTACGAATTCGTATTTTTGAGAATATGCATGAAAAGGCAGAACTTTGACAGAAAATTATTCCATACAGATACGAAATATCGTCGAAAGTACAATACTCTGAACGATCTTTTAATGTCGTGTACGTCCGCTGTGATTCAATATTTTAACTTAATCGAACCACGAAAAGCGAGTTGACTCGTCACTGGAATACTAACCTTCTGAACATATTTATATTATTAAATCTATCATAGCACATCTCTTCGAGAAACAAATAACATCGCAATCAACGCTAAAACCACCGACGACCAGAGTGTAACATTTGTAGCAAGGATATTAAATTGCAAGGCGCAAGAAAAAGTTATGAAAGTAATAATGCAATGAAGCTTCTGTTAAAAGTTACAATACATTACAATATACAAAGTTATAAATTGGCCATTTCGTCCACTTTGGTGATAGTTCTAGCGTTAACCTCGTGCCACTCACGTCGAGAATTTTTTCTCCCCAAAATTGCAATATTTTCTCAGTCTTAAGTATGCTTAAGTAAAGACAAAACAAATGATAAATTTATTACTTCTCAATCATTTCTATCCAATGATATACCGTACGAGTTCAAAAAGAACTGCGGCGAGTTATTGTACACGGTTTGGTCACTCGTTACGGTCCGCGAACCAGTTGCCAGCGCAAGGGGTTAACCTCTTGCCACTCACGTCGAGAATTTTTTCTCCCCAAAATTGCAATATTTTCTCAGTCTTAAGTACACTTAAGTATAACCCAGGCAAAACGAATGATAAATTTATTACTTCTCAATCATTTCTATCCACTGACATACCGTACGAGTTGAAAAGAAAAGGAAAGCGACGAATTATCGTATACTCGGGTTCGGTCACTCGTTACGGTCGGCAATCAGCCGCCAACGTGCAGTTGGTGTCAAGGTGAATGGCAACGTGAATTCCGAGATCTAGCCCTCGTGAATCTCGAGTTGCAAAAGTCTTTACTCGAGAATAAACAATCATCCGATTGACGATTAAATAAAGTCCCTTCGAAAGTCCACGGTCCGATGGCCAGCGAATCGAAATCCATAGCGTAAAAGTGGTTCGAACCAGCCAACGTGGAAATATACCAACGTGAATTCGGCTTAATCCCGCAACGGGATCCGTCGCCCCAGAACGTGAGAGCGTCGCGACGCGCTGCGCCACCGAGCATCGGGACAGGCGTATGCTATGCAAATGGAATCAATTTGCGAGTCGGTGGGCGTCACCTGTTCGTGGACAGGATAACCGACCACCGTCACATCCTTTGTCTCCCCCACGAATTTGGCCGCGTGCCGCCACGTTCCCGTACCTAACTCCGCGGCTTCTCCACCTCCGTGAATCGAGTTTATCCGATCTGGTGGCGAACGACGACGACGACGACGACGACGGCGATGACGATGGGGAAGAAGGGACCATCGACGAGAAGCAAGTGGTCTTGTCGAAGGGGAGGTGGGGTGGCAACGACGACGCGACGCGGTGTGATTTAATATCGTAAAACAGACTGCAACACGCTGTTACGCCCCGCAGAATTCTGATTTCGATGGAGCAGGGGAGAGGGAGCGAGCAACCCCTGCTGTTTTCCACTCTCTCTGTGGGGTGTTCCCTCGCGCAAATACAAGCCTGTTTCGAAACCCTCCCCCAAAAACTTGGGGATGCACGCACCGTATCGTGTCGTATCTGGAAGTGGTGGATGGGATTTTCAATGAGCGGCAGACGCGTTTCATATCGACGCAACGCGTGGAAGAGGCCAGGATTCTGGTCTAGTTGAAACCTCGGTGAAAATATCGTTCCCCGTCTCGTCGGTTGCATCTGGTATCGACGCTGATCGTATTTATTTAATTTAGCTGTTCACTCTGGAGCTGGACGTTGTAATCCGATAAATATTATGATTATTTGAAACGTTCCTTTCCCGCTGAAAACGTTCTCCCTCGAATACGCGCTACTAACCGGCTCTCCTCGTGCAACAATGAGGAAAGGAAATTATTTAAGCGACCTGTTTCTGAATCGCGTAACTCGCTCCAACATTCGTGGCTCCGTTCTTTCGACAATTTCTCCGGTTCAACTTTCCTTCTTCTTCTTTCTTTCTTTTTCTTTTCACTCTTATTTTTTCCGGCAATAAACGTTTACCGCTCGAACGAAATATACAAGTATAAAGAGTTTCGTTGATATGTATGACTTTTCGTTGCAATTCTCAGGTGCTTAAAGTCGCCTCGAAACTTGACTTTTTCCGTTCGCTAAAATGAGAAGCGTCGCAGCGAGGTTAATCCTGAATTACGTGTAACATATTCATCAGGTGCGGAGATGTCGAGATAAATTTATCATTTGTTTATAAAAATATTGCAACGTTACGATTAATGAGATTGTTTGGCAATATTTTCTTCAACGACAAACGTTTGCTGCTCGAACGAAATGCGTATAAAAAAGAATTTCGTTGATTTGTGCGATTTCTCGTTCTGTCTCTCATTTCTATTTTCTCGAAACTTGTTTTTTTCATTTTTTTCTCTTTTTTTCCCGCTAAAATAAGGGCGAGATTGTAAATGTAAAAGCATTGCAACGAGGTTAATCTTGAATCACGCGTACCATATTTATCGGTCGTAGGAAATTTCAAGATAAATTTATTATCCATTTGTAAAAATATCATAATCGTTATATGCGGATTTTTGAGAATTTTGAACATTTATTGCGAAATTTGAGGTTGCAAAAATCCGCCGAGTGCATGCAACGTGCAAAAGCATATAAAATATCGAAACATTTTATACAATAATTAATGGCGAAATCGATTTTCCATCCAGGTTCCCTTGTCTAAATTTTATCTGTGAAAATACGAATTTTCACAAAGATCCACAGTCTGTTCATTGCTTGATATATGAGTGAATTAACGAATCTCAAAGAAAAGAAAATGGTGATTTTGATGCTATTTTTTCTTTTTTGCACCTCTTCTAATGTCTCAAAATATATATCCACCAAGTAGAGTAAAGATGCTGGAAAATTTCCTAACTTAAGGACGAAACGACACATTACACTGTGTTCCTTTCACAACGTGTGACCATGCTGTAAAATCATCTGCATTGTCAATAAATGGCCTTTTTCTCTTGATTCTACAACTTAAACAAACGAGTTGTCATTGATAAAGTCGTCGACTCGATTCAGCATGTATTTATATATAATGAAGATTAGTACCTATATATATGAACCTTTGTTAGTACCTTGAGATTCCATAAGAATGTTTGTCTGAACACGAACTGTTCTTTGTGGACATTTATATGGACATTTATGTGAACCAAATTTTAGTAGATAAACTATTAAATGAACATTTGCTAGTTGGATCCACTTGTTCGAACCTCAACTTCTACGAATTGATGTTTAAAAAAAAAAATGGACTTTTTGAACATCAGAGCTACGTAAAGTAGTCAAAATGACAAATTCGTGAAACAGTGCATTTTTAGAGGTTCAAATGATTTTTCGTAAAAGTGTATTGTAAAACCTTCATTATATACGTATTAATTTATCATCTTTATTAGAAACTTTATACACCTGAAACAGTGTATTTTTCGAGATTCAAACGATTCTTCGTAAAAATGTAGTACTCCATTGTATCATGAAATCTTTGTATATGTGTATTTTTTTTAAATGTCTCTGATAAAAATTTTACGCACTAATATCCTCGATAGTTCTACGATTAACCTCTTGCGCTGATAACTGGTTCGCGAACCATAACGAGTGACCAAACAATGATTCGCCTTCTTTTTGAATTCATCGGTATATCGCTGGATAAAAACTACTAAGAGGTAATAGACTATAGTAATTTATTATTTGTTTCGCCCGGGTTATATTCCAATACACTCAAAACTGAGAAAATATTGTAATTTCCGGCCCAAATACTTTCGGCATGCGTGACGAGGTTGACCATCAATTGATTGATATTACATAGAAATGTCGAATATCTCTGGCTATAATATACTGATGTATTATTATGTTTTTAACTGTAACATTTTCGACCACAACTGTAATTAATAATTATATTAATCATACTTGTATACCGAAATATTTTCCTGCACCTAAACACACAGATAGAAATTAAGGACAGTTCCAACGTGCACTAAGAAGAACACCTAGTCTAGTCTAGATTACGCTTATCTACAGGAAATACCGGCTTTGCAACCCTTTCCCCCCCCCTTCCCCTGCGATTCCGCTCGCACCCTCGCGCCAATGGTTCCACGCGCTCTTCCACACACACACACACACACACACACACACACAACCGCTACAACCCTCATCTGTTTTCCTCCCACAAGATGCGTCGTCTCGCGCGTATCTCAAATAACATCGAGAGAGAAAGAGAGAGAGTGATACTCGATACATATACATACATATATATATATATATATATATATATATATATATATATATATTTGTCCTACTTGCGAATCCGATGAAAAACAATTTCAATCTGGCCAAAGTAGAAAGTTTCGCAGCGCGCCCTCTGCCACGTCTCTGTCCGCGGTTGTCTTCTCCCTCCCCTCGCCCCTTTTTTCTTCTTCTTCCGCTCTCACCCTCTTCTGGTCGTCTCGTTTCTTTCGTTATCTTCTTACAGTTTATTGTTTTCTACGAGCGAGAAATTGCCAGGGACCACAGACGAGGCTCTACGCAGGGTCCTCTTTTCTCTCTCTCTCTCTCTCTCTCTTAGCTGTACTTGCCAACTGCGATAAGTTTCAAACTCTCCGGGAAAGACTGCTCGTAAAGCAATCACCCGGGGCTTTCTACGGTTGTTCAGTTCGTTCCTCGAGCTGGCATTTCACAGCGTACGGTCGTACCCGAAGTCGATATATATATATATATATATATATATATATATATATCACGGAGGGAATTCCCCGACGATCGATGTGACCCGCTTTCGATTTCAATCGACTTCGAGCCGAGTACCTCGCGGGACGTTTTTTTTTTTTTTTTTTTTTTTTAAACCAAACGTCGATTATCGATATTTGTTTCGATATTCGCCGAAAAATCGACGATGCACGCGCGTACATATATATACGTTCTCGTGCGTGTATCTCGCATTTTCGGATCCACTGAGCGGCCGTTTCTCAATCGCTTCGTAAACGTGCTCGTACGTATCGTTTCTTGCGGAATTTTTCATGAATAAAATGGACTCGGCGAGCGATGTTTGACCAGTAACTGGGTACCACGGGCTGTGTACACGTGCTCCGGATATTTGCGCAAGTTTCGTGGGTATCTTTTGTGAACACAACCGGAGAAATAAAACCTAGAGAGAGAGAGAGGGTCTTTTGATCTATTAATCTTTCAACCAGGGACGACGACGAAGTTGAAACTCGTCGTTGGGCAAATGCATCGGCAGCGCGCGAGGCGAGTTAACTCGTCGTGGAACTTTCGAGGACAACGCGTGTAAATTTAAACTCGATGCATCGTTTGTTCTTCTCTCTTTCTTTTTTCTTTTCACGTCGTCGCGGTACACGATACACGCCACGCTTTAAACCGTATCGCACGTATTGAATAAAATTTTATTTGAAATGTTAATTTATTCATCGCGGAGCATGTACTTTGAGAGTTTCGCTGCTCAATAATTGTATGATTCATTTGTTGCTTTTTGGTAAATCACGAGATTAAATATTGTAAATATTGCATTGTACTATATTTTAGATTAAAACGAAGACCCACTGATGCGCCGAATTTCAGATTTTCTTTTATCACGATTGATATTGATTGTCGAGATCGATAATGATTTCCGTTCGAATGTGTACGACTGTGTGAATTTATTTCTTTCAATTATTTTTTATTCATTTGTAACGATCGTGATTTGGAATTGTACGATTTATAAGATATTTCAATACGTATCGAACACTGGTTGTCCCAATGTTAAGTAGTTTGCATATTTTTAATTTCCTACAAATAGGAACAAAAATTCGTAGGAAATATTTCGTAATAGTAATTTGTTGAAAGCAACTGGATAATCTGCACATTTTTGACACATTTTCTTCGCGTTCTTTAATTTCTCACAGATGAACGAGAATTTGCATACTGGAAAGTATACTGACGTACTAGATAGGCTAAATTTGATGATATTCGTCAATTTCGACACTAGAACTATCGACGATTATAAAATCTGCAGCAGGGAAATTAAAGTGCAAAATTTAATACAATAAAGAATACAAGTCTTTGTTTGTACAAATAGAAAAATTTTATGGAAATTCCTATGGAAAAATTATAAATTGGTCGTTTTGACTATGGTAGTTCCAGTGTTAAATATATTGCAACATGCTCTTTGTAATAGAATAATTCTGAAGACCTGCTGAATCTGATTTAGATTTCAACATCTTTTGCGTACATATATATATATATATATATATATATATATATACGCACGCGCAAAAGTATTCAAATGCATAAAAATCACGGTCCAGTCACTGAAATATGATCTCGAGATCGGAGATCAGAATTGACACGAATGCTCGTTCCATGGAAGCACGAGTTCCGAGAACCGGAACTCTGCGTCTACTAAGCAGGGGATGAAAATGCGTCGATCAAGCGCGAAATACTCTATTTCCATTCGAATTAATTCCAAGACGCCTCTTCTTACCCTCCCCTTATGATAATAGCGCTCGACATATTTGCATATGTATGCAGCGTACCCGTCGATCAAAATCGACGTGATTTCAAAAACCTGTTCGCTATTAAGGAATCACGTACTTTCGACGAAGTCGAACAGAAAATTCGACAATTGCGACTCTTCTGAAATACTCTGAAAGATCATTAACTCAGAGTGTTTTTTATGAAGCGTTTAATTTAATAATTAGCCTGGAGTTTTCTTAAGCATTTAATTTAATGACAACAGACAGAAAGCATTTCTTCCTCTCCCAGAAGTGAAATTCTCCAAATCGGTAGCAGAAAATTCCTTCTATAAATCGGGGACATTATTACGTGACAAACATAGTCGTTACAAATCGATGAGAAAGAAATCTATAGAACAGAATATATATTATAGAGCACAAGATACGGAGTAGAATAGATACGCAATATAGAAAAATATAAAAAATATGAATTCTGATATTTAAATTTCTGTGATTTGGCCCCTCAAAGATATAAAATCACAGTAACGATTGGAAATAACGAAATAACAAAAATTTTTATTATACGGAGATATAAAAAAAGAAAAAAATATTACGCAAGTATAATCATTACAAGATGACACGAATTTCGTTGCCTCCAAAAAGTGAAGAGAATTGCAGCAACTTCTACAGAGCATAAAAACACGACAAATTTCCGATACGATCCAGTATATTCGTTTTCATCCTTCGATCAACGAAAAAAATCAACGTGACAACGCGACACGACTCGACGATAGACAAACGAATTCGAGTTCAATGCGCTTTCCAATCATGCCACTCTGCTCGATAAGCTCTAAGCTTGATTCGTTCATCGTCAAATACGTTTGGCTCTCGCGGGGGACAAGGGACAAGCCGCGTCCGACCGACCGATCGATCGTCTTAACTGGGTCGGATTCTCGGTCAGAGGTTGCCAGAGACCGTCGAAAAAGTGTCTTTTCGGCGGCGGATATAAAGGCAAGTGTTCCGCGACGAGAAAAAGAAGGCAAATCGAATCGGAACATGCTACTGCAAAGTGTACTAGCGAGCAATGGCGGGTAGAGCTCAGGCAAACGTTGAATAACACGCCTTTCAAACCCGCTAGACCTCGATTACACGCAGAATTCTTTCTCGTGCGGGGCGTTTTTCTTTTTAAAAATTTACTTAAAAGTAGGATCGTGCTTGCTACAGCATTGACTCGATATTAGTATTCCTTTCTTTATGATTCTCTCGATATTGTAGCAATTGGCGGTGCGACACTAGCGCCACGCGAGTGTTAACTACGTATCAACACGCAACGTATGTATTTATGTGGCAAATTATTAGTATAACAAAAAAAAAAAGATTGTTTTTGCAATAAAGTTACGTTGTTTCTAAAAATTAGCAATTTGTTTAAAACAGATCGTGCTTGTCGCAGTATTGCATTGATTTGATATTAGTAATTCTTTCTTTATGATTCTCTCGATATTGTGGCAAATGGCGGTGCGACACTAGCGCCACGCGAGTGTTAACTACGTATCAACACGCAACGTATGTATTTATGTAGCAAATTATTAGTATAACAAAAAAAAAGATTATTTTTGCAATAAAGTTACATTGTTTCTAAAAATTAGCAATTTGTTTAAAACAGATCGTGCTTGTCGCAGTATTTATGTAGCAAATTATTAGTATAACAAAAAAAAAAGATTGTTCTTGCAATAAAGTTGTTTCTAAAAATTAGTAATTTGTTTAAAACAGATCGTGCTTGTCGCAGTATTGCATTGATTCGATATTAGTAATTCTTTCTTTATGATTCTCTCGAGATTGTGCCAAATGGCGGTGCGGCACTAGCGCCACGCGAGTGTTAACTACGTATTAATACGCAACGTATGTATTTATTTAGAAAATTATTAGTTTAACAAAAAGAAAAAAAAAAAAAGATTGTGCTTGCAACAAAGTTACGTTGTACTCGTATTCTCACGTGCATATGTATAGTATATGTCTTTCTTTATGGTTTTTTTTAAGATTGCAGTGCGATACTAGCGCCACGCGTTGACTACTAATATACAACATACGTTTATGTTTGTACAGACGTATTTTGGAAAAATTTGTTTAAAAAATGCACAGTTTATCTAAAAAATGATCACACTTTCCGTGAAGTTCACGTTGTACTGATTAGTAGTCGTTTCTTTATGATTTTCTTAAGATTGTGATAATTTAATGACGAAGCTGCTCTTTTATTTATCATAGAATGGACCTTCATTTCTCGAATGCCTTAGTGTTCTCCTTGTCAGACAATATTATCAGAACGAAATGTCTGCTAGTAACTAGGAAATCATCTGCTATCACATAGCAGACATTCCATTCTATAACGAAGCACCATTGACTGGAACGCCATTTTGTATATACCGAACGATATTTCTCTCTGCAGAACAGTTGTTGAAATCGTAGAAGTTCGATGTTGAAGTTGAGATCGAAAAAAAGATATTGTAGAGCGGATTTTTCGACAGCGGGGATTTTGGGATACTGACCGTTCAAAAATTCGTGCAAATATAACTTTGGAACTAGCTGGAAAAATTTAACTGCGATAGCGATGTATGAGTGATTGGAGATTATTTCGTATTCTATATATATATGTAACAAAATAAAGTACAGAAGTACTGCGCGACAATATAGTAAAATTTCAAATACAACGTTCGCATAAAGTATTTTAGTAGAACTTTTTGACACAGTTGCAGGAAATTTCAACATTTGAAAAATACAAGAAACGAGATGGATAAATGTATATGTCATGCACATATACATCTGAATGTACTTTTTCATAAGCTACGCGACATAACAGAGAAAAAAAAGGTAATTATTTGAAAGAAAACGTCGATAATCTTGAAAATTTAGAAAGAAAAAGAAAACGCTTGCATAATATTGGTCGTTTTAGTACCGTTTGAATCACGTACGGAATATATTTTTTGCATCCTTGCAATTAAAAAAGACATTCGGGGGGAACACACTTAAATACGCACGTAACAAACAAAATAGAGTCTCAGTACATTTTGATTTAAAACATTATTTTCTAAAATTTTTATCTATAATTAATTCCTATTTATAAATTTTAATAACAATACATAAATATAATTTAAGCATACCTTATAGATTATCAAATGAAATAACAAAGTTGTCCCTAAGATTGAAATGCCGCCATATTACTTTATTTTAATGATTCAATATTTAATTATAAAAATTTTATTCTTAAATTAATGGAATAGGGTATCTAACCCTAGTTTATTATTAGATTTTAATATAAAAATTTGTGCTATTAATATTAATTCAACTTTCAAATTTAATTTTTACCATAATAAAATTATTAACTTACAATATAAGTTTAATCGCCATTGCTGGCGCTTTAATTTTTATCATTATTAATTTTAATCCCCCTATTTCATTTTCACTAAATTATATTAGAACTTTGTACCAATTTCATTATATACGTATCTGTATATATATTTAATATAAATAAATTATATATAAAACATTAATTTAATTAATTTAATTAGCTTCATTAATAATTACATTTAACGGTTTGTCGTAGAACAGAATTCAAATACCAAGATGTTCGAGAAACAGTGACGTACGCATAAACAGGAGAAAGATTACAAACGCGCGACGTTCGTTTTATATATCGCGAAACGGCAACTTCCAGTCCACGGTGCAGTTTGCCGCAGTTCTGATTCCGGATGTGTCAAAAATTACAAAGGGATTTCCAACCCCGCCAGCTAGTCAGCCGGGCATTTCAAATTCACCGCGTTGCTCAAGCGTTTACTTTTTTAATACGCGGGCAACGCGGCCTCGGAATGCGCAACAGAGGCGACCGCGTTTCGCGTTCTAATGCAGATGCTAGTTGCCATGGCCGCGGGGGAATATATCACGCGAGAATGCGTATACCGATCGCTCTATTGATCGGAATCGAGCCCGAACCGATTCGATTCGATGCGACGCAACCCTCCGCCCGTGAACCCGGCGTGCCACGCCGCGTCCTCGTTACGTCAATTATCATCGGAGGTACAAACTACCGGAAGCACCGCTGCGAACGCCGCTTTCCAAGCTAATTTCCCGTCGGATTATGTTTCGTGCCACTTTATCCTATCCTGCGACCCATCGTCCTCGTCCTCATCTTCCTCCAAAATCCTGCCCTCCCGCCCCGTTTCCTTGCGAAAGCTGCTGGATTAGCGAACGGAGTCGAAGAAGGAAAAAAAAGAAAAGAAAAGAAAATGTCAAGAAAACGTTTGAACTGAGAAAGGAAATCTCAAGGGAGATGAATATCTTCTCGACGATGGAAAAGAATATTTTTAATGTGAATAACAATATCGGAACAACTGGTAGGAATATTGTTTCATAAGGGAGCTTTCAAAATATAAATGAATATTACACGTGGAACTTGAATTTTTGGACAGTGTCGTTTTAAGATCGTGTTCTTTACATATCTGAGCGTATTCTCTTTTTTTTTTTTTTTTTTGCTTTTTTTTATCAGCTACATGATGCAATAAAAAAGAATATGCTAACGAGGAAGCTGACAAAGCAGCCAAAGAAGCAACATCGTTCTCGTCGAATGTCATTCGAAGACGAATTCCTTATCGAGACCTTGTTGTAACATTACACTATGCCGAAAAACAATCATGGAACAAAGTATGGAACACCTCCAAGAAAACAAACACTCATAATATAACTCAAGATTTCGATCAAACAATGTCTACCCACAACATGAAAATAAAAGACAGAATAGTGACGACAAGGCTTAGAACAAGGCCACTGCAAACTCACACATGAGTAGTTATTTAAAAAAAAACAGAACCCCCAATGTGTATCCAATGCAACCGAATTTTGTCAACCAATCATCTTCTACTTGAATACACGCCTCAAAGGCAAAAATACAAAATAACTTCACAGGCAGCCCTGACGTCGCAGAAACACGTAGGAAATTGTCCTGAATTATCTAAAGGAAACTAACGTCTACCGTAAGATATAATCGTCTCGAAAAGAAGGAAACAGTACCTAGCCGTCGCTAATGACCAGAATGCGACGTTAATCATAAATTTAAAAAAAGAAAAAAAAAAAGAATATACAGTTGTACGAAAAAAAGAAATTTCCGAAAAAGAATGACTTTGGAAAAAAAATCTTACCTAGATATTGGCCTTTCATGATACCATTCGTGTCCGACGAGAAATATTTTTCTGCATCATTGCGCGATTCGAGAAGATATTCAGACGATGTATAATGTGTGTGTGTGTGTGTGTGTGTGTGTGTGTGTGTGTGTGTGTGTGTGTGTGTGTAAATAATTAATATTATTAATATAATATATAAAATTAATATATTATGCATATATAATTAATATAATATATAAATTATATAAAATTTTATTTAATTTTATATATAGTGTATAATATAATGTAATTACGGTTAAATTATCAATTAAATTAATACTTTATATACAATTTATTAATATTAAATATAAAATTATATAAATAAACATAATTCTTTATATTATAAAATTAATGAAAATTAAATTAGGAAATTCAGAAATCAGAGTCAAGTCACTTTGATAAGTCAGGTCTCCCAGGTCAGGTTCATCAGAATGATCAGAAATAAATCTTTGAACACGTGTTTACCCAGTGCCTTATTTCGCGTCGTCGTTTCTGAACTTCTATCAAACGAATTAATCGTTTTAAGCGTCTCAATCAAGTTGTTTGTCTAACACACGATTAAACGTTCCAAGAGTTAATCTTTCAATGGATTATTATCGGGGCTGTCGCGATCCGTCTAGTTTCAAATTGACGATCGTATTGACCGACGTCGTTATTTGAACATCGTTTCGCGTAATCCTGTATCGTTTCCATTTACAAGAGAAAATTCACCTCCGCATATTAGTTAACTCGATACATTCGAGTTGAACATAAACCCGCAACGATTAAACTAAAAAATTAGCCGCATTCACAAACTATCGCAACTTGGTCGCGCGAAATTCTGCCCGGGGCTGGTTTCTAAAGCGCGACGCTCCAACTTTCCCTCTCCGTAGTTCATTTATCTCCACAATGTTTCCCACATCATGCGGCGAGTAATAAAGCGGACGTAGTTTTTCCACCCGCGAAAGTTTTACAAGTTCAAACAACGACTCCGCGGACATTGTAAAATTTCTTTCACGACAGCGTCCCCGTGTCCTCGATTTAAACATTGAAATTTCCTCTTTGCAACGACCCCGTAAAACTTGACGCGCCGTTTTTTCCTTTTTCTCTATTTTTTCTTCTTTCGCCGTTTCGCCGACTCGAAATGACTTTCAATTTAGTTAGATTTCTGTCAGAAATTTCTCATTGGATGTAAAATAGTTTCGGCGATTCAAAAGTAAAAGCATTGTGCTGTAACGTCATTTTCCTTTTTTCCATTCTTCAATCTGATATCTCTGGTGGGAAAAAAAAGAAAAAAGAAATGATACATTTTAGTTGGTAGTTCCATTATTGAATAAACCGCAGGCATTATCGTGTTGCACGTTATAGAAAAAGCTAAGGCGCAATGTTATTCTGTAAACTTGCATTACGATCGAAATTAATGGCGGTGCGTTTGTGTCTGGACTGGCTGCTGAATCAGGCCATCGTCGGACATGTACCAGTAACTTACTTATGCCCGGCGACGTGAACGAAATACATATTTGAAAATCGCTTGCAGAAAAACGGGAGCGTGTTCCTCCGTTGTGCCATACGTGAATAGCACACACACGTATATATAAATGCATCCGTGCGTCGCATACACCGCCGTTTTCCAGTATCCAAACATTTACTTATTCCATTCTCTCTGTACTTATACTTATACACGCGGAATACTGTGACCCGGTTAAAGTAATTCTCGAAAAGCTAATAATATAAAATTTTCTGAATGATAATACAAAATTACGACCGACGCGAGCTTACGAGGTTGCACAGGTATCTCGCGAACGGAAGGAAACTTAAAAATGAAACTTTTGGCATGATAAACGACAGAGATAAATGTATCATAATATATACAATAACACAGAATGTTTTGTTTTAAGTAGAACATCTGGATCATTCCGACTGATATTAATGCGAAGAAAAAGCCCAACTATATAGAATTCAATGGTTTCAAGGCGTGCATTTAATGCATTGTTGAAAAAAAGTCCTCTTTGGAAAGTGTCTTTGAAAAATTTTCTGAGAAGTCATCGCACTTTATCGACATGTTCACCTCCATTTTTTATTATATCATGTTTCATGTAAAATTCATTTCTTCGTCTTTGGTCATTTCGAGGTCGTGGCATTTCATTGATACAGCGCAACATAGCATTGTCAAAAATGTATATCAACATGTTGAAAAGATACGACCTTCGCAGAATATTTCTTAATAACATCAATCGTTGTTATTATTAAATTATTATTATAATTATTGCTCATGAGAAGACAAGTCGAGTAAAATTTTTTTCATCTAAAGCTTTTCAAGGAAGCAGAGTCTGAAAAATTCATCAAGCATCAAGGCAGTTTCCAACGTAATACATTCAAAGTCTAGTTTTTTTGACAATGAAGCTCCCAGTAAAAAAATTGTATTCTATATTCTTTTGACCTATTTTTACACATAAAATAACTTCCCATTGATCATACTTGACAAATTCTCACACTAAATTTTCTCGAAAAACGAATGAAAAATTTTCATTCAACATTTTCGATTTATTTCTTTCGCGAGAAATCATTCCACATGCTACAGAGCATCCATAACGCACTGCGCGAATGTTCATGCGATTTCTGATTTTTATGAGAATAAAAAAAACAGAGAAACTGTATTAAAATAGGAAATAGGTATTAAACATTTGTACACTGGGTTAAAAAGCATTTGTACATTGAATGTTTCACATGTTTTTACACATTAGGCGCATTCTGTGCATTTTTTTCATCTAGAAATTTTCTGGAAATACGTACAAAAGTCCACAGTCTATTTACCATCGTACATATACACGCTGCTATATAAACATGCACGTGTTATTGTTACGTCTTTTAATAATACACGTATGTGTTTAGAGTGATACATGTTTAAAGTAAACTAAATGACTATTTATGATTTGCTGCTGCGTCTAATTACCAATTCATTACATTAATATTAATTCAATTATTAATCAATTATTCACTCGTTATACATCAATTATTCATTCGTTAAATTAATTTGTACACTTTGGCAGATATATATATATATATATATATCTGCCGTTTTCACAAATTGACCCAAGTGTCCGCAATCATCCAACGCTCGTAGAAAATCTCGCTATCTCTAACGCGAAAGAGCAAGGTCAGCTGTTTATTTTAGAAAAAAATTTAGCGTCTAAAATAAACTTTGTACATCTGTGCAAACATTTAAGAAAATTATGATTTTCTACTGTAAAAAACAAAAAAAAAAAAAAAAAAGTATCGATACAACCCATGGATAAAAAACCAATCTTTTTCTACAAAAAAAAACTCTCACTCGGAAAACAAATCATTATTTTTCCTATATATCGAACATTGTGCGTTGCTCTGCTCGTACGTGGTGCAAAGTAAACAGCGAGACGGCGAAGCCGAAGGAAAAAAAATCCGATGATCGTTTCGACGGTACGAGGCGAGTCGGACCGACGGCGATAAGCGGCCTGGTTACCTGGAATCGATCGATCACGGGGAGAAAACACGCGAAACACGGCGAGCTCGCGACCGAAACGACGATGAAAACTGCCGTTCTAAACGAACGAGTCGAAAGGGCCGCGCGGCGAATCATTTTGCGATCAAGGTTGAACCGGAAGGCTTTTGTCCGCGACGACGCTGGCCGCGCCAAGGAGAGAAACCTATCGCCCCCGTAATAAACGTAAAATTTCATCGGAGGGGGAGGGGGGACGGCATAATACCCGGCCGTAACGACAGCAATAGGCGATAGCAATATGGATAACTACGTCGCTTGTAAAACGAAGAGAACCGCTTGCAAACGCGTACGTTGCAGGCGCGACAGCTTTACCGAGCGTAAAGGGAAGAAAAACGACGGGGACTCTGGGAAACGATCTCGCGAACAGGGCACGGACTCGATTAGACTCCGGAGTCGTGAGCCAAAGCCGCATAAAGCCATCGACAACGTGAAATTTTCGAATTTTTACGATCGATTAGAATTAAAAGGAGGGTGGAATGTTACAACTCCATTTTGGACGTTTCGCGTATTTTTTCCCCATAGTACGCGCATTCTTGTAACTGTCCAATTTTTCAGAAGTGCGCGTAAAGATTGCCGATACGTTCGCGAATTCGCGTTCTTGAAACAAATACAATGGGATATATACTTTGGATATTTTATGAATTTTTCTTTTCACGTCACTTCATCTGTAAATGGAGATAAAATTCACCGTCTACTCGTCGGCGAACATGTTCGACGAATGGCGAAATGATACATTTCACGAATATACGGTACGACACATCTTCGTAAATATTTTCGAAAAACGATACATTTTGTACGATTTTCTCGAGCACACTTGAGACGACGCTGACTGGCGTGCGAGTTTTTTTCGAAACGCGGAAAAATATTTTCCGCGCAACGGCGTGTAAAGTTTCCACAAACCAGGCTCGCCTTTGATATTCTCTCAGACATCAACGTTCGAAAATATGAAGTGAAAAATCTATCTGACCGGAAACTTTCGCGAGAAACCGCCGCTGCTCGCCAGAGTTTCGTGTATAAACGTTTCGGGCAACTATGTTTCACGAATACGTTCGCGAACAGTGTGCAAACAGACGGCGAACAGGCAGCGAATTGTTCGCGAACACCTGCGAGGACATAACTTGATCCAGTTGTGATCATCGAATTATTACGGACGCTTGAATCTCGCTCTCGTTTCACGGGCATTAGAAACGATTGTTTTGTATGTAGGTGCACACACCATGAACTTGAGATACGTGTGGTTAAAGCACGATCGAGATGAAGGTAACTCAAATAACGTAGGAGGACCACTAATGATTAAAGTCGCAATTCACTTTCGATCAATTTACACTTTGCCGAATTTTCTTTTCCCTTCTAATTTGTTTGATCGTCCAACACGAGGAATTTATTCTCGAAATATTTTCTTCGCTTTTGTATTTTCCGAGCACATGATAAATTATACGTATGCTTTTGTTTGTAAGTTTCGAGATTTCCTCTCCTTGCTCGTGCCGTTTCATTATAAATACTCTCTCTGTTTTTTTTCGTTCGATCTTTTGCGATTCGTTCGATGAAAGATTCGCTTGATCTCAGAAGAATTATAATACAGATACTATTTTTGCATTGCCTTTGCAACAAGCTGATTGCGTGAATAAAGTGAGAAGTCTTTCGGTTCGTGTTCCCCGATCACTCGAATTTTAGTTGATGACCCTTGTGACTCACGATTTTGCATTAGTTGCAATAAAATCATTCACCCTGACGCGTGTTATTCGACTTTAAAAAAAAAAAATTGATACACGTGCATCATGCGTATAGAAATTTAAAAATATCTATTATCCTGGAGATAATAATTCTCATTGTCATTGTTCATATTCATTGCAAGCGTATAGAATTTTAAATCAGAGATGGCTAACTGGCGACCCTGGCCCCCACTTTCCTGACCGCTGTCGCGCCATCCCCTCCACTGCATCAATCTCCCTACTCTGTCGCGGCCACAATACTCGCATCAAGTATATAAGTATACGTAGAAATGGTGTTCCTACGTACAATTGTTCAATCACGCTGCAAAAGTTTGTTCAATTTCACCGATAATTTTATTAACAAATAATAATTTATAGTTTTTGTTTAACTTCACCGAACGAATCCTTTGAAAATTCGTTGCCAACTAATCGAATACCAGGCTCGTGCAAAGTCTCGTTGCACGATTGATTTTTTCAAACGACGGTGCGATCTAACGGAACACAATTAACGAATAATTAGAAATAACGACGAAACCATTGTTGTATACGATGCGTTCGCTCTGCTCGGTAGTAGAAAACCGGCCCTTAAAACCGGCGTACTTTCTTCCGCAGTCGTTCGATACTAATTTACATTCTCCGGCGATCCAACCTCAAAACGAATCACGAGCGAACGCGTCGATTACCGTGAAATTACTCCTAATATCCGATTTAACTGCTAAACTGGATAAACAGCCTATAAATATTCACGAGGCGCGAATCGAAACGCGAGCTACTCTTTCGTATTGCGGATACGAAAATATATATAAATATGTACACGGATAGAAGTTTCCGCGGTAACCTAAAATTTCCTTGAAAAAAAGAAAAAGGAAAAAAAAGAAAGGAAAAAAGAGAGAGAGAAAAACTTTCCATTTCGCTGCAAGTGACGTTTCCTTGCCTCCTCCGTCACCCTTCATGGTGTTACGCGAGCGAAACGTTGTTTGCCGGAAACGGAAGGGGAGAAACGACGCGCGTACCTACGGTGCTCTTGGGAGGGAAAAAGCCTTGGAAGGAAGAACGCGAATGGCAGAGAAAGGGAAGAGAACAGAGAGAAGCCGTGGTGGATTTATTTTTAGCTGGCGACCGAGCCACAGGGGTGGGGGGTTAGGCGAAAGCGGCGTCGAAACGCCTAGGGTAACTCGACGTTGACGCGGTCTCGTTTTGCTCGTTGCTCGTTTACGCGCCACGAGGAAAACAATAGGCAAGAAGGATCTCTTCTTGCTCACTCGAGGTAATTTACGAAACGCGCGACTTTTCTCGCTTGGCGTTTCTCAATCGACTCGACGCGAAACTCGTGCTCGGGAGGAGGCGGGCTCGTGCCTCCACCCCCCTGTATGCATAATTCGCCACCACTCGAAAGCGAATCCGCGAAACGTCCGCTTAACAGCATCACGATGGAATACGCTTCGGTGTCCGGATCCGTGGCAACGAGTTCATCCGCTTGTCTGATCGCGAGCTGGTTTTACCATTTCTTGGAACAATCGGCTCTATGGGCTAAGGGGTTCACCTCGTGCCACGCACGTCAAGAATTCTTTGCCCCAAATTGCAACATTTTCTCAGTTTATTAAAAGTATATTGAAGGGGGTATTCTAGCGTAAAATGCGTGTTTTTTTTTAACTTTGTTAGGAAATTTTTCGCAAAGAAACTATTGTACCTTTTGCAGTCAAATTGACAAGGTTTATTTGCACATATTTCAACGACGTTTCAGTAATTAAGAGTAATTTTTTTTAAAACTATAAGAGTAATTTTAAAATTTTTTGAGACAAAAATGTTAATATTACTCTCATACACAGTCGCTTTTAAAAAAGGTCGTTTCACGGTGTTCATGATTTCGGCCATTCTGCTTGTCGTGAATGTGCCTTAATTAGTATGAGTTTGGCTATAGCGAGTACGAAAACAAAAGAAAAAAGTCGGTAATTAAAAAAGTGGCGATCGAAGTTCGATTTTTGCATGTTTTTGTTGAACTTCGGAAGCCTGAAAAAATATGAAAAATAAAATTTTCTGGTTGATTCTGGTAGGCTCTATAGTCACACGTGTACTAAATGCGTACTTAAAATTTTGAGTCAATTGGTCAAGTAGATTTTGAGATATTATGGACACCGTTCTGAAAAGCATAGTTTCCAGAAAAATGCCTTTAAAGTTTAGCGGTAACAATGACGCTGATCGTCATTAACTTCGTTAATTTTAAGAGTTCACATGTAAGGTTACAGAGATTTATTTTTGAAACTATGTCCTTTAAGAATATGCAAAAAAAAAAAATCGATTTTTTTCAAAAGTTCATTCACACTAGAATACCACCTTAAATATAACCCAGGCAGAACAAGTTTATTACTTACGTCATACCGATATTATACCGACGAGTTCGAAAGAAACAGAAAGCGACGAATTATTATATACGGTCTCTCGTTATGGTCCGCGAACCAGTTACCATTAATAATCCAAACCCTTCGGAGACGACGTTTGCACATCGTACCGAAAGCTATCTCAACGATGATAAATTTTACAATTGCATATAAACGAAATCACGTTACGTTTAATTACTATCCGATTGATGTAATTCATGCAAATTCATGAAAATCACGTGAGAGTACGAATGATCACCATTCCTGTTATTGAATTATCGAAACAAGGAAAACACAGTCTTTTGTCTTTCTTACTTTGTCGTAGCGAAATCTTTTCGAATTATATTGTAATTTCCGATCAATGAAATTCACACGGTGAAAGTGATAGCATGACTACGTTTGAACGAATTTTGAATGTTTTTCTTTATACAAATTCTCCAATTGCATGACTTAAAGTTCGCAACCGTGACAATTTTAATTGTATCATCTTTTAAATTCATTGTCATTTTCTTACCACGAATGAATTTATATTATTATTATATTATTATATTTTTATATTATTTATATTATTATATTATTGTAATTAAGTCGCTTGTTTCTTTTTCTCTCTGAAAATTGAATATTAATCGTGCAACGAAGAAATTCGTAAAAATTCAGTTAGTCAGAATTACGTGTTAATCAACTGCACGAATTTGGAGATACGGACCAGCGACGACATTAACAGTACCATTTCTTAAACTCACTATTTACATTGTTCGTCCGTGTCGCAACGAACGAATTTATGGAATTAAGTCGTTCGTTAACTGAAACTGAATGCTAATCACGTAACAGAGGAATTCGTAAAAAAAAAAAGCAGTTCGTCAGTTTGGCTTCCGCCAAGAGAGAGAATCGTACGTTTGCGTTATCTTCCGCGTCAGCGCCGCGAAAGCTCTTAATGCCCTTTTGCTTAGGCAAAATGGAAACGGTTCTGGTGCAAAAACAAACGGCGAAGAGGCTGCACGAAAACAATACAGCGAACAGAATGTGGTAGGGAAAAGCTTCCGAACGTACGGGACGATCTCGTTCGCTGTCTGTCGCCACGTGTTGGAAGAAGAGAAAGCCAATGGCACTCGAAAGCGCCATAAATTAGGCCCTTCACGGTACAATAGAACTCCATTTATCCGAGCCCATCCCGGGAGGGGGACGAAGGAGATCATATAAATGGAGTTTATCTAATAAGAGTTCCACTGATTCTTCCCCATTATCTGCAATTGTTCGGTTCGCGTAATTGGAGTTTACATTCGGGAACAAATGGATTCAATCGGCGGGAGTTCATTTAATTAGATATTGACTCGAATTTCGCGTTCCAATGGGTGGGACGAGAGCTCAGACGCTGAGAGAGATGTACGTATGTATGGTACGTACGTACGTAACGTATCGACTCTGAAATTTCATGAAACAAACATCAGCCCACACCTGCACGCGTTGAAATATATATTGCGGTACACGCTCCGACTTGCAAGTTCGTGAAATCGCCTGGATCTACGATCTGAAACTCTTCCCTTGGCCGGAATTCTTCAACTCTGGCTGGTACGTAGCATCATTAAACTCGATATAGCGAGCTGCTGGTATCGATTTTATTGTTTTTGACAGTTTTTTTATTGTTTCGCCGTTACTTGTTAAATTAAACTGTATTTGTTGTACGTTTGTTTGTCTCTTATGTTTTCGTGTCTTCGTGAACGTCGTAATGAAGGAAACCCAACCGAAATTTGAAATTTGTTTCACAGGGTGGTCCATTTAAACGAGGTCACATAAATATCCGTTTGAATTGTGGTGATGCAAAAACACGAATGATATCGAAAGTTATCGATAACTGGATAAAAAAATATATATATATGTGTGTGTGTGTGTGTGTATGATGGGCAAATTCTGGGAAAGGGCCCAGAACTTTCTCCAGTGCCCAATAATTGCAGACGTCCGAAGTAATGTACCATAAAGTAAAGAAAGTTAGGCCTGTGACTTGAGACTGTTTATGGATAGACCTCCAGGACTAGCGTTTAAGATATGAAGGGTATGAATGCGTTTGTGTGTACGAATTTTGTGCAGATGAGGAAGAAGGCAGTGAGTGTCGAGAAACCAGAGAGAACAGAGTGAGTTTCGAGCAATCAGAGAGAAGACAGTGAGTTGAGAGTTGCGAGAGAGAGAGAGAGGAGAGGAGAGCGAGTTGAGAGTTGCGAGTCTAGCAAGCTTAGCAATTGAGAAAATAGTGTAAAACGTCACCTTATAATCATTATTAAACGAATTTTCTTTATTTAACTTTAAATAAACAACCATCTTCCTATCCAAATTCCTACATATTTTTTTTTTTCAAAGTCATTTCTTCCTCCGGAATTTTCAAGATGTTTCTTTTTCAGGCAACTATATATATATATATATATATATATATATATATATATATATATATTTTATTGCATCGTGTAGCTGTAAAGAACATGACATTAAAAATTCACGTATAAATTTATCATCTCTATCGCGATCGCAAAGGCGACAATCGAGAGTCTAATAATAAACATAAACAAACATGTTTACTATTTATCGCGTCGTCAACCATAACCTTTTTAAGCAGCTTGAAATTCCACTCGATGTAACGAAATTTGTCAGTAAATTCGCAATGGAATATGAATATCTCGCGCTGGAACGACGTATCACGCACGTCGAGAATTTTTTCTCCCCAAAATTGCCTCAGTTTTTAAGTATATTTAAATAAAGGCAAAATAGGCAAGACAAGTAATAAATTCGTTTCTATCCAGCGATATCACACCGACGAGTTCGAAAAGAACTGCGGCGAATTATCGTATACGGTTTGGTCGCTCGTTACGGTCCGCAATTGCCAGCGCAAGTAGTTGAAGAGCGAGAAAAGATCGATGTGACGTTCATTTATGGTAAAAGTGGTCAGCGTCTGAAAGTTTTATCCATTTCTGCCCTCTTGAATCTGTCGACGTGCGAAAATCGTGCCGATCTGCTGACGATATACAACGTTCGACGCGCAAACGGAAAATTCGGCATGGACGCGAGATCTACACCAGCATCGGGAGTGTCTTTGCTTATCACAGCGTTACACGCTGATATACCGATCCCTGCTGCAGCCTGCATCGTAAAACTTCGAAATCGATGCGTATTTCCGTACGCCGTATGTAGGACGCTTAACAGTCTTGTGACTCAGAAGACATTCATTCTATGGAGAGTCATCGAAGCGGATGAACGTCGGAAGGATATGATACATGCGTGTGAATAGAAGCCTCCTGGTCACGTAATCCGACTTGTTGTAAAATTAACTCTTCCAATCCTGTGCATCGCGCGATTTTCACGCGAGTTTTAACAATAAAACAAGCGGCCTTCGACCATTTATCGAGACGCTTTACATATAAATCGTAATTGCAATTTAAATAAATGGATCTATAGATCCAATTACGTTCCTGCCTAGACAGAAGTTAATTTTATATAATTTTGACAAAGATATCCGCGTCTCGCAGGCGAAATTCAAATTTAAATCGCGAATTATTACAATTTGAACGACAGTAATTAAAACAAACAGATTTATGAATAAAAGCGGTCTTTAATGTCAAAATACTCTACGTACCAATCGTTATAATTTAAACGATAATGATTAACATAAACAGATTTGTAAATACAATTATATTTCGGTCTAAACAGAAATCAGTATTAATTTTGACAAAAATATTTATACGTCCCAAGCAACATTGTAATTTGAATCATAAATCATTATAATTTGAATTAAGATAAATATATTTATAAGTACAATTATATTTCTAAATAAATTAGAATAAATAAAATGAATAATGTGATCTGTACAATTTTGTTCCCATCTAAACAGAGATCAATATTGATTTTTACAAAAATTTTCTAGCAATTCTAAAAAGAAACGAAAAGAAAAAAGAATATTAAGAGGTTGATTTGTTTTAGCAGTTTGTTTATTGAAATAAATAAATATGTAGAATTGATATTTTACAATCCTCGAGCAAGTACTTCCCATGAAAAATACACGAACTATATAATCCTAACCTTTGTTACAATGCTTATTACCATTACATAAATTATTTTCTAATTTATTATCATTTCGTTAACGTTTGCATTTCTCTCCCGATTGCATTGAACGCAACGAAAGTCAATTACGTTAAAGTGAAACATTTCTTACACGCAAGGCTGTTTAATAATTAAAAGAATTTCACACTCAACCGAAACTTTCATAAACCTAGATGCTTACTTTCGTTAACACGATCCGAGTCATGTATGTAGTTCTTGGTACATTTATACAGACAGCATATTTATACAATTGTCGTTATCTCTAATTATTCTTGCTCGGTCGAAATTATCCCCTCTGCCCAAAAAAAAAAAAAAAAAAAAAAAACCAGTGTCCCCCGTCAAGTACAATCCCCGAAAGAAATCGGTATCAGACAGAAGAAAAAAAAATTCGTTTTCAAATCGTTCGATCGAAAGTCGAAAGGCGAGATCGAGGAAGCGAAATCTCGCCGACGAGATGGCTGTGAATCAACGTATCCCCCCCCCCCCCGTTCTGTATCCCCTTTCTTCGCTTCGATACGTGTCAGAGCGTGTAAGAAGAACGTGACTCGAGCAAAAGAGGGAATCGAGTTTCGGTTCCCTTCTCTCTCGCTTTCTACTATCCTCGGCGACGCGACTTCATCCCATGCGCTTCTCGTTCGGATTCAATTCGACGATCAACGATGCGAGAAGAGAGAGAGACAGAGAGAGAGAGAGAGAGATACAACACCAGCGTATCGCGACCGGGTGTGTTCCTCTTCTGACGATTGCTCGGAATCGTACGCCACACGCACCTCTCGGTGCACGCGGTGACTCACAGCCCGGGAATCCACTTTGTTCTATTGCTCGAATATATATCCCCTGCACTCCCCAGTCGCTGTCGCTTTTGTTGCCCGCCGTGCACGCCACGGTCCACGTCTATTGCTTTTTCTCCTCTCCGCTGTCCCGACGTCGGCCTGCTGTATCAATAGGATCGGTTATAGGGCACAGAACCTTTATCTTCTCCTCCCTCCCCTACCACCCCCCTCCCCGCCCTCCTTCTAATAACGACTCGCTATTGTCGATCAAACGCACTCGGACACTTGTTTACTTTCCACGGCGCCCGGGGAAGCACCAGCTCGTCGAATGTTCGCTCGGGCAAATTTTTTTTTTTTTTTTTTTTTTTGGATCTTTGCGGAGTTATTTAACATCTCGTCGTTGAATTTCGACAAGATCGCTCGTTTGGATTCATTTCAGCTCTTTCGGTAGGGGCTTTAAGTGGTAATTTCCCCGAGACATTTTGAAAAATTCGCGATTCTTCGAGATACAGGGTGGTCACTGACAGACAAAAATAACTTTTACGAACGCGTGTTCTTTTTTTAATTTTTTATGATTTTATTTGGAAATATAATTAATATTAATATTATAATTATATATTAACATTAATATTGTAATTATACATTATAATATTACATATTAATTAATTATATGATTATATAATTAACTTATAAAAAAGATTGAAAATGAACAAGTTATGACTTCTTCAAACCCTTCGATTTTTCAGTGGCCACCCTGCATTTACCAAAATTGTCATATTTTTCTTTTTCTCTTTTTTTCCTCGTAAAATTGTCTCGCATGCAATATCTTGCGACATCGTTTCACAGAGCGGGAGAGAAAAAGTTTGTTTTCTATAAGTTAAAATCTCTGATCAATTGCGAAAAAGAAGACAATATAAATATTTTTGGAAAAATTCGCGAGACTGATATATTGCCTATGTGATACTAAAAGGGTTAAAACGCGAGGTCTTTTAGTCTTAGACTAAACTAATCTTCTTTCTCGAAAATGCTACAAAATTCATCTCTGGATGGACGTTAAGAGATTGTTTCCCTGACTGAAATTGCTATGAAAGACTTCTCTTTAGTCTTCGCTGGTGCTCCAACATTTATGAGAGCAAGTATATTCGCTTTATTAGATAACCAAAAAAAAAAAAAAGACTCGTGCAATTTTCTTCGAAATAAGTATTAAACACACGGAGAAACTTTCGTAAAACGTTCTAGCTAAAATATGAAAATAATCAACGAACTTTCTCTTTACATGTTAACATCTTAAAGTTTAGCTTTAAAAAAAGAAAGGATCGTTCTATCTTCAGAAATGAACAAAAATCCACCAACCTCCGCTTCAATCTCTGGTCGACTGATGAATCGTCTATTTTGCATACGATCATAGTGATTCATAGATATAATAAGAAGAGAAGACAATCGCTGAGAGAAAGTTATAATACAGAAAGTACGATGCAGCAGTTGATATTATTTCCAATATTAACCTAAAATACTGTTGACTGTAACGTGATCGTTAACACTGACGATCGATGATGTTATTTTAGTGTGATGTTTAGTGGCTGTAAAAAATGTACCTCATAATGTACAAGAAGATAATTAAGTGGCATGGAAGATAATTTAGCAACTATTAAAAAGTCCCCATTATGCGCAAGAAGATAATTAAGACTCCTCGTTTCTTCCCCCAAAAAAGAAAATTTTAATTAAGAAACAATTTTATTAACGCTGTCATAAAGATCGGTGACGTAACTACAGCATAGTGCAATTTTTTATTGTTGGTAGACGTTACTGTGTGTACGTACATATACATATATACATTTAATGAATATTTAAACAAGTTTAAATTTAAGTACTTGAGGTTTAATCAAAGAGAGGATGATTGAAAAATAAATCAAAAATAGAGAGTAAATTTTTGTCAAAAAAAGAAAAAAATCAAGTTTAGAAATTTCTCAATTGAATTTAGTTAATTCTGGACTGACCAGGAATAAATAACGAAATTATCCTACACATGTGAAAATAAGTCAAAAGTGTAGAATAAGCTTCTCGCAGGAAAGCACGTTTTTGACAGAACTCGGTTTAAAACTTTATTAAATATACGTTTGCTCAACCAAATCATATGCGTTGACTAAACACGTTTGAATTCTGTTTTCTTAGAGACGTGGTTTTGAAACGGAAAAATTTTATTTCACAATTTTCACCTATTTTCGCAGGATCTGAAATAGTCTAGGATTGAAACAAACCTGATAAATTTTCAAGCCTGATTTTCTCAAAGGCAACGACTTGAGCGAAGAAATTTTATTCTTCATTTTTGATGACATTTTTTTCGTCACTTTCTTCTCGATTCTACCTTCAATACTGTAATGTAAATGTCTTTATTTGTATCCATTTATAGCGCCATGATGAATACTAAATAACGCTGTAAAATATCTTTTCCAAAATTCTAAAATATCTTTTAAGTCAACCAATTACTATTGATTTCGCAGTATTATTTTTAGCTATAAACGTTCGAACTCTTTCTTTTTTACACGGATAAGGTTTCCAATCGCAAACGAAAAAACAGTGATTAAACATAAATGAAGATTGGATCCTGCGGAAATATCCGAATTGGGTGACCTTAATTGTCAAACAAAAATAGTTGGCCACATTCTGCATACTGACATAACGTGTTTCCAACTATACTCCAAAAGTTTGTGCGTATTTTATCAAATGGCAAATACAGAAACTAACAAAGCATTTACAAACCAACCAGAAATACGAGTATCCTGGCCGAGTAAGAGTATTTCCAAATATGTATATACTTAGAGACTACTAATCACTGGTTTATAATTTTAATAAACCGATATATCAATTTTTAACGGGTCGTTAAAATTACATCTAGTTAAGTTAGCTAACAAGTATATTTACCATCATATTGGCCTATATTATACGTAAAAACATGCAGTGACCCTCATTGCGGTCGTCCTTATTATTTATTCCTGTACACAATATACGTGGTACTCTTACCAAAGACCATTATAGATAATGAAATTCAGCAAACGATTTATAACGAGCGTGTACAGTGGATCAAGAAAGTATTGGCACATCAATTACACGTATCCATAAATAATACCGTGTTTTGATACACGTGCAAAATTTTATTTTACTTAAATTATTCTTTGTTTTAAATTATTGTCACTAGATGGCAATATTTATTAAACTTGTAAAAAACGACGTTACTCTATTACCTTTCTTGCAACATTTTCGTGAAAACAAATGATGCATTAACATTAAATCTGTTTAAACGGTTAGAGTAGCAATTTCCAACAATGAGTTGTACAATAATAATAATCTTCAGATTTCTCGTAAAATGCCAGACATCACCGAAGATCTAGATGTGACCAACAAATTTTGTGTACGTAGGCATTCGTCATGTTCCAATCTTAACAGACAAATAATTAAAAGGAAAACTCACACTTCTATAAATAAAATTTAGGGGGAAAATCGTAGATAAAAAATTGTCATCTCTATCAAATTGCACCCTGGATATTTTACACTCTCTTGCACATTACGCGCATTCTGCGCATTCTTTCGCATCTTCAAATTTCTCAAATGCACGAAAATCCGCAGTCTAGACGTCACCGGACAAACATCTATAGGTGTGCCAATACTGCAACTTCCGACCCATCAAACAAACACATAATTAAAGAGAACGCGACGAAATTTTTGCAAAATCGTCACGTCGGAAATGTTTCGCGAAATGTTTCGATTCTCTGACTAACTGCAAGATCGACTAATTAACCACGTTGCGCTGGCAACTGATTGCGGACCATAACGAGCGACCGAACCGTACACGATAATTCGTCGCTTTCTTCTTCTATCGAACGCGTCCAATATGATATCGCTGGTCAGAAATGATTGAAAAGTAATAAATTGATTATTTGTTTGAGCCTTATACGTAAATACATTCACTTCGAAACTGAGGAAAAATATTGCAATTTCGGGGAGAAAAAATTCTCGTCATTGCAGCGCAAGAGGTTAAATTCGTCGACTTGGGAAAATACGGAGCAGTGGGGCGTCTCTAACGTTCGTGCGCCGTTGCCATAAGCCAGCCGTAGTGTCTGAATACTCGTGAATGGTAACGAGTACGTGCGTTAAGCGTTCGTTCGATCGTGAGCTAAATCATCGGCACGCGAACGTTGTCGAACAACGAAAAGGCACCGGGGCGACAGCGAAAAAAAAAGAGGGGGGAGGTGGGAGGGGAAACTGGAGCTGGAAAAATAAAAACCGGGGCCTGACGATTATGGCGGATTTCAGGGCACGGGACCAGATACTCGCGTAACGTAACTTTGCACGAGTGCGTGTACGATAACGAAAGGATCTATCCGAGCCACCTTCGCACGCGAGAGATATATTTAGACGAGGTAGACGATAGTAGCACACACCACCCGTTTCTCTCGGCCCCGTTCAGATCTATTCGATCTCGCCGCGTCTCTCATATCGCGTCTCTGTGCATGCACAATCACTTTTCGCTATGAATCGTTAGCAAACAAAATTCCAAGAGTTTCGACTAACCTTTTAACACGTTGATCGTCGCGTCACCTATATCTGACTGACAATCAAATTTACTCGCATGTTTTTTTTTTTTTTTTTTGTTTCTACGTTTCAAGAGAGGGAAAACAGATTCTTTCGTTTTCACATTTAAAAGTATAACTTTTTACTTAAAAATATGTAATATATATTGTATATTTTATTTTTATATTGCAATATATAAAATATACAATATAAAATACATACATACATATATATATATATATAGTATAGTATAGTATAGTATAGTATAGTACAGTATAGTATAAAATATAACTTTTTACTTAAAAATATATGATATATATTATATATTTTATTTTTATATTGCGATATATAAAATATACAGTATAATATATATATATATATATATATATATATATATATATATAGTATAACTAAAATATAACTTTTTATTTAAAAATATATAATACATATATATAATATATATTAATAAAATTTTATATATATTAATATATATATTATACAATATTATTTATTTATATTAATACATTATTACATATATTAATAAAATTTCTTATTTGCAAAAGGAAAAAAAAAAGTAACTTTTTGGCCAACACGATATATTCATTTTCGGAGAAAGAAGGCTATCTTTCCAAAAATAAAAGAAATATCAGTCGACTAAGAATCCAATATGCCATCCCAATCTTGAGACACGTCTTAAATTTTGTACTTAACTCAAATCTCGATCTCGGGGAAGCATTTCGTCGAAAGCACTTTCAACCCCCTTGGGAAACCGAAACGAAGAAAGAACAAAGGAAGATAGATACAAATAATTGAAACATCTCTATCTTTAAATTATCCGCGATAATTTGAAAAGGTACTCTCCCACGATCCTCGATTAACCCCGATGAACTGAATTCAAAGACCCGAATGGAGAGGATTCTCTCGTGAAACGTCATCGGAAGATCGAGCCGAGTAGCGGCGGGGTGAAACGAGGCGAGCGCATTCTCGAGAAGGGACGAAACCCGTGGTGAATTTTCCACTTTGTGGAAAATGTTCGTGCGCTCGCGTATTTACGGTGAAAAACGGCGGGAAATACCAGACCGCGGCGTTGAAAAGAAGCGCAGAGAAAGAGAGGAAGAGAGAATGGAAGAAAAGAATGTAAAGAACGACAGAAAGAGAAATAAAGAGAGAGAGAGAGAGAAACATAGGCCATGAATGCATTGTACCTCGGTTATCGTGCAACAGCTGTGCTTAATAGTCTTCAGCCCCGTGTTCACGAGGGAGAAAAACACGGGGCTGCGTTATTTTCGGCGATGCGTTCGTCGGGGATGGATCATTCGAACGGAAAGATCAAAGCGTGGGGGAGAGGAGTGCCTGCAGGCGCACGTACATACATACGGCCGATGCTCGAGGCTCTCCCCTTCGTAAAAGTTTGATCGAATCGCCAAGAATCGGAGGGATAGGGGCGTGCGATTGCCTCAACGGCAGCTTCCGCGATCGAATTTACGCGAAACTGACACAAACCTGGTACGCGTCCCTGATTCCAGACAGAAAATACGGTATTGTCCCGGTAGACGAATCTCGTAGAGAGAAGACAGACGAACGCGTACGATCATCTCCCCACAGTTCTCTGAAAATAAACCTCGATCACCGTGCGAACCGATTGCTTCATTTTTTTGTTTTCTAGGCGAAGATTCGTTGCTATTATTTATTTATTTTTTTTTTTTCTAATAAAATTGATATAAAACGTATGACACTGACAAACTCGCTCACCTTTGACGCAACGTTATTTTGATTATTAAATTATAAATTATATATTATTATAAATAAAATATATTCAATATAAATATAATAAAATGTATTAAAAATATTTTTTTATATACAATAAAATATATTTAACACGAATACAATAAAATATATCAAATTTTTTTCATATATAATATATATGATAAAAATAAAATATTATTACACATTATTATTAATAAATTATTATAAGTTATAAATTGTATAAAATTACGATACACGCACAATATACAATTACGTGTGCACGTGTGATAAATCATATTACTACCGCAATTACATTGTTACCGCGTATGTAGCAGTACGTCGTGGCCCAAATAAATCGATTTCCAAGCTATTCGCTCGAAAATCGGTACTCGACCAGAAGCGGGAAAACACATACTCATCGAACGTACGTACATATTCTACCGATTTCCCTCGTTACTTCGGAGAAGACAGAAAAAAGGAAAAAAGTCTGTTCGCGTATCACTGCTGATCCGATAACGTTCGCTGCATGAAATTATTAATAACAAAGTGTTTACATCGTTCCGTCGTTTCGACGCGCGCCAGCAGGCAACTCTGCAGGCAGGGCAGCAGCTCGGCACGAGAGAGAAAGAGAGAGAGAGAGAGAGATCGATAGCGTTGGTAATTCGACGCGTTGCGATTTATCCGTGCGAGCGGATAATTAACACAGCCGGCGAGTTGGTTCTCGGGACGGGAGGCGAGTCCAAGGGAGAGCTGAAACGCGGGGAGGTCGCGTTTCAGCGCGAGGGAACGAGCCCCAACGTTCAAAGAGAGAGTTCTACGACGAACGCGCGTTGAAGTTTTCCCCGTTTGGCGGAAAAACCTCCGGAGGAAGAAACCTCCGAGAGGCGACCAAGACGAGAGCAATTAAAGGGAGAGAAGGCCGAGAGTGGTTGGGAAAACTCGCGTCATCCTCCTTGAAATCGACGACGCCGTCGTCGGCGGACAATTATTGTATTATTAGCGCGGCTGTCGTCTTCGTTCGACGACGCGGCGGAAACGCGTGATTACCATTGCAGAGGCGAAAAATGTAATTAACGGGCGCGATAACGCTCGAACGATCGACAGACGGCGGAGAACTGGAACACGGAGCAACTTGTACACACTGTGGAAAATAGTAGAAATTTATTATTCGAGCTGCTCGTCGGAAATTTCTACGATGTTGCGACTCTGGCGCTCCGCGGTAACAACACGCTCGTGTTCGTGTACGTGTTCGTGTTCGACGAATGTGCCAGCCACGCGATCAGCTGTGCAACGACCGACCTCGTAACCTCCCCATGGAGATCCTGATACCGAAAAATTGGAACGTACGATTTCGCCGGGGTAGATATAGGAAAGTTATTATTAAAATGTTGCGTGACACGTCGATGAGGATAATCTGAGATAGGGTCGTACCGTATTTCAGGCACGTGTAACATTTAACAGCCAAATGATGGAAATACACTCACTACTTATCGTGGATATTTCGTAACACAATACGATATTATATACAATTAAACGCAATAAATATAAAACGTACTTTATAAAATAAAGATTCTGCTAATATGTTAATATATTACGTTATTTTATATTTTAAATACAACATAATAATACAACATATTCATATATCGGCAGAGTCTTTATTGTCTAAGTATGATTTATGTATTTATATTTAATTATATTGTATATATTGTACATTAATTAAATTTTATAATATATTATGTATTGTGTTACTACTTGTGTTAATTTAATTTTATAATGCATTAATACGTTAACAGAGTCTCTATTGTATATTTATCATCTATTTTATATTCATTGTATTTAATTATATTGTATGTATCGTATTTATTAAAAATACGTACTTATGTAAGTTGTTATTATTATGTATTGTGGATTGTGTGTACAATTTAAACTTTTATATTGTGCAATTTATATTGTAAATATATCACATTCATTGTGTGTGATTCGTAATTTATTTATTGTATTATTTTTATATTGTACAGACATAGTACTTGTCCTAAGATCTCTGAACAAAAATGTACATATGATGAATTTTAAGTTACAATGGCTTGAACGAATTGGTATTTGATATTTCTGCCTATAAGTTTCCGTTACTCTTAATCGTGTATGATCGAAATATTTCATAACTTGTCATCAGTATTGTTTTGCATTCTCATCGTGTCTCATTCAATTATTCAGAAACATTTTTCAATATCAATCGTTTTCAACAAGATATAACAAAAATAATAAAACGTGATTAATCGTTTCGAAAATATTTCAGCTTCCACTCTTAGGATGACTCACTCGGTATATGGACGTACACTATGATATATTCTGTCATCCTGAAGTGCACTAGTATGTCGTCAAATAATTACCAAATGAAAATGTAGTTATTTCAATATAAAAATTAAGCGGTCAGGGGATTAAAGAAAATGGCGAGTGAAAAAGTTTGCGGATAAGTAAATATGTCTGCTACCTTTTACAAGAAAATAACTTTGAAAAATGATTTGCAAACTGGTCGAAACAATTTAAATGACTCACTTTAACACATACTTTTTGCGATGCATTTACAAAATAGACAGTGACAATATTAAAAGAAGAGATTGTGATAAATAATTCTTGAAAAAAAAAATAATAATAACAATTTTCTTTTTATTGCCCAGAGATCCCCTATCTTAATTAGTCTTAATTAGTCCAGGCTTAAAATTACGATGTATCAATTTCCTATCACTTTCTACTCCCGGACTAATTATACACTGTGCGTAGCTAAAAATGAACCGACAGCTGCCGAGAGAAGTACCATTTCTAAGTTAACGTCCTACAATCCTGACAAGGTTGAAGTGCCATATCCCATTATATCTTTAATTTTACAACGTCGATCCAACATTCTCTTCGTTTCACGTTTAATTTTCTTCCATTTTTTTTTTTATTTTGAATTTATAATTTGACTTTACAATATTTCAGTGTGGACATTAGGAAAATTATGCTGACCTACCTCTGATTGGTCGACTACGGATGTTTGTGCACCTTGTTTGGAAATTTTTAAGTTGCCAAAAATCTGCAGAATACAGGATAGAATTTCAAAGTGACGTATATTTATTATGGTACCTGGTAAACGAAACGAGTTTAATTATGTTCATAAAAATAAAAGACTGGATAAAAAAGTACTAAAACATATCAAAAAAAAATATCCTATAAAAATTCATAAATTCACATTTATGTTTTTTTTAATTCTTTATATTGTTTATTTATTTATTAATTTTCTATTACTCACTGTAATTCTAATGAGATGTCACCACTGACACAACGTCTGCAATAGTGAAACTGATCGATTAAATATTACGCGAATTCTGTGAAATATTTATCAGGTAGAATTTTAGAGCTGAAACGATCAATTTATAGTTACAGTATGGGACAAAATTATAGGATAGTCTATATTTTTATATTTCATGTAAGGTAAGAAAATCTCCATTTTATACACTTTAACTTTACGAGATACCGATTTACCACATTTATACACCCTGATTCTGTGATGAAATACATTTACTACACAAATTGTTTTACAACTGAAAATATCAATAATTTTCGCGCGACGAAATAATGAAAGAATCTCTGGATATCGAATGTCCCCTTCAGAGATCAGCTCTTCCAAGTCTCAAGCTGACACGATCGACAACGATAAATAATAATCGCACGTGCAATAAAATAACTGAGGAAGATGGCTCGAGTCATCGAGAATGCGTTGAACCGTCGCAACATTGACTTTCCATCAATATTCATGACAACTTCTCGCGCGGAGGACTCGAGGAAAAAGAACTTTTCGGTCGTGGAGGAAGAGGGCAAAAGTAGCGGGAATCGAATCCTCGGCTTATCAGCGAGCGAGTGGTAAGGTTCGGTCGTCGGGACGAACGTTCTCGAACCGAATCCGCTCGACCGAGGGTAAATATTTAAGGAAGAAGAGCGTATTTACATGACAGGATGAACGATTGTCAGTCGAACGCGTTGAAAGCGTGCCGATAAGAACAAGAACTAGCTGTTCTTAGACGACGAGACGACGACAACGACGGCGTCTGCCCGGCTCGAATTAAAGCTCTGGGAAGAAAGCTCTGCTAATCCGCGCGACGACTACTTCCGCCACTCGGAAGTCCGCGCGGAATAAGGGGGGTGGGTGGGAGGTAACCGGACGGCGAACGCACGAGACACGGTAACGTGATAGCGGAAAGAATAACGGCCGGTAACGAATTCCCTCGGTAAACAAAGAAAGTAATACGTAAAAACGGGCAAATTTCCAATTGGAAAGCGGATTGAATGAAATTCAATTAAGGACAGAGGGAAATTGGTCGACGCGCTAAGGCGTAACGATGAAATCATGGGATCGTATCTTTCGCCCCCATCCCCCACCTCCTCCTCCTCCACCACCCCCTTAGCGGCAAACGAAACGAAATTACAATTCGACAGAGGAGGATTCGTTAGCGCTCGCGTTTTTCTTGAAATTGTGGCAACTTTGATTGATGTGCAGGCCGGTGCACGTTGGTTCGTACACGTTCGTCGATGAATATTATAATACCGTGGATATTGGGGCTCATTTTCAACCGGATGATTGCTGGAATATCGATGCGGATACAATTTTCTTCTGATTCTGTTTATTTTTTTTCTTTATTTTTTTTCCCCTTTAACGTAATTTTAAATTACGCCCCGTCAAATGAACGATTTAAAATCTCACTCGGGGATTTTGCGTTCGTTTCTTTCGTTCAGAACTTTGCGACAATTCTCGTAATTGTGTAAAAATAATAAATATGAATATATTGACGTAACTGTTTACTAAAATTTATTAAAAAATTATATATTAATGTAGAATATGTAATTTCTGATAAATTGTAATATTAATTTAATATTGTGATTATTGCGTAATTATTGTATAATACATAATATACAAATAAATATATTATATAATGTATAATTTATATATTTGTATAATTTTTTTTTCGTTATCCAAAAATACGACTTTTATTTTATTTGTGTTATTTGACCAGTTATGACAAGATTATGACATAGGTATATGTAAAGTGCCGCTACGTTAATTTTGTTATAGGCATTTATCTAATTTTACAGCAGTATTACATGAAATTGATAATATGTTATCGATCGATAAATGGAAATTTGATAGAAAACGACAAGGGGGCACCAAACGAAAGAATTGCACTTGATGAAAAGTATATGAAATGCAAATATTGAAGGAATTTAATAGAAAAGAACGATAATATGCAATCACACGTGACGCCTTGTGGCAGCATGCTTCGAAAATCTCAATAAATTATTTAAAGGAGTTAAAAAACAATAACGAAGTCAATTCGAATCGTTTTAAATACAAATCGTAATTATACTTAGATTTTACTAAATATTATGGATAAGAACGTGTGTGTATATGTATATATATATATATATATATATACACAGTATCGAACGTGAATTTATATAAATAAATAAATATATAAATTACACGTGAATTTATATAAATAAATAAATATATAAATTACACGTGAATTTATATAAATAAATAAATATATAAATTACACGTGAATTTATATAAATAAATAAATATATAAATTACACGTGAATTTATATAAATAAATAAATATATAAATTACACGTTTATAATACATATGAAGAAGTCCCTCTAATATTATGCAGTATTAATATATAATCCCTATAACGCGATTATATATTATACGATAGTGCATTAATTCGCAAAGACGTAAGTTGCATAGACATTCGAAATCTGACAAACAGAAGAATAATAATTATCATTATGGCGGTGGAGATGTCATACTCTCACATTTAATGTAAACAGTGCGAGTTCAGGAAAGAGAAAACAGAAATATCACTGTCTGACTGTACATTGGAAGTTCCAAACCAACGTGTACGATTGTGGAGGAGGAAATGTCAATCTGATTATAAACGTTACTGTCGTAAAAGGAACGGCAAATTTATATCCTCGTGAATGTCATTAAAGAAGTAGTGCACGTGCACGAGGAAAGATTCGTTTCATCCACCAAACGATATAACTAATGTCATAACCGGCAGTTATGCAGTTCCCCGTGTGTTGCGCCCGTCCCGTGGATTTTTGTGCTTTGAAACTTCCTGCGGAGATTTCATTAAAATATTAAAAGTCCCTTCGTTTGTTAAAACGCGAGCCGGCCCCGGAATATAAAAAGATTCGCCGAACTGGTGTGTACGTATCTTCAATCCGTCAAAGAGCTCACGTTTTGAACAGTGCGGCGCGATCGAATTTAAAAAAAAAAAAACTACTTTATCAGAATACCTGAATGTACATTTTTGGTCACGTGTAGAACGAAAAGCTTATATTTTTGTGTTGGCTTTTTAATTGACGAGGGACGTATGTATACGTACACTTTTGCTCAAAAATCTGTGGGACACTTTTACTTTTAATATACAATACTTATCGTATATTTTGTACACGATATATAATAATATGACAATACAATACGCGATACACTGTATTATTAAACGAGCTTTCATTGTGTGAAATATCTTTCATATTTATTGTACTTGATCTTAATTTAAAATTAAATATATTTGCATTTAATTTCATTATTTAAAATTAAATATACTTGTTATATTTAATTTTATTACATACGTATTGTAATAATACAATGTATCAACATATCAACAGAATTTTTACTGTATAAAATATCTTTTATTTAATCGAATGCAAATAAACGTATCTTGCACTTAACTTAATACTTTATTGTACGTAAGTATTGTAAAAATATATTTAAAGTACGAAGAAATCAATTCCGTCGCCGTTTCGTCTTTTACAAAACAAATTTTCCTTTCCAAAGAAACGGCGTCCACGTTCTTCGTATCTGAACGCACTGTACGTGTGCTCTAATCTATCTATTGGAAAGAAACGGAATTACTTTTTGGCCAAATCGAGTAGATAGCCGAGCGGGGAGGGCAAAGTGCAACGCGTCCGACTCATGGCGAACAGCGCCGAGTGTAATGGAGTTACCTTGCGACTCACAATAGCCTAGGCCCTCTCTCCTTGCTTCCCCGGTGATCGCGTCAGCCCCGCGTCCGGCCACCTTCTTCGAACAGTAGAGACTCTCTCTCTCTCTCTCTCTCTCTCTCTCTCTCTCTCTCTCTCTCTCTCTCTCTCTCTCTCACTCCTCTGTCTTCTCCGGTAGCTACTTAGGTTAATGAGTCGACGAGCAACTTGGCCAGCAAGCCACGGCGAGAGCAGCAGCGCTAGCTCGCGGTTTCCGTCGCGTCTTAGATAGCACCGAGCGCGACAGCTACTAGACGTACAAGAAACGGGCAACCCCTTTTGCTCATGGGCTCACCGTCCACACCAATCTCCATTACTTTACCTCGTTACGCCGCGCTGCAGCAGACACAAACCCCCTTCTCGTACCACCCTTCCATTCCGTGTGCGCCACCCCCTCCCCGTCACGAGTATCGCCTTTCCTGACCCAGCTCCTTCGTCTCTTCTTTTCTCGGCAACGACGAGAGCATGTGGCGGAAATCGGTCCACTTTGATCCTATTCTAACCTATTCTTGAGAACGCGCTTGCTAGCGAAGTGGTGGCTCTTTCGCGAAAATTAAAAATGTTGAACGTCACGTAAGTGTTGGGATGTTTCGAATGTTTCTATGCTTGACCACGTTGCGCTGGCAACTGATTGCGGACCGTAACGAGCGACCGAACCGTACACAATAATTCGTCGCTTTTCTTTTCTTTCGAACTAATGCGATACGATATCGCTGGACAGAAATTATCGACAAGTAACAAATTTATTATTTGCTTTGCTCGGGTTGTACTTCAATATACTTGAAAATTCGGAAAATATTGCAATTTTGGGGAGAAAAAATTCTCGACGTGCGCGGCACGTCATTCTAGCGCAAGAGTTTAACCACGTTGCGCTGGCAACTGATTGCGGACCATAACGAGCGACCGAACCGTTGCTTTCTTTTTCTTTTTTGAACTCCTACGGTATGATATCACTGGATAGAAATTATCGAGAAGTTTGTTATTTGCTTTGCCCGGGTTATACTTAAATATACTTGAAAACTGGGAAAATATTGCAATTATTGGGGAGAAAAAATTTTCATTTCAGCGCAAGAGGTTAACAGTATATTTCTGTTGCGACTCTCCGGAAGCGAAATACAGTGTGTTTAATAAAAACGTGGAAATCGGCGAAAAAAAAGAAATGTTCTTTTTGCAAAGAATTTTGCACGGATCGAGAAATACTATTACGTGCTCGATTAACAGCCCAATCTCCGTCACTGACAAATTTTTGCTTTCGTAAACGACGCGATATCCTTTCTACCAAATAAATAAATTATTATTAAACAAACATATTAAATATAAACTTAAATATAAATATAATTCGCAAAATGTCACGTCTTTCTAATTTCAACACAATTGAAGCTAAAATCATCGAAGTAAGAAAAGAAGCTTCCAACGGAGCTTTTAATAATCCCAAAACCCACATTTATTTGACACTCAACCACTGTGAACAGAGAATCTGGAAAATCCTTCGACTATTATTTCCACAAGCTTCTGAAATCGTTCATGCTCTCGATACAACGTTTTGCAAGAATTAAACTACGGTGTATATATATTTCGATCCATTGTGTCTTCTAAATTTGCGTGACAGTCGACCTATCAACCCCTTCAGCCACAAACCAATCTTCATATTTCTCTCTGTAATCACCGACGAAATTATAATTTATACCTTGGACTGGTTTATCACGGAGCAACAGCGACGCGAGCTCCGAGAGATCGAAATAAGCAGAGAAAAGAGGAAATATCTGCGTCATGCGTCAAAATTAAGAGAATATGTAAAACACGATAAAGCGCGGTTATGAGCTAACCGCAAAAGAGAAAAAAAGAAAATCGAAACAGGTAGAGAGGCAGGATATACGTACATCCGGCGTCATCTGTCAAAATTAACAGAATAAGTAGAACACGATAGCGACGTGGCACGGAAATTCGGGTTAATAAACTTCGACTGTTGTCGTTTTGAATTTCAATGCTCAGAGTTCGATGAAACGCTGAGGAAAAATCGTACGGCGAATTCTAAGGGGGAAACTTTATTCTTTAAAAAAAGTAGTAGACCTAAATGACGAACAAATTTTTCCAATGTTTTTATAGAAATGTTTCGATTTTTACACTTGCTGAAAAAAAATATCCTTACTCGACATACGATGCAAAATAAAAAGAAAAAAAAAACGAATTCAAGACTAAAAAGTAGTCAAAAGTGAAGGATTTTTTTTCACGTGACGTTCTTCTTTCGCAAAGTTAAATAACAGTTTAAATTATCGACCATTTCCATCGTTATTGGTTCAATTACGCTCTTCACTATCCTGCGTCGAAACACACAGACGAACACGTCGGATATTTGTTGCGCCAAAGTTTATACCACGATCATAAACGAGAACTATCACTAAACGAGAGGTTTACAATATTAGTTTCACCTTCCTCGGTTAAAACGTCCAATTAAACGTAATTAGTTATTATTTCGTAACCGGCTACGTAGCGTAGCTTTGTTTTACCCTCAAGTACTGTGGAGCGGTCTGTGAAACTACCCCTCGATTCTCGTTCGTCGCTACTTCGCCCACCAACGATAGTCTACTTTGTACTTTTAATCTGCGTTTCTTTATAAGACTTGGAATTCTTTATTGCCGACGTATCAAAACGAGAACGATTGAATTTCAGGAATAAATAGTATAATATTATAATTTTTATTCAGGAATAAATGTTACAATATTATAATTTTCATTCAAGAATAAATATTGTAATATCGATCCATTTTTCTACACACGATGTATAAGTGCCAACAAGTCTGTAGTACTTGGCACATCTTCAATCTATTATATCAGATCATTGCAAATTCGTTTCGGTTCGTTCCGAGGTAGAAAATGACATAATTCGAAATTTAATGGACGAAAGGAAGAGACCATGGGCAGTGAAGAGGCCGATGCAGTGGAGGGGATAGCGCTAGCAATGAGGAAAGTGGGGGTAAGGGCCGCCAGTTAGCCACCTCTGCTCTAGATGCTTCGACTGCAATGACCAAACAAGATCACTCTCTCTTCCTTGAACACTAGAACTACCAACTTTAGAATTCTCTATGGAAATTTTATATATCTGCAACGGTATATTTTTAGATACTCGAGTGAATCAATAAAATATATTAATAGAAGCCTGAAGTTCTTTATTGTATTATTAACTTTTTCTTGCGCCTTGCACTTCAATCTCTTTGCTACAAATATTACACTTTAGTCGTCGATAGTTCCAGTGTTAAATGTTCTTCCTTTGCTTTTGCCTCAAGGCTCGACACTTAAAAGCACGTTGTAAAATCAGATGTCTGGTCTCTCGTTGACCAAACATCCGAAAAGAGCGACCGACCGCCGACTGTGCGTGAAACTTCCACCGAATCCTCGTTCTTTTGGCAAACGAGTCGGAGCTCCTCTTGCAGCCTGTGGTAACCTGGCGCGCGTGGGCAAAGACAACGGGAACGTTAAATACAAACGATCCGAAAAACGACCTCAGAGTTGGTGAGTCCGGTGCAGCGGGCCCCGGCGAACGTTAACGAACGAGGTCACCGACGACGACGACGATGACGACGACGACACCACGCTCGAAGCCAACAAAAGCGGCGCATCGTGCGCGTTTCTCACGAACGAACGCCCGAGCCCTTTGTATTCCTGGTTCTCACGTTGCGCCGAGGGACCCAAGGGACAATTAAGCGTAGCAGCTCCCCTTCGAGCATCGGGCCAAGGGGGCTATAGATCGGCGGAGAAGCCGCGAGAGAAACGAGCGCCCATCGCGCTCTGTCTCGTGACTCTTCTTCTTCCCTCGGTTCGACGTTTAATTTTCATCGTTTGTTCGGGTCGATGGGCAGCGAACCGAGTCACACGCTACAGGTGAACGCGCCAACGTGCTCCTGTCCCTTTGCCACTTTCTGTAATAAATGCTGTTGTAATCTGATTGTTTCTCCGCTTTGGTTCTTACTGAGTAATGGACGAGGATTGTCAAATGAAGTTGAAACTTCCGCGAATGCAACGATCAAGATGACTTTGTTTTATAGCTCGAAGATACCTCTACGAAGCACCATTTTTTCCCTTTTTCTTTTTAATGTTTCGTCATGCAGCAGATCGAAAAGCAAACTTCTGTTGTCGAAAATTGTAGAAAAAAATTCAGAACTAGTCTCTGAAACCACCGAAGAATTTTTTTCACAACTGAATCCGCTGTGATAAGGATTGACAAACTGGCTGTACGATCTTTCATCGAATTTTGAACAATGGGGACTAAATGACAAAATGTTGGAGTTTCTGGAATTTTTGCCATTTAATATTAATGCTCAAAGTTTAACGAGATGACAGTGTTTTGAGAGATCGATCCATCTTCAACATCGTGCAACAGTAAAGATCCATCGATGTTGTACGCCATTTTATTGAACTTTGAAGACGAGAAATTAGAATTGAACGAAACGTAAACATTTCTTCAATTTTTGTGTGAATTTTTGAACAAAATGACAAAAATCTATGCAATTGTCTCTTAAAACTTGCACGATCTTCTTTCGCTGTTTTATTGAACATTGAACACGAGGGCAAGATCCTAAAGTTTTCTTAAATGTTTGAATGTTCAAGATCAAACAAAACGCCGGGAAAATATCATAGAACAAATGTTAAAGGGTCGATGCGAAGATGAAATATTTCGGTCTCCAAGATCGTGACGGGATCAGCCGTAGAAGAAAAAAAAAAGTTTGGCAAGTGAGTTTTACTACTTCGCGTCGTGTTATAATTTTCAGTAGTTACGCGCAGCTCGTCAGTACCGCGATGCTGTATGACATATGATTTTTTTATTGCAACACGTAGACGTGTATGTGCTACAGAGATCAAACTCCGAGGTATAGAAGTAAACTTCGGAACTTTATAGAGGTAAACGTGCAAGTTAATTTATAACGAGGCGGAAGAGACTCGATAAAAGTGTAATTTTATGGCTGTCTTCGAGTTATCGAGGTTAAACCGTTTAAATGTACGACCGTGTAAACTGCATAAATTTAATATTATAATAATAACGGTAATAAATTTGCTACAGGAAAATCAAATAATTTCTCAATAAATTATAACAGATGTACTCGTACCATGCTCGATGATTATTACAAACATGCTTGTATTATAACAAACGTGCATACTTCTCCGTGATAAATGAAAAACTAAATCTTGCTTGTTAATTAATCACAATTACGTATCTACTCACTATCGTAGCAGAGTTTAACCTCTCAGAATAATATTTTCTCAGTTTCAAGTATATTCAAGTAAAACAACACAGGCGAGACAAGCAATAAATTTATTAAACTTCTCAATAATTTCGATCCAGCGATATCATACCGAAGAGAGTTGGAAAAGAAAGCGACGAATTATCGTGTACGGGCTCGGTCACTCGTTATGGTCCGCAATCAGTTGCCAGCGCAAGTGGTTGAAAAAAGGAAAGAAAGGAAGAAAAAAAAAAAGAAAAAGAAAAAGAAAGAAAGAGAAACGGACTGAACAGCGTTCGTATCCCGACGATATGAATCGATACCGATTCTTCAGTATTTACTCTGCCGCGTTTGCCCTCTCGTATCTCGACCCGGTCCACACACATTCTTTGCCATTTCAATCGGAACTGGCCATTGCGTTTCCGATTCGATTTTGGTTATTCGATGTCAAGCCCAACAAACGGTCCGCGCCCGTTGAAAAAGCAGCGCCGATGCCGCGCGCGAATGTTTTTTCAGGCGGGATTTCGACGCGATACGGAGAGTCTGTTTGCCGTTCGATACTCGTTATACCGAGTCGAAAGAATACACAACGGCGCCACGCGTGTTCGTGTTTCCCTCTCCCCCCCCCTCCCCCCAAAGTTCAAAGTTCGAACCACGAACCTCGAATTCACCTCCCACACACTTGTCACCCACCCGTTTTCCGCAACGATCGCCGCACATTTTCCATACGATCCTTCGTTCGAAATCGGCCCGGAAATCGGAAGTTAAAAGCCACTTGAGAGAACGTCACGGTGAATTACGGGAGTCGATCGATCCGCCGGAGTTTCCACGGCTTAAGCCAACATCGTTCCTCGTTAAAACAATAACGCCTGGTTGAGATCGATCGCCGGATAACGCGCGTTACAACGACGGTAGCGGAGGAGTGTGCACCTTCGGTGTTCGCTCAGATTGCACGCTTATCGTTTCGATTCCTCGCCCGTTATCCGAATCGATCGCACTCGTTCCACCTGGAGAGGAAGCCGCTGAAAACTCCGCGACAGAGTCGTGAAAATACTTTAGAAACGATGGGTGGTCTCGGTGGAAATCGGAACGCAGATCGTGGCGTTCGAAAAATACACACGGCTGCCGAAAAAACACGAAAAATACGAAATTAATTTTTACCGAACGACACGTGTATTTTTTTCCTTTTTTTTTTTTTTTTTTTTTTTTTTTTGGTTTATGTTGCATCTTTTCGGTAATAAGAAAGCAACACCGACAACACTGAAACACTGTTTTTACAACACCGAAAAATACTGTTTGTATCGACAATGTCGCTAAATAAAAATTACTGAATACAATGTAGCAAAAGATACACTTTAGAGAAATACGTCTAGCGAGATACTGAAGTGAAGATTGTTTCAAATATTTTCTGTTGACATTTACCTGCGGAATACGAAATTACTACACTACGGCGTTTTTATAATATATAACTATATAAAATTGGATATATATTTTATATATAATATAATTTTATTATTTTTATTTTATTATTTTACATATATAATATATATATATATATAAAATAGGAATTACATATATAATTTTATTATTTTTATTGTATTATTTTATATATAAAAATATATATATATATAAAATTGAAATTTATGTATATGTATCAATTTTATATATACATATATAATATAATATATTTATTAATTATTCTATTTATAATATAATATATTATATATATATTAACAAATATATCAATTATATATAATTGATACATATAAATTCCAATTTTTTATATCAATTATTGTTCATATCAATCATTGGACATTAATTATCGACCGTGTCAAATATATCGCACACAAAATGCCAATTCCTTGTGCATCGATTCCTAATCTTCGTCTTTTTCAAATTTTTCCAAATTCCCTCTACTTCTCTCAAATTTCGTGGAACACGTCGTTTCTCCCCCCCGTACAACCACGAACGCTACACATTCCGACGAAACAAATGTCCAGAAACGTCCGAATGCTGTGCGCGTGCGATCAGAAAAATACAAGATAGGACATCTCGACTAATGATAAATATAATTACATAAAAATTCGTCGAAATCGTCGGGATTCGAGAAGAAATCGAGGAGTAGATGTGACGGAGGAGCAACGGGCGAAGAATCGTCGGCCGGTTTTCTTTGTTCGTTGGAACAGTTGAGCGTACAGCCGTGCATTCGAGAATCCGTATTGCATAGTACTCGTCGCGAGAGAGATAGAGATAGAGAGAGAGAGAGAGAGAGAGAGGGAGAGACAGTGAGAGTTCCGGAGAAGGAACTCGTACAAGAGCTTTAACGATCGTGTGCGTGACAAGACCGACAAGAATGTCGATGACGTCATTCGCCGGCTCGCCGCAGGTATACGCGTGTGAGTCAACCGTGAAGCTGAACTTTCCACGAATCGGCCTATTACACACGTCCAATCGTTCGGACGGTTCGTTGATACGTTTCGTTATCGTCGCAAACGTGGTTATCTCTCGCGCGAGTACACGCAACGTTCGACGTTCGAAGCCGAAGCGATTCGTTCGAGCGATCTATTAATAAATACGCGGGGATAATGTAACGCCAACTGTCGCTGATATAATGTTCGATGGATAAAAATGAAAAGAAGGGGGAAAGGGGGTGTCATTATTGGTCAGTTGGAATCTTTCCAGGAAGATTCGAAAATTCGATCGAGGAAATTCCATTATTTTTATCTTACTTGATGCATCTTTTGCAATTCTGTCGGGCGGATGCGTCATGATACATGAAAAGAGATAAATCAATGTATCTTGAGGTGACTACGATGATACGTAATAATGTATGTTTCACTTCCTACTAAAATAAATCCGTAATTTTTTGTTGTTGTATATCTTTTCTAAAAATTTCTAATTACACTGATTAAAGCACAGTGATCCAAGTTCACTAAATTAATAAAATTTATATTTGATATTTTATTTAAAAAAAAAAAAAAAAATAAGTGGGAAGGAACTTTCAACCCACTGTGTATAATAAAATATATTATACGAATGTAATAAGAATACGTGATAATAATAAGCGAAGATTATTGTTATTTAATAGCAATACCTCGATTAACATTCGAGATATGTTCTTGGAAGACAAAGCGTTATGTCATCTCAACACGTAGCATATAAATAGGGATAAAGAAACACGTAGATGACTAAGAATAGAGAAATATTTTATTTTAATTATTAAATAATCATTTAATTATAAGTTATTTTAAATAGGGATTGAGAATAGAGAAATATTTTATTTTAATTATCAAATAACCATTTAAGTATTTAATTTTAAGTTATTTTAAATAGGGATAAGGAAACATGTAGATGACTAAGAATTGAGAAATATTTTATTTTAATTATTAAATAATTATTTAAGTATTTAATTTTAAGTTAATTTTATATTAACTTAATATATATACATTACGTTTACTTACAAAAAAAAGAAAGAAAGAAATAGGTACGTACAAAGAAAAAAATTTGTTCTTCTACTATCAAAGATCGATAATATAATATCTCTTGAAATTCTTGATTTTTTGTTGACGATCATATATCACCATATCGAGTATATTATATGTTGCACGTCATTATAATCGCATTACATCGATTCACGCGAACGTTTAGAGCTTCTTTGGAATTTGGAAGAAATCATCAAATCACAACTGTATATAGTACAGTTAGTACGTATGTCAGATATATATATATAGAAAGCTACGTTTATCTTGAATTTTCAAGGTGTAATTATTTTCAACATGGACGATAAGGGATTAATTTCAAGGTGTTATTCGGTAGATCCGTTTTATTTATTTTATTTTATCCGTGTAATGGATAAAATCATTATCCAGGTAGACTAAACGCTGGACCCAGTAGAACAAAACTCGCTGTCGCACTGGACATGCAACTGCAAAGGATTAATCTCGTGCATTTATCATATTTCACGTGCATATTTATACTTTCTCACGGGGAAATTACACAGCCTGTTATGTACATCTCTACTCTTTAGAAGAAAATATAGAAATATCTGTGTTTGAGAACAAGTAACGTTTGTAACAATTATTTTAATTTTACTTTTCCAATAAAAAATAATTATTCTCACTGAACAGTAATTTTAACAATTTTTGTTCGACAATTGTAACAGTAACAACCGTCGTATTAAAAACAAAGCAATATTATTTCCGTACGTTTCTCCTGGTTTTGACAAATTAATTGATTAATTAATTGGAATTAATCTTTAAACGCCAGTACTATGTACACCGTAATGTTTTCTAGCTCGCTCGAAATATGAATCGAGAGATTTAAAGAACACCTCGAGGCAAAAAAATTATGAATCACAGCGTTCGTCATCCGGCATTACAGTGAACGAATTTCACGTGAATGAAACGCGTATTCCATATACCAGTGGCGACCGAGTCTGTTATCTTTGTAACACGAGAAGAGGTACATAACTTCTAGGAATCGTCGACTAGCTTTCACTGACGATTGCTTCGCACGCCGATGAATGAATTTGGCGTCAGAGTGGAAAACACTGAGTGCGAATGAGATGCAGAGTAAACAGATCGAATTACGCACTGTTGGAGATTCAGAGTCGCGTGAATCGGCCGATACTGAGAAAGCCAATTTTAAATGCGACCTGCTGTAATTGGTTTCATTCAATTTTCGTTCATTTCCTACATTATCTCATCTTCGTTTTTCGAACTTTGCAAAAAGATATCGTACGATGAACAAACTTGGGCTCGCTATGAAGCTCGAAGCCTCTATTTTGAAAGATACATATCGCTCGTTTTAATTTTTTAAATTATTCTTAGATTTAACGCTAAAAGAAATAAAGACACTCTTCTTGAGGAAAATGTTCAAGTGACACAGTTTTTCTGTCATTGAATCGACAATGGATCAATAAAACTTGCAAAAAATAGAATTTTGTTTTTTTTTTTTCGTCAATTATTCAAACTTTGAATACAACGACAATAGTGACTGTTTCTTGAATTTTCAAAATTACGAAAAAAAAAATCGTACATCAAGTATTCAGGGCTCGTTGCAAAGGATAATCTTCAAATTCATTGCAGACTGAGTCGTAAAAAAAAAATTTTTCAATGTTTTTACACTATCTTCTCGAAAACAATTTACAGTGTTTTCGAGAAGAAAAGTATCTTCGCTTATCCACTAGCTACACGACGTGAAAATATTCTAGAATAAAATAAACGATGCATTTTGAAAGTAGAAGCATTAAACATCGTAAAATAAATCCTTTTTTTTTTAACAAAATTGTAACAATTTTAATATTTAGTGCACGAATATCAACGTAAAAGATTGAAGAAGATGAATAAAAGAGCCAGATTCATTTTTAGGATTAAATGCACTATTGTTCAATTTTAACTTTAATATTTTTCACAATGGGCATTGCGTGTGTATATACTTGATTTTGGTTGCCCAGAAATATTAATATTAATGCAAACAAATAAATGGAAATATCTATTAACGCCGGAACAACCGTGTCAAAATGTAAATTCTACATGCAAATCATTGTAATTTAAACGATAATTAAAACAAACAAGATTTGTACAATTGTGTTTCTGTCCAAACAGAAATAAATGTTAATTCTGATAAAAATGCCTGTATCTTTTAAATATGTAGTTCGAACGAAAGAGACACAGTCACATTGACAGGTTCGATTGTATACATAGTACGTCAATAAAATCCCATATAATTGGATCAAAATAATGCAATAACGAAATTGTACAATTGTTCATAAGACTTCTACAATGACAGTTCTGTCTAATGACTGCCTGCTCTTGGCGAATTACCCAAATGGTAGCCCAAAGAGAACCCTAACAAACAATAGATTAGATTAGACTGCTTAATTAGGGTACTAAAATACTAAGATTCACGGGGATACGTCACTCGCATCTCTTGCCCTTTGTCTCTACAAATAATACATAGTAAATATTCATGAAAATGTAAAAATGCAATCGATTCTCATATATTCAGAAACCATAATCGTAGTGTGCGCGAGTGGAAAAACAAATTTTTTTCGCGAAACCGGATCGTTAAACAAAAGAACTCTCAACTCTTTGCCCTCGAAATCGTCTTTTGTATCATCTTTGTAGAAGCAATTTAGCTTACGAAACAGTGAAGTATCATTTCAAATAAAATGACATAGCATTGGAAATAATCATCCTATTTAGCACGAAATTTTGTTGACTGTATTTCTCTAGTATGTGACATCGTTTAAAGCAATCGCCAAATACAGTATATAGAAGTTAACGATTATATAATTACAATTTGTCTGAAAAATTTCCTTCACCGTTTTATAAAGTGTCGTAAGAAGCAACAAGTTTACTTTACGTGAATTGCTTCGAATAATAATTTGAGTGTATTCGGTGATTAATGCGTGCCAACTGACTCACGACTGCCTGTATCCTCGAGAATTTCTTCTCTTGAAATTTTATTATTCCTCTTACGTCATTATATTATATCATATCATACCTACGTTCGATTATAATTATCAGAAAAAAATTTTATAATTTTTAATTTTAAAATTTTTAAATTTTATAATTTTCTGTACATTTAAAATTTTAAAATGTTATGACTTTTTATATATTTGAAATTTTACAATTTTATAATTTTGTAAAAAATTTTATAATTGTAGCTGTTGGCTAAATTTAAGTATAATGTCCCGTTACAGGGAACAGTCGAGTGTAAAAAGTCTAATAAACAATGCAACTTCAAACAATTATTTCAAATATCCCGCCAAGACGTACCATAAGTGCCGGCTAGCTTACGTATCAATGTCCCCGCCGCGTACGCACACGATTCGAATACTCCGCCCTCATAAATTGCCCTGATACTATCGAGATATTTCGAGGAACGCGATATAATCTTTTATCAATGATAACTCGAACGAACGCGTATTCCTGGAAACACTCAACTTGTCGAAAGCAAGTAAGACGTAAGGGAAAAGGAACGCGTATAGCAAACCAAATCGACAACGTCTGACTGAGAGAGAACATCTGCTCGGTTGGTTAGCATCCGCCGAAGGAATTGCCGCAAATCTAACGGAACTATGCATGTATCTTGCTTTCCTTCCCTATTTCACTCTCGACGGTGGTAGACACGGATATCGATGGCTAAATACCATTGCCACGAATACATATCGATTTACCATCAACGTTCTGACAACAATTTTGATCCGATCGTAATTAATACTATTATTATCTACCCGTATCTATTTTAAACGTAATTAGGATTGCCATTGGACTTAGGGATGTCTGCAAAGATTTTCTGCAGTGATGTGTTAGCTTGCTTGTCGCGCGTTCTCCCACTTTATGCATAATTATGTGACAACGTGTATAAATGTCTCATATGTATTGTATGAATTAAAAATTTTAATAGAAGTGTTAAAATTTTTTATGACCCTATAGAATTTTATATTAATTTAATTTTATAATTAAAATTTAAAATAAGAAAATATCTTAAAATTTAATTTAAGAAAATATCTTCATTTTTAATTTATAATTATTAGATTAAATTACCTTAGTGATAGCAGTGTTATATTAATTGAACTAATGTAACTTGATGAAAAAAAAGATCATACAACGAGGTAACTTGGTAAAGGAAGGTCATTTGGTCTCGCTTCATAGCGTGAAAGTCTCTATTTCGACGGTGGTCAGTTCGCTTTTTTCAAAGACAATAATGATACTACTACTTTCGTTTGAAAATTGTAAAAATTCAAAAAAAGGCGAAAGTGAAAAGATTGAAAATTTATATTCTCTTGGCTAAAAAAAATCCTTCGCTACGTTCTTGAAACTTTCTCTTTGCAACAGCCACTTAAAACTCGCTGTACCATTCTTTCCTCCTTTTCGCTAAACTTTTTTGTTTTCATTTCATTAAACTTGAAACACCGGGAGTTAGATGACGAAATGGGTTAGGATTTCTCAAATTCTTCGCCGTAATCCCGATCCTATTCATTAAAATACTTGAAACAAAAAATTATACAACTTTCGAGGGATCGTTGTAACGCTCCTTATTCTAGGTTTGGATGGTTTTATAAATGGCAGCCTTACAGGCGGTGCTACGTCGTGATATTACGACCAAATCGTATTAAAATTAATTTAAATAAATAATTTAAATAATTAATTTAAATAAAATAAGGAGTCAGGACAGTTTGAAATTTTCAAAAAGTCGATTTTTTTGTTTTTGTTTTAAACAGTAGTAGTTTGAAGTCTAAGAAATAAGACGCAAAAAAAGTCCTAGCCTTTAAAACTACTTATTTCGAGGTATAATAATAAATCCCCGGATACAGAATAATTGAATTTGTATCACTGCATTACAACTTTAAGCAGTATTACAAAGTGTAAATCGCGTGACTCAAATATTACTTTTGGTGAATCGAATATCAGGGGACTTGGATTCAATTTAGTTGCAAATTGTAGGAACTGTGAGCCGCGATATAGTAAGTAAAAAAAGTAAGTAAAGGATACATGTGAAAAATGAAACGTTCTGAAACTTTGAACGCGTTTTTTCTCGAAACTAAGTTTTTAGAAACGGTGTGCAAGAGATCTCGGAATCTAACCAACCGATTACTGTGAAACTTGGTGCGTATCTTTAGTGTAACATTTACCAGGGATTGACGATCGAACATTCATTTAATCAACAAAATTGTGGATCAATTGTCGACTAATTTTCATATTTTGATGGCTCATCCGAGCGTATGTTAGAGATACATCTTCAATTACGAATCAGGGACGACGCGGGTGCTCGTTTCATACAAGTAGATCCTAGAATTGATGAGAATAGAGCTTTGCGTCTATTATACCAAGTGAGAATGCTTCTGTGAATCTGTGGGAATGCCTTAGAGAAAATTCACGGTGATGCATTCGAATCTATTTACACCGTCAACGTACACAATTATGCATCCGCATAATCCTGTTTTATAACTCGGATATTTCAATCGCGCAACACTCGCAGCTATATTTCCTCTTTCACGCATGAATTTATCACCGTGGCGCAACAAAACGTCGATGAATTACGCGCGTAATTAAACACGATTCAAATAATAGACGATGAAGATAAAGGACGTAGAAGAGACGAGGCTGTGTGAAACTTTTGAAAATTATTTTCCCGCGGCTGCTAAAAGGGATATATAAATTGATTCCTCTCTTAAACGCGGCGCATTACATTTGCAAAAGTCGTGCATTCGGAGCTTAGGGCTGGCTTTGCTCTTCCCTCGCAACTTGGAGCAAGAACGTTGCTCGTGCATCGAGTTGCCAAGTAACTGGACCAACAAACAGAGACAGAGAGAAAGAGAGAGATGGTAGACATGAGCGTGGAAAAACGTCCTGTTAAAAAGCGCGAGACAAAACACTGAATTCCCGCGGAACGGTTCGTTAGAGGTGCGAGCCACGTCTACGTTCTAAACGCGCGATACGTGTTAGCACGTACAGACGGAAACATTTGGAGAAACGAAACACAACGACTCACCGCCGCCCGCGAGGTTTCCACGCTCCAGCTTGCAAAGAAATAACCGTTTTATGCCGGAGCTAAAAACGATGAGAGAGAGAGAGAGAGAGAGAGAGAGAAAAGAAAACACGTTATGACCAAATATTCCCTCCTTTCCCTGGAAGGAGGAGCCATTTTCATTTGCCATTTACAACTCGCTCGCGCGATAGTTCCCTGGGTCTATTTGCCAATGAGCGACAACGTTATTAGCTGCTCGACAACTGGAAAACCATATTTCGATAATGTCGAAACACCTGTAATTAATAATTGATATTTCGATGTGTCCTCTAATGGCTAATGCAAACCCGGCAGCGTAAATACCGGGCGTATATAAAATACATATACTGCCGTGCGCGTCGATTCTAAATGGGAGCGTAGCGCGGACCGTAACGTAACGCCGCTGATTACGTGGAACGTTCGAACGTTTGTAGGAAACTTTCTGCAAACTTTTTGCAATTGATGGTTGATAGCAAATATTTTGACACTCTGGCCAATCACGTTGGCCGAGTTTAAAGCGAATTTAAAAATTATCCATTCGAAATACGAAATTATTTAAATGGCTGCAGTTCATTATTCGCAAGCTGCAATATTCAAAGGAGTCATCATCTTTAACGTTCTTGACTGAATTTTTTATATTGGCGACAATAAATATTCTGCAATTTCGAATTGACTCTAAATTTAATCAACAGAATCGCGACGGCCTCGTTACATTTCGTTGTCAATGAAATTTCAAAATGTTTTGCACAACACGCAATGTATAACATTCATAATACGTAATATAAAATATACAATAATATATAACATTTATAATACGTAATATGTATGTAATTTTTTATTAAAATAAAAGAAAGAGTTCTACGATTGCTTCGAATACTTTCGTGATACGTGTACAAATTGTGTAATAAATTAATAAAATTATTAAAAATCCCCAAAGTTAAAATAAACAACGTACCAACATTACCAACGTAAATTCGTTCTTTCGTACATACTCCCGTACTCGTACATTCTCCTGCTTTTGATCGTGATATTCGAAAAGATGTACGTGACGCCTGTTAATGGTCGCTATGACGAACAGCTGCGAACGATACGATATCGACGATGTAAGGCAAATTCAACGAAGGCCCCGCCCTTCTGCTTACCGCGATTGCTTGCCAACACACGCGTAATTTTTCACGAACGAAATTGAACAAACAGAATCTCGGCGAACACTTGTGTCCCGTATTTTGCTATTCAACAGGTGAGAACAGTTCTACGGGTTAAAAATAAGGTAAAAAGATCACGCGGCAAAAAAGTCCACGAATGCTTTATTAAAAGGTTTGAACAAAAATATGAAACGTAAAACTGTACACGTAACGCTGAGCATTTCATAGTGCAAGCCACCCTTTATCAGAGCGAAGCTGATATCAGAGTGTGCTATTGAATTTATAGCGGACCGTCTTTTTTTTTTTTTTTTTTTTTTTTTGACGCTTTGTTGAATTTCTTCAGTTTCGGCGCAGCTTTAATTCCTGCAGTCGATTTATCACCGTGTATATATTTCTGTATTGCAAACTTTTACTTACAAAGACGGACAAAAGTGTTCGCGTACTTGATGAAAAGTTATCGATATTTTAAACTGTTTAAACTTCGTGAAACGAAATCGCACAACAATCCGGTTTCAAAGCGTGGAACCTTTAGTTCGCCAATCTTTAGTTTTCTTTCTCCAAAGATGATTTTTACATTATGCGCCGGGATACTTTGGTCGTCGAAAAGCTGTAGACTTTGTAAATTTGAACCAAGCCTTTAAAATGACTGGAAAAAGTTTTTTCATGACTAAATCCACCATAATCTTTAAAATTGAAATTTAATTAACGAACTCGATGGAGTATATGTTTTGAACTCGTATCATAGAAATAAAATTATATTTATTAAATCGAATAAAAAATTTCAATATATTAACCAATAAAAAATAAATAATCTTAAAGACTTCTTTCCGTTCTTTTATTGAACCTTGGACGCCAAAATTCAAGAAATGCTAACATTCTGTCATTTAACAGTATTGTTCAAAATTTAATAAAATTTAACAAAAGGCGAAAAAAATTTCAAGTATTAATATACGTTTCCAAAGAGACTTCAATTTCCAAGATCATAATAGATTTAATCATGAGAAAATTTTTTCAGGAACAAAAGCATCCTTGCTACATAGTGTAAAAACATTTTTGAAAAAAATTAACGCAAGGCTGTCAAAGTGGAGGCTGCCAACTGGATCGTTATACGATTATCATTTGTGAAATTACAACAGTTTAATATACAGACAATTTTCCATCGAATGCGCGAGTACTTTCTGTAGAAATCTAGGGGTGTTAGGTAATAATGTGCCATGAACATCATTTATCATATCTTGTCCTTTGTTAAAGCAAAAAAAAGAGTGTCGATGTACGTTAGTCGTCATATTTCATACTTTTGTTACACGACTTTTTAATGAAGCACAAACTTTTTAATTTTTGCTACACGCTACTTTAACCTTATCTTTATTTATACAGCGCATCAACAAAGTTTCGAACACTAAAATATGGAACTCTGTATCTAGCGTAAAAGTAGTACACTATACTTTATATGTCTTTACGTACTGCACGTGAGTCTGATTTTTATTAAACGAAGAGTCATCAAAATACAATTTCTGTCGCATTTAATAAAATATAATTTCTGTCGTAATTTTACAAAACGCCATATATTTTCATTTAATGTACATGTAATTTTATAAAAAAAAAATACATTACAAAAATAAAGTACAAATAAATTTTACTTAAATGCAAAATATTACTTTATTAATATTTCAATATTAATATTAAATAATTTTGCTCGAAAATACAAAATAAACTGTACATGCGATTTTATAAAACATTAAAAAATTTAAGAAAAATAAAACACAACTGCACACGCGTAAAATGAAATACAACTTCCGTCGTATTTCATTTTAACAAAATATTCAACAACCCGCGACATTCGTTGCAAAGGGAAGGAAATGCGCGAGCAGACAAATAAGTTCCTAAAATTAACGCTCGGCTATCCCTGCTTGACGTTACTACTATCGCGCCCCTAATCGCCCAACTATTAATACATTCCACCGTCTTTCACACACAGGCTCCCTTTTCTTTTCTCCTAGTCCGTGAAACTCGTGTATCGTCAGACTTTCAGCGATTCTTTTCAGACGAGTCGCGAGTCACGGAGTAATCGTCCGATGACACGGGCGACGGCGCCAGAACCGAGAGAGAGAGAGAGAGAGAGAGAGACACGACGGCGATTTTCGAACGCATCGACGAGTCGCTCGCTCCTTCCAGGATTAGTCATCGTGTGTAATCGAGAGAGGGTCTTTCATCGGCGACAGGAAATTCGTTCGTTCGCCTCGACTGTCAGAAGAAACGAATCCCCGAAAGCGCAGGAGAGAGACGTTTGCTTCATCCACTGCTTCTCCCCATTTTCTGTTGCGCGAATGTCTCGTTCCTTCATTTCTTCGCTGCGATGCGTGTATACAGTGACTCTTATCATGCTGTTCAAAATATTGTTGCGGACTTGAATTGTTTGTAATGGCAAGTTTGGATTAATTTTTTAATAATACATTAGAACGTTCATTATAGTTTACAGTGACATAAATTTTATTTATTTGTTGCGCATACTTTTCTTAATATCAAATCAATTGACTGAATTATGCCGGAATGCATAAATGGCAAAAATATTCGGACTATAATTTCCCGATACGTTTTTCCTTCCTATCGGTGAAAAAACAGTGACTAATTGTCGTACTATACTTCGATTAATCGAAGAATGGAAGAACATTCCGCTAGATTACTTAAAGAAAAATTACTGGAAATATACCTAAGCGTCTGCGATATGTACATAATTGAATCCAACGAAATATTAATTATTGTTTGTGTTAACAATTTTTAGGTTCAAATATTACAGCTCTTCAAATGTTCCGAATATTTTTGCCATTTATGCATTCCGACATAATTCAGTTTGTTGTCTGATACTGAGAAAAATATGTGCAATAAATAAATAAAATTTATGTTACTTCTTCTTCTTCTTCTTCTATTTTTATTTAATGTCGCATCGACAGCGAGGTCATTAGCGAACGAATGTTACTATAAACTGTAATGAACGTTCTAATATGTTAAAAAATTAATCCAAACTTACTATTACAAGCAATCGATGTCCGCAACAATATTTTGAATAGCACGATGTCCGAATATTAATAAGTCATGTGCTACGTACCATACGTAGTCAACGAGTATCACGCTGCAACACCAATCGCCTTTTCTTTGAATAAACGAACGACCGGCGGTAGAATAATAGATTGGAAGGAGAATGGGTGAAGGGAGAGACGGGGCGAAGGAAACGTCACCGAGGCGCTGTTAAGGCACTTTATCCAAGAAAACGCGTGAATCCGTTACCCTCTGACATTTTCGAAAACGTCTCTGAAAAGACGACCAATCGATACCGAGGTTCTTTTATGCAGTCGATATACCGGTGAATTTTTATTCGATCGGCATTCTCGCGACGTCGAACGAATTATTTATGAACTAATACATATGTTAATTACTGGCCCCGTATCGAGGATTGAGAATTGTATTGTGACGTATGCCGGCGGAATAATTATTATTTTCTGTGAAAATAAATTTCCTCCAAGTTTATCGTTATACTATATATTTGGATACATTATTGTTTACTGTGTATCTTCGAAATTTTACAAATTATTTAATTATCGAGCTAATGTCCATTAGCTGATCGATCCACGTGAAAACTCATACGGAATATTCGGAAATAGTTATTCGATCGATACTCGCGGTATTGATGGAATTATTTACGAACGACTGATAGATATGTTGATTGTTGGTCCCGTATTGAGGATTGAGAGGTGTATTGTGACGTAGAAGTGCCGGCAGAATGTTAATCTCGGTAAATTTATCGTTATAAACGATTGTTTACTATATATTTTGCAATTTCATGAATTATTCAATTACGGAACTAATATTTCCACTGATCAACCGGGACCATTATTAAGAACAGTTTTTGTAAAATAATCCGCATCTAATACACAGTGATCCATTGTTAGAAAAAATTTATTATGTATCTTTAACTGGATCTAGCAAGATACTGGCATGATTGAAACACATAACGATGTAAATTCTTAAATTCTAATTTGACGGAGAGATACCAAAGTATCCGCGTGATGGAATGATTTATTCGATATTGTAATAAACTATCGAGTAAAATTCAGGAGAGACGACGATGAAACCTGTTTAATAAATTTAGCTTTTAGATAGAAATATGACCATTTGAGAAACTCCCTTAATCGCTTAACTTTTACCGATACCGCTGTTTGCATTAGATAATCACGTCCATGAGATGACGATATATATCGTCACGCCCGTAATGCACTTCGTGATGACGAAATATATCGTCACGCCCATAGTGCACGTCGTTGCGAACTATGTCGCGAACGATATACATTATTTGCAAGGTGAAATCGTGGTATCAACCAGATGATTCTACATGAAGAAATAAGTCGAAAAAAAACGAATAAATTTCTTTCTATTCTATTCTATTCTATTCTATTCTATTCTATTCTTTCCTCGTCTTCGAGAAAATCGACACCGAATACTAATAAAATAATAATTTCATCAATTCCAGAACAGAATAGAATCAATAAAAGAGTGTCCTTTTTAAAAATGAGTGAAAAAAATTCGTTCATTTGCAGCTTGAGTTTTAAGAAAATAGAACTGAACATGTTTCGTCAGAGACATCTTGCGAAAAAAATTTCACTCTCTTCATTTCTTATTTATATTAGCAACGTAGAACACAACCTTTTGTTAATTACTCTTTTCCATTACGTTTAGAATTAGCTAAACTCAAGCACGCCTAATGAAATTTTCTTGAAAACGAAGCGTGGAGAAATGTGGAGAAATTTCATTCTTTCTCCCCTGTTTGTTTTTAAATGTAAAATCACATCCTGGCACGTTGTACCACAATTTTCGGAAACAGCCGGTAAACAAAGTTTGATTTTCTTGGTATGCACGGTGTGTGTTCACGTCATGCACGGTTGAGGGATTAATTATTCCAATAATATGTATATTCCGACGATCAGCTACGTTACAGCGTTATTACATATCTCTCTTGCGAGAATCGAAACCTGATCTAACGGCCGACGTTTTATTTCAATCCTTCGTTTATTTATTTTGCTCGCACGCACGTCTCGGCTCGCTCGAAGGAAACGCGCTATTATCAAGAGGTCATGGGACAGGAAAGCTGAGGCAACAAACGTGCAAATGTCAACTCGTCAAACTCGTGAAAATAAGAGCAAAGAAAGAAAGAAAGAAAGAAAGAAAGAAAGAAAGGAAGGAAGGAAGGTCGAATCTCTTTCTCTTTTACGCGTGTACTCAAACTCACACACACACACATTCGCTCACTTACGTTTCTTTCTCTCTCTTATGTCGTATGAAACGGGGCTAAACACGTCCACGAAGACACGCACGTCCAAAGCGAGTTGCATTCTACGGTTGCAACCGCATACCCTGCACAACCGGCTTTTTCATCATCGTCTCCTTCTTTTCTTCTCCTCCCTGCACGCGACACTTACTCCATGCGCGCGATACAAACATACAGAGCCTGTGTATAATCCTCTCTCCACTGTTGCCAACACGCTCGAGACGCTTGCTCTCCCGACCAAGGGAATCTTGCTTGTCTTTCGTATTTCGCGACAGAAGAGCCACTAATGCGAAAATGGCGAGTCGAGGCAAATCGACGGAGATGAGTGGCGATTTCTGGTCCAGAACAGAAGCGAGTTCTGGATCCGCTAATGAAAACGAGACGATGGGGAGCGAGAGAAACGGAAAATGGAGAAGCGAAGCGCGAGCGTAAAAGCACGGAGCGTAATTATTTGTTATTTGTAAAATCTAATAATGCGAGAACATGCCAATGTGCCGAGTTTCCATTGCCAGAACATTTAACGCGCAATTCCGCCCAACTAGTGCCCTTTTGAGACGCAAGCATAGCACCAAAGTTATTATTAATTAAATTTGATGGAGCTTTAATTAATGAAGTTGTTACGCGCTGTAAGTCTTTCGTAACTCCGTGTTACATTTACGAAAGATTGGCGAGCGTGTGCAGGACGAAGAACGAGGGCTGCTTAACCCCCCCGCGCTGGCAACTGGTTCGCGCGGACCATAACGAGTGACCGAACCCCTATACAATAATTCGTCGCTTTCTTTTTCTTTCGAACTCGTACGGTATGATATCACTGGATAGAAATTGTCGAGAAGTTTGTTATTTGCTTTGCCCGGGTTATACTTAAATATACTTGAAAATTGGGAAAATATTGCAATTTTGGGGACAAAGAATTCTCGACGTGCGTGGCACGTCATTCCAGCGCGAGAGGTTAACCCCTTGCGCTGGCAACTGGTTCGCGCGGACCATAACGAGCGACCGAACCGTACACAATAATTCGTCGCTTTCTTTTGAACTCGTCGGTGCGATATCACTGGATAAAAATTATTAAGAAGCAACAGTTCGTTTTGCCTGGGTTACGTATACTTAAAACTGAGAAAATGTTACAATTTTGGGACAAAAAATTCTCGACGTGCATGGCACGTCATTCCAGCGCAAGAGATTAAGAGATATACGATTATCAAGGAGGAAGACGCATAAAGATGATGATATAGGTATAAAAATATCTTCTTGCATGAAATACACATTTTTAAAAAGGCGAAGACCAGTTTTCGGAAACTTGATACTCTTCGCTTTTTCGTGGGAGAGTTAATCCAAAAGAAAGGATAACGAATGTTATCCGTTTCTTGCCAAGTGGAGTTTTGTGTACTATTTCAGAAACTTGAAGAATTTTTGCTCGACAGAATTGCTAGAGGTTAACAATTTAACTCAAAAATTTCTGTTCGATATCGAAGAATTATGACTGTCGTGTATATCGCCGAGAAAAAGACCGATATTAGAGAAAACTGAATGCAAGAGCGTAAGTGAAACAATTCGTTGCTATACTTTGATCGTAAGAAAAATGTCATCGGCGAACGATGCACTCAGAGTGCAGAAAATGAGTATGGCGACGTATTCCTACATCGTTCGTAACTTCAGGAATCTAGATCATTAATGAAAATTTTAAGGATAATTATCTCATTTTTGAAATTTTCGATAAAAATAAAAATTGTAGAATCTTCTATCATTTGCACTTACTATGTTTCACGACTGTTACTCCGATCAATTTTGTCAGTCGTATTCGTAATTTTTCGACTAGAAAAACAGGGTCTTTTGGTCAAAAGAAATAGGGGAAAAAAAGAGAAACAAATTTAATATACATATATAATGTCAATCACTATCCATTACTCTGAATTTGGAGTGTTCTAGCGTATATTAATATTTTGAGTGCCGCATCTACCAAATTTAATACACGATGAACCTCATTTGCACACTTTATACTTCAATTTCTTTGTTAGTTTTTATACATTTTTAATATGACTAAAGTTACTTTTTTTTGTTATATAGTGCATTCTCTGGTTTTTTTATTTTTATTACTACTGTAATAATGATTTAATATTAATAATAATTTATAATAATTTCTCTTTTTTATCGCTTCGTATTCATTTTAAAATATCCCCTAATTTTTGCGAGCAGTATATATAGGGTGGCCACTGAAAAACTGAAGGGGTTTGAAAAAGTCATAGCTTGTTCATTTTTTTACTTTCTTTCTTCGTAGGTTATAATTAATTAATATATTAATATATTAATTGCATTTCCAAATAAAATAATAAAAAATTTTAAAAACACGCGTTTGTGAAAGTTACTTTTGTTTCATATGATTCGATTTTTCAGTGACCACCCGATATAACTCAAAAGGTTCAAGGAGGATAAAATCTGTCGTTGTAACTAGTCTCTCCGTGAGACTAGCCTAAAGAAGTGCCCCGATACCGGCAACGTTGCCGTTACCTTACGTTCTTCCAAGTTGCACACTCCGTTCTTCTCTGTTCCTTGCCCCGACATACTACACAGGTACTACCAAACGCTTGCCCGCTCGGCCAGTCTCCTACGTCACGAGCTTGACCTTCCGCTTACTTTCCAACGCAGAGAGATCTCAGCAACGGTATCACAAAATGGAAGAGATATGACGAAGCAACAAGCTCAAAAAGAAAAAGAGAAAGAGAGAGAGAGTTTCCAGCCGAGAGACCGCAAAAGAGCGAACGATCCGCTCTCCTTCGACAAGGAGAAAAAAAAAAGGCGAAAGGGAACGAGGGAGAAACGTTGAAAACTGGCAAGAGGAAGCAAAGACGGCGGGGATTCTGCAAGGCAAGCGATATTCACGGTTAGGCGTTGAGTAAGACGAGAGCATCGAGTAGGCGTCATCGAATACTTCCACGACGGCGAATCGTTACGTCGGTAACCCTTCTTCACGGTGCAACGTTCTCGACGACGTTGGGAATCGCGCAGTCCCTTTAACGCGGCCGGCAACAATACGTATGTGTGTGTATATATATATATATCGCACCTCTGGTATTCCATTTCATTTTTCGCTCGCTTTATACACGCGATAAAATCCGCGTGGTAACGTTCGTAAGAAGTTCGCAAGTGCAACGGACTCGCAAAGGCGAACAAGGCGGTTGCTCGACGATATCGCGCACGGAGACGATGAATTTAACGATGGGGGATCGTTACGTCGGGAAAGTACTAGTTTAAAACGTGGGAATATTATTAGATGTTATTAAACGGAAGGTTCTGTACGAGTCCGACCAATTGCTGAGGATGAACCTTCGAAAAATATGGGAAACAGTTTTGTACGTAGAGGGTTTTACCACTTGCGCTGGCAACCGATTGCGGACCATAACGAGTGACCGAACCCGTATACGATAATTCGTCGCTTTCTTTTTTCTTTTTGAACTCGTGCTCGAATTTCTCGTATTTCTATCACTGGATAGAAATTATTGAGAAGTACTGGGTTATACTTGAATTATTATACTTGAAATTTATACTTATATCATTATGCTTAAAACTGAAAGAGGAAGTATTGCAATTTTGGGGAGAAAAAATTGTCGACGTGCAAGAGGTTAACGTTAAAACTACCAAAGTAGTCGAAATGGCCAATTTATAGTTTTATATGTTTGCAACAGTGTATTTTTAGATACTCGAGTAATTTTTAACGGAAGCTTTATTGCGTTATTATTTTAATAACTTTCTCTTGCGCCTTGCAATTTAATTTCTTTGCTACAAATATTATACTTTAGTCGTTGATAGTTTTAGCGTTGATTGCGATGTTATTTGTTTCTGGAAAAGATATGCTATGTTTTAAAGAAATGATAGATTAATAATATAAACATGTTCAGAAGGTTACGAGTTAACTCTTCGACATTCGTGAATCGTATCGAAATAATTGGTAAGAATATTTCTTTTCCCATTGAGAAAGAAATCATTTTTTTTTTTTTTCTCATAAAACTATGTATTATATATTCTCTTTTATTGCATCGTGTAGCAAAAAGATACATTCAAACATGTACAGTGGCGAACGTTTTACTTCTACTTCAGAATAATCAAAGTGAAAAGTCTCCAAGTTCGGCATTCACCATTCGATCGATCAATTTTGAAATTCAGGTATTAATTAACCCGAGGGAGAGAACGTGCTTTTCATTCCTTTATCAATATCCTGGCGAATAGTATACTCGAGAAGTTCTCTACACTCGACGCTTCTAAATAAAGTTCCCGGCGTCACGGTGACAAACGTCAGGGGGAGGGTGACAACCTGCGGTCGGGTCGCAAAATCGGGACTGAAATCAAAGAGCCGGAAAGGCACGGGAATTATCCGCGGAATTACGAGATACGAGAGATACGCGCGGCGATATTAATAGGGGCGCAAAGCACTCCAACACGAAACTCGCGGCGGTTTCGTTTAAAAAAGTTTCCTTTCTCATTGCAACTTTTTAATTTCTAGTTACGAAACTTTCCCGCCCCTCGCAAGACGACGAGAGGCGAAGCGAGGCGAGGCGAGCCTCGCTGCCACGGGTATAACTGCTGCCGAGCTAATAAGCTACCATAATAAGATGCCGGTAAGCATACGGCGGGCGCGGATTCTCGGCGAACGTCCACCGTCGTCGCGCATTTTGGTACGATAAATTCACCGCCAACTGGAATTTGGTTTTCCTACTCATTAAACGCGAGATACGCGAAATACGCGGACTATGTAATATATGTTCCGGTGGAAACTGGCCCCGTCCCGAGAGCGGCGAGAGGTCAAGCTAAGCGCAAGCGAGTAATGGATCTACTAATTGTAAGGAGAGCCTGATGCAGTGAGCCAGCGAGACACGACACGAAAACGTTAACCAGAATTACGATGCCTGACACGTTCGGTACCCGTGTATTCCCGCCGTCGTTAGCGCACACGGTCAATTTCTAGTCTCTCAATTATTCAACTCTGTGGAAAATTCAACTGCCGATTCTCGCATTTTTTTTTTTTTTTATGACGATCTTTCTTAATAAATTGCGTTACGAGCAGCTTTACAATTTTGGACCCCGAGAGAGAATGAATCCACGATGGCTATATTTTTCGTTGATTTTTATTTGCATTTTATCGTTGACGATTAGAGGGGAGTCAGTTGATGATTAGAGGGGAGAGTTCCAATCAGAATCACATCATGGTTTTTCCGAAGTTTCACATATCGCACCATTCGAGAGAGGAAAAAGCAACGTGCATTGAAATCAGATGGAAATCATACAAAATCGCTTCGAACAAAATGACACGGTATTGGAAATAATCGTTCAAATGGTATTTGACACGGAATTTTTCTGGTTATGTCTTTCTAACATGCGACACAGTCACCGTGCATTGCTCCTGCTAAAAAGAGAGCACAAATTTTCGAACACTCTGGCGGTCAGCGTTTGAAAGAAATAATTTTTAAAAACGTAAAAATCGTGTTTGAATGAATTAATAATAACAATTTAAAATTAATAAAATTAGTTTACTCTTGCATTTCGATGTTTTGTTAAAACAGATGGGAAGAAACCCAACCTATACTATTACATCGTATCACGCAACTCCGAAATATACGCTCGTTATAATTATAAAAAGTGAAAGTCCGAACTAGCTAGTATCATAGTATATATTAAATTTGAAACTCGTTTCTCTGCATAACGTGAGAGATACATACGAAAATTTGGAAAGAAATTGCTCGTTGTGTGCTTTGCCACGATATTGGTTAAACAAATACTGAACTACAAGGTTGAACACGCTAATTAAGGAGAAACGTCAACAAGGAAGATCGTTGTTTTTCAGAAAGAGATAGAAGGCCTCGTTGCTTCCACGAAAAATAGAGAAGGAAATGTGTTCAACGACGCTCGCCCCATCTTTGTTAAATCGATTACTTTAGTTTAATTAAATTTTTCTAAGAGACGCGGCATCAGCGATAACTGTGGAACCGGAGCCGCCGCAGCTTTTAAACCCACATTTTGCTCAAAGGTATTCTCTCTCTCTCTGCGTCGTTGCTTTCAGGAAAGATTAAGAAAAAGTGGGCGACGTTACGACAATGTAACCCCTTTTGAAGCGTAACTTGTTGCGGGGTAATTGCGCGCAAGAGTAACAGCACCGCGTCAGAATAACGCGGGCATTCGCGAAATAGCAGTTCCGTGATCCCGGTCGAAACGAGCTAATCCCATTTACGTTTTCTCCCAGACGAATTTCTGGAACGCGCGCCCGAATAAAAGAGAGAGAGAGAGAGAGAAAGAGAGCCACCGAGGATGTGCTTCGCGTCATTGCCAAGTAGTATTTCGCTTTACGACCACCGATTCCCGTCCCTCTTCCTAACCTTTTCACTGAACTCGATCAAACGGAAATTCCCGACGGCGCGAACCGATCGAGCGTAAGATTGTAGAATGTGGTCGGGGACTTCCGCAGCTATTTCTGCCTGCTCGTAACAATAATATGTACAAAGATTACGCGGTTAATCGTTGATTCAACGATCAACCACTTGCTTTAGCAACCGATTGCGGACCGTAACGAGTGACCAAGCCGTATATACAATAATTCGGCGCTCTCTCCTTGAACTCGTCAGAAATTATTGGAGATGTAAACAAATTTGTTATTTGCGCTGCCTATCTTGTCTTTACTGAAATATACTTAAAACTAGGGAAATATTACAATTTTGGAACAAAAAGATCGTTGTACCAGCGCAACAGCGTAAATTTAAAGAACGCGAGGTAGAGTCATTCTCAACCGGTTGATACCTATTATTGCAACTACTACGAATGAAAATATCGACAGGCCGGATTCTCTTGGTCTAAATTCCTCCAACGTAATTACAGAAATAACGTAACATATACGATTGTTTAATTATATATTTGATTGTGTTATTTCTATATCATTGATAATCGAAATAACTGCGATCAAAAAACGCTTCTGTTGCCAATAATCTCGTAGCGTGGCTCGTTGATTGAATATCCATACTGGTACTCTTTCGAACAGAATTATTTGATTATCGGCCATTCAACAAACGTATGAAAAAAAAAAAAAAAAAAAACCGAAAGAAATTTCGATAAAACCGTTTCCGAACCATTTCGTGGAAATAATTGCAACGTTTTAAAGCAAATCCGAGTCGAGCGACTACTGCCATTCAGTGTCCTCCTATCTCGATGAAATTTACTTAGCGCTTTATCGCTAACATCGTTTGACAGTTATCTCGCGGCTTGACGTCGATTGTCCAGCTAAATCTATATTCCCGGTACCAATCGAGGTTCGTTACGATTTGTTCTTCCGATTCCCATTCGAGGGGAGGAAGGAAAGAAAAAGAAAAAAAGGAGTGCAAGGGAGGAAACGATCTCCCTTTCTTTATTTCTCCTTCGTTGTTTCTCCGTTGGAAACTGGAGGAAAAATCAAACGAACGAGGGGTGGGGAGGTTGGAAACACCGCGTGCTCCGACGACAACGAGGTAACAACACATCGATCGATCCTGTTAGACGAGAAACGGGTAACAACGGGAGGACGCGCGTCGCGTCCCGAAAATTCTGCACGCGAATCACATCGCTCGCTCGCACGCGCGTGTCACGAATCACGCTCATCATAAACGACTGTCAGTCGACGCAGCGAACGATTTTCAAATGCAAATGTATTTCGGCCGGCGAAATACGGACGTCACCGTCCGCTTTCGAGCGGTGCGCTCCTGGCTGACGGACGGACGGATGCCCGCCAGGCTAGCCAGAGCACGGTCCTAAACATGATAGCCCCCGTCGTCCCCTCGAAATCCAGCCAATTGGAACGGATTTGGCGATAATAACACAACAGCGACGTGAATTAATGCCGTGGCATTTCGACTGATCTTCGGGTTTCGGCACTCTTTAACTTCTTCTTGTTGCTCGTCTACAATCGAGCGCGCGTCAAGGGGTGAGGGCAGTGTGAGATTTTTCAAAAAATCGACTCTTTTTGTTTGTTTTGTTTTAAATGGTAGTTGGAAGTCTTGGAAATAAGATACGAAAGGTCCTGGCCTTTGAAACGACTTATTTTAAGGGTATGATAATAAATCGTCGGATGCAGAATAATTGAATTTGTATCACCATTTTATCACAACTCTAAGCAGTATTATAAAGTGTAAATCGTGTGATTCAAATATCACTTTCGGCGAATCGAATATTAGGATTTGGATTCAATTTAGTTGCGAATTGTAAGAACTGTGATCCGCGGTATATAAGTAAAAAATGTAAGCAAAGGATACATGTGAGAAATGACGTTCTGAAGCTTTAAACGCGTTTTTCTCGAAACTAAGTTTTTAGAAACGGTGTGCAAGATATCTCGGAATCTAATCAACCGATTACTGTGAAACTTGCTGCTTTCTTTAGTGTAACATTTACTAGGGATTGACGATCGAACATTTCTTAATTTTTAACAATTTCGAAAAATATAAATAAAAAACGTAGAAATTTTTGGCATAAATTCGATACGTCAATAACAAATCGCTGCTATTTTCATAATTTTCACAAAAGTCAAAATGTTGGATCGTCAATCCCTACAGAATATTATTTACTTTTGAACTTTTTTTGCCTTTTTGTTGCAGCTAATCCTGTTTGGCTGGAATCATAGACAATGTAAAAGGATGCCGTTAAAAAGCTAAATAAGAACCCTCTCTTTTTCCTTTCTAATGTTGCATTTTATAGTTCATGATGCGTTAAAATAAACCACAAAAGCTCATGTCAATCAAATATGTCGTTCTTTTTTTACTACCCGCCAAAGTATACGTAATTTTTAGGTCCGTCACACTGTCCTACCTCCTTAACCACTTGCGCTGGCAACCGATTGCGGACCATAACGAGTGACCAAACCGTACACAACAATTCGTCCTTTTCTTTTTGAACTCGACGGTATGACATCACTGGATAGAAATTATTGAAAAGTAATAAATTTATCATTTCTGTTGCCAATTTTGTCTTTAGTTAAATATACTTAAAACCGAGAAAATATTGCAATTTTGGAACAAACGATTCTCGACGTGCGTGTCATTTCAGCGCAAGAGATTAATGCGTGCATCAATTCAAATAGCAGCGAGGACACTATATTCGACTTGAAATTTTAATTTACGCCGGATTTAACGAGCCTCCAGCCGATCTAAATTCGCTGATCCAAATGTGCGTTGCCTTGCTATACAGCCTAAATTATAAAGTGGCTCCAGAGAGGTCAGGGAAAGATATTCATTGCTCGAGGCGAGATGAAAATGGAAAAAGACAGGAGGTGCGACAAAGTTTGCAAACTTGTCAGCTACACGTCCAATTGTATTTGGACAATTGACGGTTAGACAACTGAAAGTTATTGAGGAAATGAGATTTGAACATTTATTGGTTATATGATTCGATGGAGCGTTAACTCCGGTTTTTTGTTTTTTTCACTTCATTCTCTCTGAAACGAGACCTCAAAAAAAAAAAAAAAAAAAACGAACAAATTTCTTTCTGCGTTTATTATTCATCATTTATTATTTACATTTTGGATTTTTAGATTACGTGGACACACCCACGCTCCAAAATCACGTCGAGATTTTTTATAACTTCGACTCTTACTGTACAAACCATGTTTCTCGATGACTGCTGATAAGTAAAGTTCCGCCAGTAAAGTGCTCGGATATTGCGCGAATTGGAATAAGAGCGTGTTCCACCACGCGTTCGTCTTTTCGCCACGACGAGGTCAAGAGAACCGAAGCGCGGCGTAACGCGGTTCCCAACCATTTGATTTTCCCTGAGACTTGTCGCACCGTTGCTCGAACGTGATAGAAGAACGTCAGAGAGAAAGTTTGGAAGATGACGGAGCGAGGAACGGAGAAATAGGACGAAACTTTTCGGGGAAACGTTTGGAATTTGGATTACCGTTGCAAGAAACGCCGTTACTACTATCTCTTTCCAATCGATTTATCAAACGAGCCACAATTAGACGAACAAACGTGATACATTCTTACGCTGATTTTTTCCAACAATGATAAGCTGGAACAACGTTGGCTCCGAGAAAACTATACAGGGTGTATCCCAATGATTTATACAGCAGGTAAAAGCAATGAAAAAAGTTCGTTTATACCTGTGGCCTAATTTTCTTCTATAAAATGTTTGTGTTCTGTAATTGTGCGTCTGATTGTTAAGATGTTGCAGATGTTCATCAAAGGAAAAGTAAAAAGTAAAAATTGACAACAAAAATTTTTCTAAAGATTCGACTTTAAATTCGATTTCTTTTAAAAGATTCTACATGTTTCGTAGGAACCAAAATGCATAATTATTTATCCTGAAGATGATGGGAAAGTTACAAAAGAATAACATTTCTGAATATTGTCATTGTAATAGTTTAGTGAATAAATGTTCGGCGAAGAAACTTTTGTTGGCAGTCAGGTCGGAAATTCGCCAATTTTCTTTTCACTGTGCGTGAAGATTTTTGCAAACGTCACTAGAAAAAAAATCAGAACCTAAGCAAAGATTTCTTCCATCGACCAAATATTGCAGCAAGAACGCTCCACTTTGGATACTTCACGTGCACTCTACATTTTTGTACATTACATTATTTTCCTTCTCTCCATTTTTTTTTTTTTTTTGCATTTATCCTCCAATCATCACTGATTATTCTTCCAATACCGCTTGATATTCCCGGAATTTATTCAAAGCTCTTGTTCAATTTTGCATCGAAGTATTTTAACATTTCAATGGAGTTCGCGTGCACAATGGAGTTCAAGTATTTTCGCAAATAAAAATTCGATGAATTTAAATGGGGGTGAGTGTTGTGCCAGGTTATGCAGCAGAATTTTATAATTATTACAACGTAAAATTCACCGTGTCCCGTAAACAAAATAAAACAAGACACGTACTTTCGCGAATATATTTTCATCGTTCTTCGGCGCGTGATTTAATACCTGAAATATTGCCTGAACACGTTGTTTTCGATTTTATCGCGGACGAGCTATCACTGTTTGCGAGGTTTATCATCTATCGGTAAAGACCAACGATAATTGGTTTATCTTGCAATCGGAATTTATCATCTAAAAATGTTCAATTGATAGAAAACTAGTTAGAAACACGCGTCGGAGAGAAAACCTCCGTGTCACTCTCTTCACCCTCATTGACAAGCGGACGTGTACACACATACATACATACATAGGCACGTATATACCGAACGAGTTAAGAATATGAATAATTTTTCGCTTATCCGAGATTCCAGGAATTTCTGTTTATCTTCATTCAAGATTTCTCAAACTCGATAGAATAATTTCTAAAGTTCGCCTCGGTCTCTGTAAATATTCTAATACTCCGGAACGGAAGTGCATATTTGCCAGACGCGGCAAGAACTGACTTCAACGTCGGAGTATACTGTAGTTTCGCAGAACTTTTTGGCACGGAGAGGATGATCATGGCCTGCTGTTTCGCGGATTATAAAAACGAAAAACTGACGATCCCGGAAGAAGAACTGTCGTTCGATGTTTGTGGCGCATAAAGAGAATACGCTCAATATGTGCTCCCGATTATTCCCCCTGTCGCTCTATTTCGAAACCTGGAAATTTTGATCAATTGACCAACTGTGAAAAAGATTTCGAATGAAGGAAGAATCTGCTAGAGAGGGATTGGAGATTCGTCGAGAGGTTTAATACAAGCTGCACACCTCCACGAGAAACGGCCGGCGACCCCGAGACGCAACAACGCTCTTTGTCCCGGCTCTCTCTCTCTCTCTCTCTCTCTCTCTCTCTCTTTCTTTCCTTTCTTCCCTCGAACCGCGATCCTGCGTCTTTATCCCACCCTGTTCTCGCTCGTTTCTCTCTACATCTTTATTGTTCCTCTCGCGCACCACACAGTGAACACAGCCGGTCTTTTCTTCGTCGATCACCGTCGCTCCTCCAAAGTTATTCCCTCCTCCGCCATTAATTTCGCAGTTTAACTGTTCTTACTCTCGCTGGAAAACTCATCCGTGTTATAGCTAAAGGGCCCGAGAGGTCATTGTCAGTCGAGGGAGGGAAATTTTCGTTGCGTAACCTCCACTTCGTTCAAACACGCTTCTGCGTAGCGGTTCTTTAACCCCTTGCGCGGACCATAACGAGCGACCAAACCGTGTTACAATGATTGGTCTTCTTTTTGAATTCGTCGATACATCACTGGATAGAAATTACTAAGAGGAACAAGTTTATTACTTGTTTTGCCTGGATTATATTTCAATGTGCTTAAAGCTGAGAAAATATTGCAATTTTAGGGCAAATGCTTTCGACGTGCGTTTCGACACGTTATTCCAGCGCAAGATGTTAACGCTGGAACTACCGACGATTAAAGCAGAAAATTTCCATAAAAAAAATAAAGAAACTTTGTAATACAAGCTTTTATCTATATGTTTCAGGAAAAACTAGTTAAATCCTAAAAAATACGCTGTTTTTATAAAATATCTAATTATTTAAAATACGCTGTTTTTATAATATCTAAAATTATTAAATTAGTCATTTGGACCACTTTGGTAGTTTTAGCGTTAAAATGCAAAATGAAAATTTAATGCGATTGTTCCCCTGAACTGATGTTTGTAAATAACTCATTGATCTGCATGTGCTTCCCAAATGATTTACAATGAACGCTGTATGTGGATAGAGCACTTTTCACGGAGGTATTACGGTTAATTCCGAATCGCGTGATTCTTCGTCCATTTGCATTGCTAAACCTCCCATATCTTTTCGCTTATTCTCTCCGTTTTTGCTGACTAGAATATTCCTTGAAAATCAACGATCAATTTTCTAAAGTTAAAGAGTTCTTTTTGTTCCATTGTACCGTACACGGTTTCCAAAAACGTCGATACGATAATTGTCTACGAGGTAGAACTCGTATAGAAACACAGTCGAAGACGAGATTTTTCGTTGCGTGATTTCGACCTAATTTAAAGAGTCTTCCACGAAAACAAAGTAAGGAAACTACGTTCTTCAAAATAGTCGTTTTTACGCAGACTTCCTTGAGGGAGATATACAAAAGCGAAGAGAACGCAAAGATACAAGTGAAAATTCCGACTGTATCAACGTCCTTCAATTTAAGTTCCGCGCTGTTTTGAAATCAGTTCGACACGATCGCAATCGAAATAATAACAGGATGAAATCAAGGTGTTACATGTACAAATTAATGCAAACAGTCACGAAAATAAATTGAGATCTACGTATAATACACATAGATACAGAAGATACACATGATACTTTAAATGTAATCATTTTCAAATGAAATTGTAACGTAAGAGTTCAAAATAAATTCATACGAAAATAAAGTTAATTATCCGAAGAATTTGATTATTCGTAATCAGTTTGAATAATCAAAGTTCTACAATGCAATATATATATATATATATATATATATATATATATATATATGTACTCAAACATTTTTCGATAAACAAATATTGCCACAGTCTATAAATATAAAGGTGAAGATACATTTCTAAAAAAAGACACATTTTACCGAATATACGAGAACTTGTTTACACTGAACGTATAAACAACAGAAATTAACAAAAATAAACAAAACATCGAAAAGTCAATCCACACGTTTGATTTTAATCATCAAAGAATCGACGTTTCATTATCAAAACGATTGCACAGAGAATATTGCAGTTCGTGAAACGTGTTCATATAAAATACTTGCTACTTGCTGTACATATAAAATATATATACATGTACATGAAAGTAAAAGCTATATTAGGTCGGTGATTACGTAGGATACGTCGTTAATAGCGCGAGCGGTGTCACTGAATTTCCGAATCAGTTTTTGCCGCTTGACATTTTGCATAATCCGAATCGACTTGTTTACATCGGTTGTTCACGGTCCACGACGTGGTGTTTGAGAATCTCGAGTAGCAAAGGGGGAAGGCAAAAAAAAAAAAGAGAGAAAAAAAAAGAAGAAGAAGAACGAGAGGAAAGAGAAGAAGAGAGAAGCCATACTGCGTTGGTGCGGGCGACGACGTTGCTGTTACTGCTGCAGCTAAAGCTGCATTCTTTCGTGAGAAGGAAAAGAGCAGAAACGTTAGAGTGAGAAGAAAGTGTGGGGAAGAAGGAGGAGAAGGGGGTTGACGAACGAGGAAGGGGAAGGGGCGCGAAGAGAGCGAGAAGAGGGGAAGAATGAGAGAGAGACAGAAAGAGAGGGGGGGGGAGGACGAGGAGGTAAAAATCCGAGGAATGTACCAAGAGAGCACTTTGAAATCGTTTGGCAGTGGTTTAAGATTACGCCGAGTAAGGTTCCTCGAAGGCCTCTCTCGAATCTCCTCCAACCGAATCCTTATGCGGCCGACTCGGCGAAATGGAACGCGACCCTGATTACCTCCGTGCAATCCCACGTCTCGCGTTCGAACGCGTTCTGGCGTCGATTAAGCTTAAATAAAAAGCTAACGTGTTTCTGCCGGGCTGTCGATCAGCTTCTTCCAACGGACCTCGATAAAAAGGATTTCACGTTCCGTTTCATCTCCTGTTCCGTTTCCTTCCACCGCCGCGATCAAATTCAATTATTTATTTTCCCACTCTTGTCGCGGAGAACGCGCGACGAGGACGCGACGACGCGACGTATCGACAGGAGATTCGCGATCCGTTTTTTGACATCTCGCTTCGTCTCGTTTGAATTTGATCTCTTTGCACTTGACGTTGCTTCTTTCGAAAATTGACACGAGACGACGGATTTTTTCCTCTCGTTCTCTTTCACGGTCTCGCGACAAATGGCGGTTATCCATTAAAAAGGACGTAAGCGAGTGGCGAGAAGGAAAAAGTGGTTGAAAGTGAGGAACGTTGGGAACTTACTCTCGCAGAGTAAAGGAACACCTCTCTATCAAAGTATCGCTCCGTGGGTGTAACTTGGATCCCTCGGTTTTCTCAGGGTACGCATTTCGTATCGCTCGACACGATACCTTGCTACCCGATATCTCCCACCAAGAAAAACAGAACCGGGCTACTGGTTTTACATTACGAAAGTGGAAAGAAGACATGGTTTACGCGTTCGATGCGAACCGACAACACCTTACTTAAACGCGTTCCCAGGCGTTTCTTTTCGTCTAACTAAACTTCTCGCCGATGCATGAAATCGACATTCTACAATGCATCCTACGTTCTTTCTAACAAATATTCTCCGTTTGAACATTTTGAAATTCGTCAGTCGCGTGATTTTCATCGAACAAACGGGAAGTTGAGATTGGAAATCCGCATATGCGGTCCGCTCGTCGAGAGACCTCTGGAGGACGCGGTGTTTACGAACTAAGCGGCCTAAGGCCCCGGCTTCCTCCACCATCGTTCCACGGCTGGCCTCGTCGACGTACTACGGACGACCGCGCATGCGCCGCACGACAAAACGTTATAAACACACGCACCGTTCTCGTTTTCTCGGGGCACACGCGAGTACCACACTCAATCGTTTGCGAGTGCTTCTACGCACACACACACGCGTGAGCCCGTGTGCATGCACGTACATAGTACAGGTAAGAAAGAGCCGCGATAATAGTTTGAAAGACACGATCCACTCACCGAGAGTTCCACAAAGAAGCAGAAACGACAGCAAAAGACGCGGAGACCTCGCCCAGGCCCGTACAACGTGCCCGTTAGCCTGCTGCTGCCGGGGCATGTTTCCCCTTTTTTTTTTCCTTTTGCCGCACTTCCCTTTGGCTGGACGTCCCGGTCGAAGCAACCACGTTGTCGCACCTTTCCCTCACGTCGTATTTTCTCTCACGTACGTTCACCACCAACGCGAATTCCTCTCTACGTGTCGGTCGCTAAAGTACATCACCACGAGTGCACATGGTTTTCATGATCCTTTTTTTTTTTTCTTAATTTCCTTTTCTTTTTCTTTCCTCTCCTGTCCTCTCCGCCCCTCTCGCTTCTTCACAAAACACCGAGCTACACACTGCACACGAACGAACGAACGAACGAACGAACAACGCCGGAACAACCAACGAAGGCAACACCAACGAACGAGCTGTCCTCGAAAGACCGACGCCGTAGAAACGCGCCTACCCGACTGAACGACGAGGACGCGCGATTCGTTCGCGGTACCCTGTGCTTTCCAGCTTACTCGCTGCCTGCCTCCTGCCTGCCTGCCTGCCTGCCTCGGCTGCTTGCTTGCTTGCTTGCTTGCTTGCCTGTCTGCTTGCCTGCCTGCCCGCCTGCCCCGAATACCGTCTCCGCTCTTCACCTCTCTGCCCCTCTCTAACAACCCCCCCCTATCGTCCCGTGTTTCCCTACCACCCCGCTAGCCCACAGTTCGTGCCGACCCGCCGCTGATCAACCCCTCCTCCCTCCTCTCTGTCTATCACTGTCTCTCTCTCTCTTTCTCGACCCTCTCTCCTTCCTGCAACCCCGCGTTGCCAATCCCGTCGCCAGCATACAAACAGACCCATCCCCACCACTTGCTAACTACTTGTTGATCTTCCAGGAACGGACAGCCGATTCATCGAACCTCGTGCCTTCGTTTCTTAACCTTTTGCGCTGAAACGACGTGCCACGCACGTTGAGGATTTTTTGTCGCAAAATTGCAATATTTTTCTCAGCTTTAAATATATTTAAGTATAATACCGGGCGAGACAAATAATAAACTTATTACTTGTCAATGATTTCTATCCAGTGATGTCGTACCGACGAGTTCAGAAAGAAAGCGACGAATTATTGTATACGGTTTGTGTCACTCGTTATGGTCCGCAATCAGTTGCCAGCTCAATTGGTTAACTATGTACATATATACGTACTCTTTTTTTTTTCTCTCGCTCCGTTTCTATTCGCGTACATAGATTTTCGTCGAGAACCCGTTTTCACGTGGTTGCATGTGAAAAAAAAAATGGGTAGGTCGTTCACGTGTACTCGAGCTGAAAGAAAGTTAGGGCTTATCCATCACGGTGAGATGGTGTATCGCGCGGTGTATCGTGAGATGATTTTCTCTTTTGTTTCTCCATTCAGGGTTCTCCGTTTCGTTTTACTTAATCGCTGTTTGAGCGAGTGAAGTAACTCTTCGAAATACACTTTCCCGGAAGCACAGCGTCGCGTCGTACGTAACTGAGACAATCGCCGCGTTGTATCTGACTGAGATAACACGGCCAATCGATGATAATTATCCAAATTCTCCCAAGAAGTAGTACGCGAAGTCATACTCGGCACGGGTTATCTGTCTACCTGTTGCCGCGATAGCGTGGCTATCAAAATGCCTGGCGATGCGCGACGAGTAGAAAGAGGAAGATAAAAATCGGCGAGAAGCGCGTTAGGATTGAATCTACGCAGGTGAATATCGATAGTTGATTACTGTGTTCCTGAACACGAACGTGGGGAACGCGATTCGAGAACACGTCGAATAACTCGAGTTCGCTAATTCTCAGTTTAACCATTTGCAACTAAGTGCGGACCATAACGAGTGACACAAACCGTATACAATAATTTGTCGCTTTCTTTTTGAACTCGTCGATATATGACTGGATAGAAATTATTGAGAATAAATTTATTATTTGTTTTCCCTGGGTTATACTTGAATATACTTGAAACTGGGGAAATATTGCAATTTTGGAACAAAAAATTCTCGACGTGCATACACTTTACATATGTCTATTACTAATTACGTCCTTTCACGGCAGGAATACAGCTAACTGTCAATTTAACACAAGGACAGTGTTAACAATGCAGAGAACAAAAATGTTAAATTTCTTCGTTTTCTTTAACGAGAGTTGAGCAAACGAGAGAATGCAGAATTTTAAATCAAACGTTTAAGTACCGATCGTTTGACGGGACGTTTAAGCCATTTTCGATCGAGGTGAGTAAAAAGAATTATTGAGATTCGAGGAGAACGTGAAATGGATTATTGTTGCGAAAAATAATTAGAAAATAGTTGGAGAACGCGAATTAACGAGAGATTGTAAATGAAACTCTTGGCGGTAAAGTGGGGTTATCTCGTGCAGTTGAGAGGCGGTCTCGGTATCATTCTTATCCACTTTTGCATTCCCACGTTGCAGAATGACGGTCACACGGTCGATTCTTACTTGGATCACGGCTCCACCTCGAAGAAGCTAAATAATCCTCAAACATGGAATTTCTATTCCCCTGGGTTTTCTTGCACGATTAACCTGATATTATTAATGGAACTTTGCAAATTGCAAAGTATGGGTATTAACAAATTCCTACAACTATTGCACGGAATAAAGCCTGACGGTAAAGAAATATGAAATTTTATAAGTTACAAATTATTGGATTATTCTATTAAAAGCGACGAAATTACGAGAGGGAGGTCTGTAATTTGCAAGTTAATTTGTAATTTGACAGTTCATTAATAGCGCGTAACGTAATTGATGAATTATAGTTGATCAGAAGTTGTTCCTCTTCGCGGAAATTCCGCCACGATGAAAATATATACCGCCACGTCACTTCGAGTGGAAAAACGTAAGAATGTCACGCGTGAATCATAATTATTCGATGTCCGCGATTCGACAGTTCCGCGAGTTCTTTTTTTTTTTTTCTTTGTAACATTATCTAGGCGAAAGCACGGACTACGAAACATTTACTTGCCATTATTCTCCGTTTACTTGTGGATTTTTTTTGTGATTTATGCAAAAAAATCTGTTTCTTTTAAGCGAATTTTAAACGTATTAATACACATAGCTAACTAATGAAAATGCTTCGAGAGCATAGTTGCTCCCGTTTAGTTTTGATCCATCGTACACATCGACGTCATAATGTTCCCACGCAAACGAGAAAATCAATATGCCCTTCGCGATCGAACCGAGCAAGCAAATTTACCATCCGCCGCGTACTAGATCGCAAGAAATGATTTGCAGAATACATTAAAAGCGCTCTATAGCTGGCCTATAATGGGCCACACCTTTTCGCCACGGCGAGCAATAAGGCGTAAATCAAACTAGAACGATTCGAAAAATCGATTGAACTCGATATTCGCCGCCACGTTCGATTCACAATAACAACACGTGAATTTTACCAATTTCTTGCGTGTAATCTACATTCGTTAGTTGTTTAATCACGACTAAATTGCTGAATAATAATATTTTTCAAACAAACATGGTACATCTATTCTAGAGAATTTGGGGAATAAATGTACCATGTTTGTCCAATAAATATTATTATTCAGCATTTTAGTCGTGATTAGTCACTGTACGAATATTTTTTACACCCACTCATTGTACAATTATTATCGTCGCAGTAAGTAAGTCACTTAATTCGCCGTTTCAAAACTAAACTCATTTCTGCATCTTAGAGACGCAGAATCGATCGCAATCGTTCAAATAAATCCAAGACGTTCAACAGTTTTCATCATTCTACCAGTCTATCGACCCGAAAATCTATCGACGTTCGTATTCCCAAAGGACCAGCTGGCACGACAAACTTCTCACTTCGCTATTTCCCATTAGATGCCCGCGAAACAAGCTTCGTCGATGTACCCGTACACAGTTAGTTTTTAGCCCGGCCAAAGGGACGCGAGGCAACTTGTAATATTAGATCAGGCAAAGGAACGAAAAGGATCGTGCTAATCGGACCCTAGCCTCGGTCCGTGAGAATTCTAGAATCTGTAATTACGATTTGGTAATTTGGTTCGTTTCTGGTCTTGTTTCCTTCTTATTTACATAGATTCGTTTTCGGCTCGATCAGCGCTTTGTCATCGAATTTTCCGCGCGCTTCGTTTCGCTCCCGTGTGCCGGGCTTTGGCTCTTATTAGTTGCGAAAAGATTAAAGCGTAGGTGGACGTGGAACGACGGCGGCCAATTATTAATGGATCACGTTACAATTACGTGCGTGAAATTTTTCAATATGCTTTTATACCATATCGGTTTGCTCGTTCATTTTGCATCACGACCTGATTGTTCGCTTTTCTTTTCTACGCGGCTAGTTCAATCACGCTGGGGAAAGTCAACAAAGTTTCGCAGTTGTTGCGAAATTATTTAAAGTGTTGCAACGATCGTAAATGTGAACTCTGTCGTACGACGAAATCAAAAGGAAAAACAGGTTGCACCGCGGTGAAAATCGTGCTTGGAAATTTGTCAGGTAAACGCGGAATTCGGCCAACTTCTAACTGGACAGAAGCAGACTAAAACTGTCCTTTTTTTATGGAGAAAATAAGTCGAGAGTGTAGAATGAAGTTTAAAGCCAGCATTTTGCCGGAAATAGAATTCGAAGATTAATCGAATACACATGAATTTCATTCATTCCTAGGTTATAGCAATAGAACATCGAAAATGGAATAGAATTTTTTCATCCGGAATCCCATTTTCCGGCGGAAATCGAATTTGAAAATTTCTGTCAACTACCGAAGAGAGAGAGAGAGAGAGAGAGAGAGAGAGAACAATTCCTCAACGAAACTTCATTCTACATTCTGAATATATTTTCGCGTATAAAATAACTTCCCATCGATTACCAATCTCTCAATAATTAACGAGCTTTCAAACTCGATTTTTCTCAAAAATAAAACTTCCGGCGCGATTTCATCGTCTTATTTTGGAACGTCGTCGCTTGCACGGCGACTTTAGATCTGTCAACGACAACGAAGGAAAGAACGAAAAGGGAAAGCAATAATATAACGAGCGCCACGATCAAATTGTCTCTTTACAAACGAAATGAATAAAATACGTACTTATCTATCTCTATGAACTGATGGCTCGTGGCGCCACGATGTGATCGATTACGTCGTAAAATTCTTGTGATCGCGTCACGACAGCCCGGTTATTTATTCACTCGGTTATATTTCATCAGCGGTAATATTATTTATCGAATTTCTATCACGCGGATGTAGGTAATTAAATCGCGCGTTTCATTAACGACAGAATTAATGGATGAGGATTGAAATTACCGAAAAGGGGAAGGGTAATCCGGGAAGCGAATTACGGAAATATTTGCCATAATTTGCGACACAGACTGTTGTCGAGTTTCGTTCTTTTTCTCGATTTGATCTTTCGCGTGGCGCGCGTTACGTTTTCAACAGCTTCGATTTACACGCGTAAATATTTGAACATCGTGAATCGATCGAATCGAGAGATTGATACTTTCGTTACGTCTTCGAGTTGTCATTAATTTCCGATTTCCTGCCACAATTGAATCCCCGATTAATTTTTATTCCGTGTATGGCGACCTATGTGTATGAACCTGCGTGAACTTTGAACTTTGAAAACCACGTGTTCTCAACAAACACAACTCGGACATTTCCCCGGAATCAATTTTTATCCGCTTCCAATTACTTTTTGCTCTTTTATTTATTCCGATAGTAATTTTGTCAATATCCATCGACTGTACACACCGTTGCCCGAATGAAAATAATTTGGAAGTGTCCAAATACCTATGCACAGGGTGTACACGTTCCGGTGAGCGCTCCCGACTTCCTGTTGGACATTACGCGCTTCGTTGATGCGATAATTTTGAGATACTGTCTTAGTTTGTCCGGCTGTACATACGTGCTGTTGGTTCTCAATGGGTCAGAGAAAGAAAAACGAGAACCAAGCGGAAGATCGAGAGGACAGGGAAACCAGAATGGAAGGATCTTCGGATTCCGTGATCGTGATCGATGTCTAGAGGGATTCTTTCGGTCCGCAACGTGTCCACCTTCGCAACGGACGAACAACGAAAAACGAAACGTCAGATTTTCTCGCGTAACACGAACAACACAGAGTGGAGTTGACTCTCAATCCGTGTGTTTCATTCATTGCTTTAGACGGCTTTGAAATCGTACGCGGCCCGTATAAGATCGATTCTGCGTCGTTTTCCTCTCCGTCTATGTGATACTTCCGTCGAAACTTTTCAGAGTAGTGCCTACTCGGATTTCGATACAATTCCATCATCGTACACCTTTAACTTCTTTCTTTACGCGCAACCGTCGGATTTACTCCGATTCTTTTGGCAGTTTCTCGATCGCGCGCGAGTTTCAAAATTTAAATTTCATCGAAAAGTTTAACATCGACACCTTCGATTACGTTTGTAGCACGATTTTATGCCTCTCGATTGTAGCGATTCCGCACGATTTGTTTAATATTAATTTCCGCACGAGAGATGTTTGATTTTTCGTACAATCGGTATTTCAGAACCCGTAACAAAGAGCAACGAAGGAGATACAGAATAGAGCCGACATCTTACGGGACTTTCTGTCGTACGTTTCCGAGTATCGATCGTTTAAAAAGAAAACCAAGGTTCTGTTTCAATAATTCAATAGATATAATTATCAGATATATATATATATATCAGACACGGAGATCAGTAAAGTTGATAAATTGTTGATAAAAGAGAAAAAAAAGCTTGTAAAAGACGTGCAATATATATATATATTTCTTGTTCCAATGATTTTGAGAATCGAATACATATTGTTCAAGTGACTGAGTATAACCGTGTAACTAATTATAATTCGTTTTTGTAGCTTTTATAAATTAGTTAATCAAAATTATCTCATAACGAGATATTTCAATTCAATCAATTTTAATCGTGTAGGAAATCAAGTTTTAATGTACAATTACATTCTCAGATACTCCATTCTCAGGTTGCTCGTATAATACAAATGAGCGTTTATTTTTGAAAATATTGCCAAACCTGCAAATTGATTAAACGTAATTTTTATTTTACTCAGTGCTAAAAATTATTTTATTTTTATTTGATTAATTGTTACCTCTCATAATAATGAATGCACGTAATAACAATACCTAATTAATGTGCCTAATGATTACTTAATGATATGCACCTACAGTGTTAAATAATCATATAAAATCAAAATATTGTTTCTGAATTGTAAAACGTTTTTTCTGTACTAAAAATAATGTTATTCTGTTACAAGATATTTCTTTGTCAATTGTTTTATACCGCCGATTTCACTAAAATGTTGTTGATTTTTAAATGTTTTTCTGTGCCAATTATATTGCCAGCAGCAGCGTTATTTAAAGTTACTTTATCAATGTTACAAACAAGATGCTCGTGCTATGCAATTTATAAACATGAATAAATATGTTAGAGTCAGTAGGAGTGAATGTTCGTTTTTTCATGTGGTAAATTAAAATTTTAAAGTTATTAACAAAATATTGAAGAACCTGTCATAAAATAAATTTTATAAAAGTTCGTGGATAGCCTTCCACGAATCCAGTGGAAGAATTTGGGCATTTTTTTAACGCAACACTATTTTAAGAGACACGATCATTCGTTACCGCAAGAAGAACTAATTGGAACAATATCGCAACACTAGAAGTTCAAGTAATTGGAAATCGCGATGAAATAATGTCGCTACACTAACTCGAAATCTAAATTCAATGATAATTATTACGAATAATACAAAACTGTACGAATGAAACTCTTCAAAAACTCTAACATTTAAAAATTAATTAAACGCAACGACTCTATAATTTAATTTAAAACAATAGAATGCAAGATAAATTTTACTACGTATAAAACTACGACAACTGTAAAAATTCAAATCAAAATTGCGAAAGACAATCGCGGTATCGTAACTCGCAACTCTAACGCAAGGCACCATTGTCATTTCTTCGCGACTCTAATTCAAACCGTAATCAATTTTTCGCAACGCTAATACGAAAAACCGCGATTTGCCCAAAACGAAGACGAACGACGATGGGGAAGAAAAAAAAATACAACTACAAATACTAAAAGAGCATAGTGACACAGTAGTAACGAGAATAACCTCCCATGCTTTGGAATCATTTAAATGATCCAGAGGATGAGAAGCCATCTGTTGTGACCCTCTTCGTGGCAGTTTGCCGGGCCTCTTCGGCTTCTAGCCTTTTCTTTCTTCGAGTGCAATGCCCGCTGAAACTTACGTCTAGCTCGAGTCTTTCTAATCGCAAACTAAAAAATAACTTATAAAGGTGAGAGAATAATATAAATCGCGAAAGCTGAATGCACGTGGACGATCATCGATCGTAGCGATTCGCACGTGAATGCTCGAGCAATACCTACATAAACGTTCGTTTCGGGACCTATTCGCGACCTATCCGCGACCGCGACCGCGATACTAAATTCGAAAAATCGAGGAGTAAAATCAGAAACAAGTGGCACGCTCCATTCGTGCCAATTTCACTGTCGATTTTTCAAATTCGATTTCCTGAAACAGGTTGGACACGCGAAAATGGGACACGCGACCAGAGACTGTGCCAACTTGCCCGGCCCTACCTACTTATTAAACACAGGCACTCCAGAAAGTAAGCTACCTATCCTAATCAGTCGTCCTATATTTACAAAATGGCAAAACAGGCACACCAACACACTCGCACCACGGTCCTCACACATACCACTCGGGCGCAGACCTAAACTAGGGAGGACGTCCCGGGACGTCTCCGACACCCGAGCTTAACATACAATTTTCACACTCTAATTTACGTACCATTTTCCTGGAAATCGACTGACAATGGCTAGCAATCATTGCGTAAAACGCGATTAAAACACGTTTACAGAGATATTAATAACTGAGATAGAATACATATAATTTTTATAGAAATTACATGTCCAAGTTGACATGGAATCATTATTACAATTGATTGTATAATTATTAATATAATTACAGTGTATTTAATAGATATTATTACAATAAATTCATACGTCAAATATTTGTAATGAATGGAACAATAAAAACGACGCAATTCCACATCCTAACCACACACACACATGAGGAAAATACGTCGTGCACGATATGCTAACATATTGTCAGTCGCTAATTTTATAAAATTACAAACTATGGTCATCGTACCCAATGTCTTTCACCCACCCAAATAGCACCTGGGCACGTGAGTGAGATCCTGACAATGGACACGGAAAGGGTTAAATCTGAAAATCCTGAACTAAAAAAATGATTAGTTTATATAATTTGTATCTAAACGGGCTATTACATTATTTTATTTCACACTGTAACTGACTCTACTCTTTCAGAAATTATTCAAATTGCAAGAGAATAAAGACAATGAATAATTTGTTAAAAAAAAAATACCATGAACAATCTAACAATTGATTCAAACAATCGACTCTAAATTAAATATTGATAAAAATAATCTCAGACGACTTCTTCATCAAAGCACATTTTCGAAAATACGAAAGCAGTGTCCAAACTTGTTGCTTCGATTCAAAAATCTGTCTGTCGCGAAGTATCTTCTTGCACATAAAATTTCATACATCTTTTTGCGGAAAAAATTCTAATCTATTATATTTCAAATTCTACGAAAGTTCATGATTATAAAACTTAATTAATTAAATCATTTAATTTAATAGCATTATAAAAGGGTAGATGAAATTGAAAATTTTAATTATTAATTATTATATTATAAAAATATATTAGCAGTATCAATAAGTAATGACTAACTGCATCTTTCAGAGCTAAGAAGTCGGAGGATATCCGTCTTCTCTACTATGAAATGCTCAAACGAAGTCATTTTAATAATAATTATTTATAAATATTTGTAATTTATCTATTCATATGGATATTTTACTTTTGGAAATATTTGTATTGAAGATATTTTGATTTTATGAGCAATTGCAATCGCGATGTGCAAGAAGCCCTATCCTGATCTAATACATAAAAAACCTGAAAAAAATGTTACTACTCACGGGTATAAAATACCCGCGGTCACTATGCTCATCAGAAATTCTACGTATACAATCAGTCACCCGTGCCGATTCGGACCTTTCGTCCTACGACATGATTGAGTGACCGGAGGAACATAAATGCATGCGACTCACGCGATAGATGTGAAGAACGTTGTCATCGATGCTGCACTGAAGCAGGGAAAGTTATCGTGAAGACTCCCATCAAGTAAATACCACTGAGGTTTCCATGGAACGCCGTGAAAAATTTCTTAAAAAACATAAAATATTTTGTTTTTAAAGATACAATGTTATTTGTGAAAATTTAAATTTTAATAATGATAAAAATTGGGACTAATAATTTTAAGTGCTTTTATTTTATAATTATAATTTTATATTTGATTTCAGTAGAAAGAAAACTATGAAGAATAAAATTTAAATACAACGTGCCAAAGTATTTACATTTATAACTTTTGAAGTATCGTATGATTCTTGGAAGATTAGGAGAAGTGAAGACTGTAGAAAATCTGTAACAAAACATCAAACATTATACTCCGTTGTCAAATTTAAAAAATTGAGTAAATTAAAGTACAATATATAACTTACGATCTTGATCTCCTGGAGAGGCCTTATCCTCTTGTGCACTGACTCTACTTATATACCGAAAACGAACACTGAACAAGAAAAAACAAAAAAGAAAAATAAAAGACTATCGACGCGCGCGTTTAAGTAATAATCGACGAACTCACTGACTCCAATTTCGCGAATTATAATTTGAATGAATTGATTATTTAATCTAATGAGAGTCATTTTGCTCAAAAAAATATAAAAATATTTCGCAACAAACACTGACTCTACCGACCGCATTGCGCGCGGTCACTAAAATTTTTCTGGAAATAAAGCTGGATTAGTTGGAAGAGGGCGAAGGATAAGTTCATTTACTGCTATTTTTCTAAAACATGATTGTAAACATGATGAAGAAACTTGAATATGTATTAAAGATATTAGTTGTAAATTAATAAAGTATATCTCAATACTGAATACTGTAAATGAAAGATGAGTATTGTATTCTAAATGTTCATTATTAGAGTAGAAAATATGCACATTAATAATATATCACGTCAAGTGTTGTAAGCATTCAAAAAAGGTTTCACAAGTCAAATGTACTTAAAAAATAGTGTTATGAAAAAAGCGTGAGAAATTTTTCTTTGAATCATTTAATTACGCATCAATCGTTTGTGTATACCTAAAATAAATGAAATGTTACCAAATTTCCGTCAAACAATATCAGAGTGTCCATTAAATTGTGGCGTCTATGCGTTCTATCCTATCTCTGGAATCAAGGAATAACCTGCACAAAAAGAAACCAAAAGTTAGAACAAATGTGTCAAATGAAGGCAAACATGTAAAAATAAAACGATAATCACCTCAAATTCTACTAAAGAAATGTACGAGATACGCTATCGGTAACCGTACGAGTGAAATCGACGATTGAAGAAAAAAATCGATGCGAAAAGTTTCAAAGTATTACACGATTTCATTACCGTAATGCTCAATTAATTGTTGAACATACGCGTATTAATTAAATGATACTATTAATGAGGTATAAATGGAAGTAAAAGAGTGTCGAAGAAGCGACGCTATCGAAGAGATGCCACCAATACATTAGTAAAAGTTACGAATCTGATGCAACGTAATACATGTTGCTGTCACGAAATTCGACGACCGACGAATGACTCTTCGCGACACGTCTCGTCCTGCAATTGAGACAATAATAAGGGATGAGACAATCCGGAACGAACAGGTTCGATAACAACAAGAGCCTTACACAAAAACGTAAGCATTATGTTTATATTTTGGACTTGGAGTTCCGAGCATGGTATAACTTTCAGCACGGTATCTGTTTAAATGTTTATATGATATTATTTCTTTAAGTGTTGAGAATTACATGCAACAATTATTTGGTTAAATCTTACCTCGAGTTGGAGTTTTATCTTAAAAGTACACAACACAAACACAAATCTAATAACTATTGATTTAAATTTTTACTTGAGAATTTCTGAATGACATTTCTTTCTGGATGACTTTTCTGAATAACACTTTCTTCTTCAGAGACGAGGTGTGCTACCTTCCGCCATGTTTCCCGTTTAAAAATCGATCATGAGAAATATCGATCATGATTCGAGAATCGCAGGAAGTATATTCCATATTTCACCGTTGTGGCGCTGTAATCGCACGTTTCGCACGAAACATTAACTGGGAAAAAAAATAAAAAACTCTGGTCCAAATCAAATACACAAAATTCATGAGAAATTCTCAAGGAAAAACGAAAATATTCATACACAAGATGAAAAATTATCAATATTAGAACTGAGAGATGAGAAATTTTATTATATCATGCAGTAAAATTGTTATTTAGATAGTCCATTAAATACGTACATCATTAATAAATTATTGTTGAATTTAGTATTAGAATTGTTAAGAATTACACAATATGAGGTTAGAGAATCAACAAATGAGTAGAAAATGTTACAATAAAAGTGAAAGCATATTATGAATATGTAATAAAAAATTAGTCATATTTCAATGTCACAATATTTGTACTGGTTAGAATTAAAATTAAATTTTGATATAAAATTATAAATAACTTTTAGCACAGTATGTTCTATTTAAACATTTATTTGCTATTATTTCTCCAATTGTTGAAAATTACCTGTAACGATTATTTGGTTAAATCTTACCTTGAGTTGAAGCTAAAAATGATCGTTTTATTTTAAAAATACACAACACAAACACAAATCTAATAACTATTGATTTAAATTTTTACCTGAGAATTTCTGAATGACATTTCTTTCTGGATGACTTTTCTGAATAACACTTCCTTCTTTAGAGACGAGGTGTGCTACCTTCCGCCATGTTTCCCGTTTAAAAATCGATCGTAAGAAATATCGATCATGATTTGAAAATCGTAAGAAGTATATTCCATATTTCACCGTTGTGGCGCTGTAATCGCATGTTTCACCAAATGATAACTTGGAATAAAAAATAAAATATTCTAGTCTAAATCAAATACACAAAATTTATGAGAAATTCTTAACATAGAACGAAAATATTTACACATTTGATGAAAAATTGTCAATACTTTAAACTGAGATATGAAAAATTTTATTATATTACGCAGCAGGATTACTATTTTAGCTGTTAAATACGTACATCCTCAATAAATCACTGTTGAATTTAGAATCACGGAGTATGAGGTTAAAGAATCGACAAATGAATAGAAAATGTTACAATAAAATTAAAAGGATATTATATGTATATAATAAAAAAAATAGTCATATTACAAGGACACAATGTTTGTAATGGTTAAAAATTGAAATTAAATTTTGGTATAAAATTATAAATAACTTTTAGTATAGTATGTTCTGTTTATATGATATTATTTCTTTAATTGTTGAAAATTATATGTAATAATTGTTTGGTTAAATCTTACCTTGAGTTAAAGCCAAAAATGCATACTATTTTATTTTAAAAATTCACAATACAAACATAAATCCAACAATTATTCATTTACATTTTTACATGAGAACTTTTGAATGATATTTCTTTCTGGATAATTCTTCTGGATACTTTCTTTTTTGCAAACGAAGTGTGCTTCCTTTCGCCATTCTTCACGCTTAAAAATCGATTGTGAAAAATATCGATTTCGTTCGGGAATCGTAGGAACTGTATTGCATATTTTACAGTTGGCGTTGTAATCTTTACCTAATTTGCGCGCGAATTTCTCACGAATTTTAACTGAATAAGAAATAACAAATAAAAAATAAAAAATTCTTGTCTAAATCAAATACACAAAATTCATGAGAAATTTTTAAAATAGAACGAAAAGCGCGCAAAATTTATCATACTTTTCAATTTCAATATGCTGTTCGATTACATAATGTACAGTAATATACTATTATGCATCATTACCACGAGTAAAAGTAAAATGAAAAAAAAAAATTATACATTTATAATTTATTATTCGATATAATAAATTAACATTAATTTATAAATAATATTAACATTAATATCAGTACTCACTTACCTATGCATGAGGAATGTAACGTGTATAATTTCATATTTCAAATTATAATTTAATACGAGATTATTTTTATTTTGAAAAACATTCTTAAATACGGTTTGCAACATTTATTACTTATAATTATATTTATCACATATATGTTGTATGTTCTTGTGAAATGATTTTCCCTTTTACATTTTGATATTGTAACAAAGTAATGAATAAGTTTTAAACTTAATATGTAACTATATTATTTTCGTTACCTCATTTAAATCAGTGTTTTATTATTTTCGTATATAAGGAATTAAATCTTATCATCAGGTATCAATTATGTTTAATGAACAATTCGACTTAAAAAAGGATGATTTTTCATGTTTTCATATAAATTTTACATAACAAGTATCTGACCATCAATGAAGACTTTATATATTATTATTCTGTTTGTTGGTTTCCATACGTTTATTATTTACAATGTTTTTGTCAATTTTAGTATTTATAATATTCTGTTTCCCAGAAAATATCCTTGAGTAATTTTCTTACAGTAACAATGTAAATTACAGACTGTTATTATACAGAATAAAAATGTGTGGTTCTATATATGATATTATTGATAAAGATATAATTCTCATAACATTAAGTTTTTTAGTTTATCACATGAATGGAAAAATAACAATCATTTAAAAATAGTATTTGTACTTATATCTCCTGCGGAAATATTTTGAAATCACTCTTGTAGTAACATTATAACGATAAAGTAATCTGTAATATTCCAATCTGGTTGTGTTAAAGTATAATAGAAATATATCGACTAACTATATAGGATATGGAAATAAATTACTTTATCAATATACAGAATTTCCATGTAAATCAATTTTTTAAGCCTAAAAACATTTTATCTTTCATTTATAGTTTTATCATTCTTAAAATATTTGTAAATTACAGGTAATGTTACATTTACTTTATAAATATAAATGCATTACAATGAAAAATGAAAATATTATGAACAGTGAGAAAGAGTTTTAATTAAAAAAGTAAATCAATATCATGATTACTGATCTATTGAAAGAACTGAATAATTTCTATGAAATCACGAAAAATCACTGTAATATTCAAAACATATACAATATACATGTATTCATATACATATATGATGAACATTATAAACCTTCTCTCCAAATAAGTTTCAAAATTAATAGTTTCATATATATTAGTTACCATATACATGACTTTATGCTTAAAAAACTAATCAGTTTAGATATAAAAAAAAGATATTATTTTAACCAACACTTGAACATAATTTATGCTATATATCGACTCAAGTATAGTAATTATTTACTAACTATGAATATTTCAAATTATGTTTGAATTTTTATAAAAAGGAAACATACCTGAAACAGGATCATGTCATTTTTAAACACATTACAATCGTAATCGTTTACATTATTAATATTATAAATTCTAGAGAAATCAGAAATTATAAATTATGACTTTAATATAGCGAAAGTAAAATGCTCATATTATACTATAATGTATACAAATTTTTCCTAACATATGTGTATATATATTATTAAATATATACATACATATATGTATATATGTTATTACAAAAGCATTTCTGAAGTATCCTAGAAAATTATAACAAAAAAAATTAAATTTTGCATACTTCATTCTTCACGGTTTATTTATATTGCAAAAGTGAAATTGTGCACTTAAAAATTCGACCACAATATCATTATTATTATTTTTAGTACCTTAATTATACTGCACTGTAATAGCAACTTCATCTGTACGTAGTTTTATAATTGATTTTATGTTTACATTGTATATCCTAAATTTAATGAATTTTAATCAATACATTCTTTAGTTCGCTTACGATGATAATTCCTTGCTAATGCATGAATAATTGTTACTAAAAAGTAACATACCATTAACATTACAAATTTATCAAACAACCATGAAATTGTTGTCGTCCCATCCTGGAAGTAAAATAAGAATGTATAAAATTTTACATATTTAAAAATTTACATATTTTACATTATACACAATAAATTAAAAAAACCATACCATCGATGTTTTATTATGCAATTTTTCTTTCTGTTCAATAAGATACTTTTTCAATGGTCCTTGAAATTTCGAACCAACAAATGGTACAATTGCTAACAATTTTATGAATTTATCTAAGAGTTCTTCATTAAAAGCTATAATTACTGCAAGTTGTTGAATGTGCATTTTTATAATCGCCTTTCCTATAAGTGTAGCTCCAAAAAATGTCCAAAACGGAATTAAATAGTGACCACATGTCAAACCAGCAAGATCAAATAATGGATTAGGGATCTAAAAGATTTTAGAGATAAAAATATATTATAAAATTATTTTAATGTAAAATTTTTTCTAAAAATATATAAAAATACAAATAATATTGATGTATGAAGAAAATAATTTACTTACCGAAGCGCAAGCAAGAATTCCCCAAAATCCAGCTTTTTGTACAAAATGTTTCATAATTAATTTCACACGAATTAATAATGATATATTTTCTCCATTTTCTAAAGCTTCTAAAGCTTCTAATTCTTTTAAATCTTCTTGGTCAAATTCTTCATTTCTACTATTTTGTCTGCTAGTCCTAGCAGCTCTAGCCATAAAATATGGCGGTAATTCACCAAGTGCAGTACCAGCACCCCAAAGCATAGCTTCTATGCGTACTTTTCTCATGATATTTAATATTCCTGCAGTCCACAATGGATCAATTGTAACTGGACATATTATTTGATCAGGATATGGTGGTTCAGGAAAATTAAGAGCACCGCATTCATATGCAGCCATAGTGACAGCTGCTATATGTGGTCCTAGATAAAGTACAAAAGTGTGTAAGCCTGTACCAAGCCCTACACTTGAAAGGACACCTAAACCTATCCAATATAACCACCAAATTATTTTTGTTTCCCATACTTTTAATATCTGAAAATACACAAACATCTAATGACTTTAAAGACAAATTTCATATAAAATAAAGATACTAATAAGCAAAATTTGAATATAGAATAAATACAAATATTTTTATAATTCCTTTATCATTATTTTACCTGTTGATGAGGACCAGAAATTCTGCTCAATATCAGAAATAATACAATTATTGATACTAAACTCCATACTGTCTTTTTGTAATGTAATGCCTTTTCTCCTAAGCTAAATATATTATTAAAAAGTTCTCGGAAAAAATAATTCAATGTGGTAACTGGATGCTGCCACAATGTTAAATGTTCTGGATCTATATCCAAATTATCCAAGTTTTCTGAAAATGGTACAGATGATTTTTTCTCTTCTACATTTTGTTGAGCACCATTAACAGGAGTTGCATCCTTCACGCGTCGAATGGCAGTGCTATTTTCCAACATGATAGTTCCTAATTGATTATCCTGCAAAAAAATAAAATAAGTCTAATTATTTAATAAATACAGCACTATATATTTTAACATGTAACATATAACACATAAAATAAGCAAAATATTATAATCAAGTCACATACAAGATTACAACTTTTATTAATTGATTCTTAAAAATGTAATGTTAAATTATTGAGATTATGTTTATGTTATAGAAAATAGTAGTTTTGAAAACCTTAAATTAACAACATTAAATTAGTTTTTAATTATGTATAAAGTTTTTTTTAATACAAAATCTATATTTTATTAATAAAGATATTATATATAATAACAAAACTGATTCTGAATATTATTTTCATGCTGTATTTTCATTTCTCATTACCAATAGATTAGTATTAAGAAGTTTATTTATTTCTTTTATTATGATTTTTATTGTTAAATAATTTTCCAAAATATTTATATTTCATGTTAATGTAACTAGTATTAGATCAATAAATTTATAAATCAGTAAGATTTGTGTAATAATAAATAGCATACAATATTTGTAGAATGATGAACATTCTATACCATATTTTCACTGTTCCCTGAAATGTGTAGATGGTGTTTTACTAAGCCTTTAATTAATTTGTGACAATTCATAAAATTGGCATCTCTGTAGCAGAATTCACTGAGCATCTGCTAGTCATATGAAAAACAGTGTCTTCAAAATTCTGTACCATATTGGTAACAGCCACAATGGAAATAATTCTCATCTTTCAATCTAGTTTTCATCATGTCGTCATCAAGCTGCATTAATTGTACCATTCACTAATTATTAATTGTTTTAATCATAAAATAAAATATTTTAATAATTAATTTTTATTAATATAGATTACTACTAACAAACATTAATTTTCAAATAACACAAATAAAAAAATGATAAATCATACAATTTGTTGAATAAAAATATAAATGACTTTTATAGTTTGTATCATGTTATATAACAAAGGGCTTTGAAACAAAATTTTAAATTACTTTATATTTTTCTTTTTCACTTTTAGAATTTTAAGACACGTCCAAAGTAACAATTTATATTGTATATATGAAAAATAAATACAAGTACAAATACGACACATTTCATGTACACTGGTTTATATGTACATACAAAATATATAAAGTTATCTTTAATATTATTATTTTTATAATAATGAATTGTTTGAGAATACAGATTTTAGTGAACAATTTAAATATGACTTCTAATTTGTAATATATTTAATTTGTACCATCTAATACATGTACGAATATTCACTAGAATTTATAAGTAATTTTTTCAAATGTGCGTCAAGAATCATACATATAATACACAAAATAGCACATATAAATAATGTCAACATTATACCCTAAAATTTATATACATATATTTATCATGTTATGAATATTATAACCATATATATTACTTACAAAATATATATAAAAGGAGTAAAAATTGTAAATGTATATTTTTTATGAAAAAAATAACAGATGCAATATTTTCAATTTGTTGTTAAATATAATTAGATTTATATATATGTAAATATTTACTTTTATGCAGAAAAATACTTCAAATACCTCACAGTCTTTTAATCAAAGTATTGTTACATTTTCTAATAATATATTTTGTAGATTTATAATGTTCTTTATAATTAAAAAAGTGATTTCAGTAGATTAATTTTAACTGTTTCCCTTAGCTATCTTACATAAAATGAAATATTTTTTAATCAGTTTTGAAGTTAAAAATATAGATTTTTCATCATTATTTACACTTGAAATACTTCATTTTTCCATGATATATTTACAATTTAATTTAATCTTCAATTTTTTACCTTATATATTTTGTAGGATCAATTTTGTTTTAATGCTTCTTTAGTACTTCACATGTAAGATTCTATTAATATCTAATTAACTATAGATATTTTATACAAACAACACTTACAACTGAACATTATATTGTTCAAAACTACCAAAATTCATACTGTTATGCGTAAATTGCACGTGAAATTGAACCACGAAAACACATTTAACTGCTAGAAATTTATTTCGTATTTAAATGTGTTTTTAGAAAGAAAAACACGCACAATTCCTTCGAAATATGTTTTCAAAATATATGTATCATTTTTTTAAATGAAAGACCGAATATAATACAATATAATACAATCTGGTGGTATGAAATATAATTGAATTACCTTTTAACCTTAAAATACGAATGTGACTAAGTGCTGAATCAGTCAGGAATATTTTTTTCAAACCATCGTGAAACACGCATCTAAATAAAAAATAAAATGCTTTGTAACATCTGGAACGGTCGATAATTAACATGTGCACTTAAAAAAGGTCAATGTTTTATTCAATTTAATTAATTAAACTGTCAACTCGACATTTATATTTGTACATATATAATCCCACGATACTTTCTACATACGCTTTATAAGTGTAAGAACGCGCAAGTCCCGTGTGTAAAAATGCCTAATCATTAATTTCTGTAGGTAGTAAGAACATTTATAGTTTCTTTCATATTAATTAAAATTAATTCCCCTATATAATAATCATCTTATATCGATAATCATCGCATATCTTACAGTGATATAATACTGAATTGTTACTTGTAGAGCGCGATAAATATCAACCAATCAACGTTCTCATAGATAATTATCCATATATGTATATATACACACACACATATATATAAACCTTATACATATTATAATTAATTGCATTTCGCATGAATGATTTGAAAATATAAGATATGTTTCTTGTTCATTTTTTCTTCATATTTTATTTTAATGAAATAAATAATGTAATGTATAAATGTGAGTCTGCAAAATAAACTAGACTAACAAACACATGGCTTAAAATGTGCCTTGCTTATTTCTGACTAGTGATTTTTGTTGAACTTATGATAATTTAAGTCTATAATTAGAGTCAAAATTGCAAATCTTAAGAACTGAATAGTATTTGCAATAAAAGTATCTTGATTCAATAATGTAATATGGGATAAATCCGGAAATTTTAATTTATAACTAACGAAATATTTTACTTATTGAATATCTTTATGAAAATTCGCAACAATTAAATCCGATTTACATCTTTCAGTTATGCATACGATTCCTAAAAACAATTGAATTAAACTATGTTAATATACTTTTATTTATTACAATACAAATTTTGGATTACAATGTAATTTCGTATTTCACGGTATAATGATTCAATAGTTTTATTTATCTTCATTAAATCTTACAGGGTTTACACAAACTTTTTTACGAAAATAATATTTTTGTTAATTTTAAATGTAAAGTGTGTTATAATAAAAAATACCATTTATTATTCAATATGTAGATAATAATTAAGCAAGAATATTCATTAGCAGATAAGTCAAAGTGTTGGTATTGTATTATAATTGTTAATGGCTGCTGTGTGCAGTTCTTGTCTGTTTTTATATGATCAACGTCGGATAAACCAAACATTATTGACTGTAATATTGACAGTGATGTGTTATACAAAATTTTGTATTTATTTCCAATAAATGATAATTCTATATTCACGATGTTGAAATATCACAATAGTGTGGATTATTTAAGAAATAAAATGATGCATCTTTTGCTGGCGTAAAACGAAATATGTATGTATTTTCAATATCGATCTCTGTTATAAGAATAAGCAAAGCAGAATTAACATTTATAAAAATATAAAATGAAAAAATGGCAGATATTTTAACTCCATTTGTTTATTGGGCTCAAACAGAGCAACAAATTACTTTAAAGGTAGACTTGACTGATACTTGGGTATGTAACTGCTAATATTATGGATTTTATTGTTTATGGGTTTGTATAGATCAGATTATATACTTTGTAGCGTGTTAAAGTTTCTATGAATGAGAACAAATTAAAGGTTACTGTTTATGGTCAAGGTGCTAGAGGTCTTAATAAGTATGGATTTAGCTTGGATTTACATTCGTCCATTAATGTTGAGGTAATTGTTCAAATAAATTTATAATTATCATTTATGTATGTAAATGTATATTTGTGGTTTTAGTGTACAAATGTGAATAGGTTTACAATTTAATTTGTCGTTATTTTTTTTATAGTTGTAAATGTATATTAACATTTGTATATGAACTATTTTCAGCATATCTCAATAAGTTTTAGTAAGTATTAGATTTTTTAGTCTAAGGTTTTTTTTGTGTGTGATAACCTAATAATCTAAAATGGATTGTAGTTAGAAAAGATGAAAAAATGATTTTATTATGAATTAAATATATAATAATGCCAAAGTCATATATAATTAAATTATTGCAGAATTTAGTATTGTACCTATTAGCAGAAAAATGAATGAATTAAAAAATATTATATAAATATAATACTTTATATAATATATTAAAAGATATTGTAATAGAGGTTATTTATGTTGATTGATTTCAATGTTCAATTTTCTATTATTAAAAGTTTAGATGTTATCAAAGTTCCAATTGATATTTAATAACAGCACTATATACTGTTTGTTAAGGAATAATATTGTATAGAATTAACTTGTTCATCATGTAGTCTAAATTTATACTACTTTTGTTAAAAATTGATTTATTTATTAACAATAAAATGAAGAGGACAAATTTAAGGAAAAATAAGGAATTTTTTATATTCATTGCTTTGAGAATAAAATTTCTAAAACTCTAATTATGCAAAATAAAGGCAAAAAAAAAACAAAATTTTTCGAATATTTTTGATTGCTTGATTTTTGATATGTTGTATTCCAATAAAGGAAAAGAAATTATTCTTAAATATTTTCTTTTTCATACTGCGTCATGAGCTAGTAGGCCGGAACAGTTTTGCAACTACAAATGTGATATCCAGCATTTTTTAGACAATTTTTTAGACAATTGCCAATGAAATATTTGTTACCAAGTGAAATTAGCCCTGTCGACTAGAATTCTTGTACTTGAACTGGAGAAAAGAGTTTATATGTGCTGGGTCCACACTAGCTAGAACTATTTGCAAACTGTCTGTGAACAATTCACAACCTGTTTGTAGGTTGTTCGTGAACAGAAGCAGCATCATATTCACACCGGACTTTGCTAACAGCTCGTGAGCGGAATACAAGCAAGCCTGTCGCGAATGAGCCCACCTCTGGAGTGATCAGTGTTTGCTGTTCGCTGACGAGTTCGCTGCTCGCTGCTCACGAACAACAGTATGGACCCAATATTACAATACTTTATTTGGTTCATCGTATATAATAATGCATTTTCTTTGTATCTTAATCTTATATATTACATAATAGAAGCAAAATTGATCATTACAGGAAAGTAATTACAAAGTAACAGCTCGACAAGTTGATTTTACGCTGGGAAAAAAATGCCCTGCTTGGTGGCCAAGATTAACTAGTCAACCACAGAAACCATCTTGGTTGAAAATCGATTTTGATAAATGGACAAGCGAAGATTTAGATGAAAATGAGGATGAAAGACGAGACGTATGCAGTGATTATCCCGATATGTATGACAAACTTCATAAAGAAGAGTTTGGTTATAGGAAAGGTATATTTTATTAAAAATACGTGTTTCAATGTAGATAACAATGAATTTTCATTAAAATGTTAATAATATTTTATAATTATTTACTATGCAGAAGATTTCAAAAAGGTGTATTTAATTATTTACAATCTTTGCCAATTTGTTGGTTTTATCTATATTCTTACTGTAATGGGAATTATGTATTCACGAGATGGGCCAGGTTAGTAATTCTATCATCTATACATTTAAAATCAATTAAATGTAATAACTCCTAAAATGATTTTAACTATTGAATTTGTAATTGTAGCTTCTATGAAAGAAACATACACAACTGTTGGAAATGCAATGAAGTTTATACAACTTATACAATTTTTAGAAGTTATGCATTCATTATTTGGTTACACTAAAAGTAGTACACTTGTAACATTTGTACAAGTAGGAGGCAGAGCCTTTATTTTATTTACTATGATTGAGGCTGAACCACGAATGCAAACAAAACCGGTTATTTTTTATCTGTTCCTTGTGTGGAGTACAGTAGAAATATTTAGATATCCTTATTATATTACACAATTACTTAAAATAGAAATTTCATTTTTAACGTGGCTAAGATATACAATATGGATGCCCTTATATCCATTAGGTTTCCTTTGTGAAGGAATTATAATATTAAGAAATATTCCATATTTTGAGGAAACACAAAAATTTACTGTTTCTTTACCAAATTCTTGGAATTTTGCATTTCATTTTCCATCATTTTTAAAGATATATTTATTGATATTTTGTTTACCCTTTATGTACATGCTAATGTCTCGTATGAATCACGCGCGTTACAAAAAATTAGGCAAATCTAAACTAAGAAAAAAGTATGCATGATGTAATATATGACAAGATCAAGAAATTAAAAATAGAAAATTTAATTGATGATTCAATTATTGAAGGTATAATTTATCCTAAAATTAAAATGAAATGAATAAAAAGAACAAATCTTTATTGTAAATATATTTATTTTAAACATACTATGTTTAAACAAAACACAATAAAAAACATTTTAGTCTCTATATTTATAAACACAATATAAGTAGATTAATCGTATGTATACATATGATTTTATAATTATAAATAAATTAATTAATACTAAACAAGCTTATTTTTACCTCTTAATATGTACTAATGAATAATTTTATAAGTTAAATTTTGATTGGAATAGGAACCAGAGCAAATTTATATTAAAATCATTAGTGTAAAAAAAATATTTTTTATAATTTTATCACATTATTTGTCATATTTGTTTTATATTATCTTTTATATTAGCTGTCTGTTATATTTTTATATTTGTAAGATCTTTTGATAAATAATAGATGTAAATCTTAATTTTCAATTCATAAATTAATATACATACATATATATAATTATTATATTCATATATTATTATATATACACGCACACATACATGCAATACATTTTATATATGTATTTAAAATATAGATGTACATGTAATATAAATGAGTGACATTATATTAATTTTCTTTTTTTAATTTCGATATATGTCGACATCTCAATATTCAGATAAAACCACGATTTAATTCATTGATTATTTTCCAAAAAATATAGTGAATCTTACATCCGGTTTAATAACGAGGAAAATCTTTGTTTTTTGTATGGTGAGAAATAACACGTGGGTTGTGTATTTTAATTTATGAAAGGAATAAGTGATATTACTTTTTTTACTTTTTAATAATATGGACATGTTTGAATTAACTATTTGGAAAGGTGATTGGGGTTTACCATCAGTTGACACGGAATGCTTGCAGGTTTTGGTATGTAATTTATGTATAGGTTATAACACACTCTCAATGTCACAAACTTTATAGGCTGTTAAATATTTTAATTATTTTTGTATTTCATCAAAAAATGAACAATAATTTCAGTATTTTAACAAACAATATATTTTTTAATTTTTTAATATGAATGATGAAAAAACCACATATGTATATTAATGTCTTGATTTTTAAATAATTTTTGTATCTAATATAACTTTTAATCAGTCATTTTGTCATATTTTTATGATAAAAACTTCTTAATACCGTCATTTAGAATAAATATTATTTTTAAAATATTTAATTATATTACCATATTATATTACTATATAAGTAGATAAAAATTTCATTCTTTTAAAGTATAGATTCCGCAATGATAATAGAAATTTTTATTGAAAAATATAAATATTACTATTAATTGCTTGTTTATTAATTGTGTACATTGAATCAAATATGAAATAATTTGTATTATAATGAAATTTCATGATATATAACATGTTTGTAACATATAATGGTATTTTATTTAAACGCATACGTTGAGAAGATAATTTGTTGATAGAATTATACATCAAAATATTTATCTTAACATTTTGAAGCAAAATTTGAATTGTAATATTAGAAAATCTTTACTATTGATCGAAATAAGAATTTAGCATATAATAAAGAAGGTAAATAAAAGATTATCATATAACTTTATAAGTTCTTGCAATTTCTACTCCACTCACAAGTAAAATGATAATTTAAAAAATAAATTTGAATAATAATAAGTCTGAAACTTAAAGTATTATTCAAATGTGATGCATAACTTTTGTCGTATTATCATTTTTTTATTAGCTAAATTATATATAAGTAAATACAAGTTATTTTTTTAGTTTTGTAAATATTAATTAGCTACCACCTTTATTTAAATTATATAGTTAATTAGTTACAAAGTTGATTTATATAAATTATATAAATATTTTTTTATATAAATTAAAATAAATAAATGTAGTGGATAGAGATTTTTTTTACTAATATGAAACTGTTTTGTGGAAATTATTTATGTACACATCTATACATATAGATAGACTTAGATTTATCTATTACCAAGAGGAATTTCTGGTTAGTGATTCATGTCATCTTTAAAAACTGCCAAGTATAAAAAATATTTATATTTTATTACTGAAATCATATCTTCACCTCGCTTCAAATTTATTCATACATCTCAATGTCCAAAGAAAATCTCTTTAATTTCACATTAAGTTAAATAGTTTCTTTTTTAATTATCAGATTCTGTATTTCCACCAACTTCTCAAGCTACATGTTGAATTCATCTATGCTATTCTTTAAATTTGTACCAATTCTTTGATTTCATATGTAGTATTTTCTTCCAATTTCGCATCGAGTTTGTTTATATATATAGATTCTGTGATTTTCTGTTTTCTCATCATCGAATTGTATCACAAATTCGTTAATATTAACTTTGCAGAACCGAATGTTTTGATGTTAAAAAGACATTATTGTAAATGAGCAAATGTCATTGATTATTTGAACGAAAAAGCGAAGTTATCAACATTTGTTTTTTTAGGTTTATGCCAAATTTAATGGTATACCTTTGAAAGTCAATGCAGTTGGTAATCCATTCAATAGCAACTTACCCATATTAAAATATAATAATTATACATTTACTAAAGTCAAGGATATAATAGAAGTTTTTAGAGAAAATAATTATAATACAGAACAAAACTTAAGTCGAAAAGAATGTGCGAAGATTATGGCTTACGATATTATGTTGAAAGAAAAATTATTCCCAGCGTTACAGTTTATTTGGTACGTATATTTCCCATATTCAAAAGGCTTCAAAATGCATCTGATTTAAAGAGTAAGGTGCAAATTTTTCATATCGGTCACTATTAGATTTCAAACTGTTATTTCTATTATTTTCTCTTCTCGGAAAAGATCTCACGTGAACGAATATTTAATTAATGCAATGCTATTGTATATAAATATATTGATATGTCGTATAATGCAGAAATAAGTATGATAAATAAATAAATATTTTTAGGTGGGTAGATGAGAAAAACGTGAATGAATTAATAAGACCTTGGTATTGTAAAGCAATGCCATTCCCATTTAATTTTTATTATCCAGGAAAATTCGAACGGCAAGCTCGTGTTATATTTGAAGCTTTGTACCCTGTAGAAGATGATATATCTATTATAGAAAATAAGGTAAATGCATATCTTGAATAAACTGATTTTACGAATAAGAATAAATGACATTTAATCATAAATCTGAAAACTACCGAGGAAGAATGGAGTTTACAAGCTATATAGAACTTTAATTTCTATTGAATAATTTTACAAGGGGAGAATTATCTGACCAATTATCCGATTATCGATTTTAATGGTTTTTTATAAGATGATAATATATACGTAGTTCGTAATAACAAGATGTGAAATATTAAATCTAGATACTCGATAATTTTGAAGGTATTTTTCAATAAATATTATGAATATAAGTTAAAGTTATTACGTTGCAAAATACAATGGAAATTACACATGAAAATATTTAAAAACAGTATTTCTTTTTAAAAAGTATAAATTGTTAGTGTTGTTTGTAAGGATAGTTTCTCAACTGATTAAAGAAGAAGCTTAGAAATCAAATTTTTAAATTTGGGGTCTATATTTTTATTCTATGTTCTTGTAGCTGGCATCGAAACATTTTCAAAACGTTGTGTCTTTTGCATAAGCAAATTTCGAGATATGATTCTACAAAGTTGAAATACTGCTGACATCAGCATTACTCGACACACATACAATTGTGCATCGTGGGAAGGTTATTCGGTCGAATTTTGTAAGTACGTATATTATACTAGCACTAAAAAAAAAAAAAAAGAAACTGATTGTATTTAATCCTGTATTTTGAAAATTATCGATGGAACTATGTAACTGCTTCTTAATTAATATAGCTTTGGAAATGCTAATATAGTTTTTAAGAAGTAAAGCATTAGTTTGATGATTCTTCTGGGTAATAATGTATAGGATCGAGACACTTCGAATATATATTTTCAAATTTTGTATCTTCCACAATCGAAAATGGTCGAAGATCTGTAAATACAAAATTAATCCATCGACCTTCTCTTTCCTAGCATTATTTTTTAAAAGTAAAATAAAGTCAATAAACGATATTTTGTTTCTGTTGCAAATAATAACTTGCTACCGCTTCTTTAAAACATTATGAACTTTTTATGTGTTTAATCATATCTGTTGTATATTTGGTAAATTTCAATCATTTCGCAGATATATATATATATATTGCATTTAACAGTCCTTATCATTCTGTTACTATGATACTAATGACTTTAATGAGATATTTTCCTGTTAACTATACGTTCAATATTATTGCCTTTATCTTCAGAATTATCAAATATCTATATCCAATATTTCATACAGGATAGATTATTAAGAACCTATATGTCATCTTACAAAAAGCCGTTAAAATTGAAAGTTAATATTTAAATTACATTCTGCGTCTAAATATAGCGAGATTGAAAGTCAAATTAGTCGAAAAATATACTTTCTCTCTGCCACTTCTTTCTTTTCATTTTTTTTCCAGCTCTTATTTTTCTTTTTTCCTTTTTTATATTGTTCTCTGAATTTTATTCGCTCAAGTTTTCCAATTTTTTTTTTCATATTCATTAACTTTACAAAACTTCATAAAAACTTCTAAAAAAAGAAATGTTAATAGCAAATATGTATGTAATAGGTCTATTCTGAAGCGCAGAAATGCTTGACACTGCTATCTACAAGTCTTGGAGAATCACTATATTTTTTGAGTGAGAAACCTACTCTGTTGGATGCTGTTGTATATTCTTATTTAGCACCATTGCTCAAAGCTCCTTTGCCAAATCCAGCATTACAAAATCATCTAAAAGCTTGTACAAATCTGGTAACGTTTGTAGCCCGCATATCGGAAAGATACTTTTCAAACGAATGTCACGAATATAAAACCAAAGAAAACGCTCAAAACGTCAAACAATATACACACAATGAATTTCCTAACAAGAGACGAACACAATTAGTCGCTGGATTTTTTGTTACTTTGATGATGGCAACTTACGCATTTTCAAATGGAATATTAGAGGTAAATATCTTTCGCATGAATTAATAATATAGATAGCCTTGAATGTTTTAAAAATTCAATAAATATTCATGTTTCGGTAATCAATGATAATCGAATGATAAATTACAATTTATGCAAATTTTATTTTTTGCCGAGGTCATACGTTATTATATTCGTTTCCAAGTAATATTTAAATAATAGATGTATAGTGAACGAGGTGATACGTACTTTAGATATTTTCGAAATCTAACAAAATATATTCAATACTGAATTAACGCAATCAATAAATTAAATATAAAGAATTACTAAACAAAAAAAAAAACGCTAACAATTACAGTCACAATGATTATCGCATCAATTTCAAATGACTTTTAGATCTAGTTGACTAATAGTATTTATATATTCATAAAATACGATTTATAATATTTACAAAACTACAAAAATAATTATCAAAAAAAGTATGAGCTATAAAAGTGGAGTGTGTATATATACAGGATGTTACCTGTAACGCGATGCACGATTTTTCACCCACTTACAGTCATCTGACAAAAAAAAGTTTAGAATAAAAGTTGAACGGGGTGAACGGGCTAACTACTGTAAATGGACTAACATATTAATAAAAATATCATGTAATATATGTTTTGAATTCGTCTCGATGTGCTCTACAATATGGTGGAAAAAAAATTATGTATTTCTATTTGTTTAATCCAAAGTGACCTTGATTTAGCTGTGAAAACAAACAGTTTCCGAATTTTTTTTTATTGACACTTACTGTGCTCCTTGTACCATTCAACTATTGTTCTAAACTTTTTTGTCAGATGGCTGTGGGTGCAAAATCGTGCGTCGCGTTATAGGTAACACTTTTTATCTTTCTGTCCTTGTCGCATGTTATTGCTCTCCTTGTCTACTGCGAGTATATGTCTGTCCTTGTCGCACGCTGTTGCTCTCCTTGTTTACCGCGGGTATATGTCTGTCCTTGTCGCACGCTGTTGCTCTCCTTGTCTATCGCGCCTATATGTCTGTATTCGAAGTAGGAAATTCTGCTTTTAATACCGACGAATTATCGACAGATGGCGCCACCATTGCCTTTAAACATTGACAGGTGACAGTTTTTCCACAAATTACCAAAAGAAATTAATTAAGCGAAAGCATATGTGAACCGTTACGGTTGCGTCTTCGATTTTGGAGACCCTAAGCTTGCATTCTATGTTTTTTTTAAGTATAGTTTACGTAGATAAAGAATGTTTCAATTTCGTTTACGTTAGTACTAATGCCAGTAGTGAGTGCATAATTTCGCGCAAACTATAGTGAATATTAGATTCAGATTTATTTGCGAACGTAATTGATAGCATTATCATTGAAATATGTGCTCGTGGAGTGCAAATTTGTAGCGTGAAAAATTAAAATTAATTATTCCCTTTATATGGTTATCGACCGTTTAGTTCCACCGTTCTGCCACAACGCGGCGCTAGTATTTCTTACCCCGTAAAACAGTGAAATTTTCATTTGCAAAAAAACCTAATTTAGCGATATGAATTGTGAACTTTGGCGATTGTACCCTAATTAGAGCCTTAGCTTTCTTTTCATACCTCATTTGAGCCGTAAAATGCAGAAATAAGGTTTTTTATAAATAATTAGTACCACTGTGCTGCCGCTAGATGGCGCCACCGTGTCAATTTTGTGACAGTTTGCACTAATTACGAAAAAAACCTAATTAAGAGGTATAATTTGCGAACTTTTTTATATCTTTCCTTAAAATTAGGCTCCCCGCTTTCTTTCTATGTGTGTTTTGTCTTAGAAAAACGTGTGTATAAAAAGTTGAATTTTTTTTCCAATAGATCGAAGGTTGTCCTTCTCGCACACTGTTGCTTTCCTTGTCTAGCGTCATTAGACAAGGAGAGCACTAGCGTGCGACAAGGACAGACATATAGCGCGATAGACAAAGAGAGCAACAGCGTGCGACAAGAACAGAGAGATAAAGAGTGTTAACCTATAACGCGACGCACGATTTTTCACTCACTTACAGCCATCTGACAAAAAAAAAGTTTAGAACAAAAGTTGAATGGTACAGGAGCACAGCAGGTGTCAATAAAAAAAAATTCGGAAACTGTTTGTTTTCACAGCTAAATCAAGGTCATTTTGGATTAAACAAATAGAAACACGTAATTTTTTTTCCACCATATTGTAGAGAACATCGAGACCAATTCAAAACATATATTACATGATATTTTTATTAACAATGAGCCGAAATGAGCGTATTTAGACCATGTGATTAATTTACATAATATTGAAGTATATCACACTAAATTATGAGATCATAATCTATTTCATCATTATGAATTTTAGGTGTAAATTCATCAAAATTGTGGAATTTTAGGGTATAAAAGGAACTACACTTTGAAACTCTACGGATAATTCGTAAAATTAATACTAAACGTTACATCGATACTCTACGAAATCGGACGTAGTTTTCGAATTGTTCTTTGCTTCGTAGTTTATCAATCGTTGCTCCTTTTTTTAGCATACTTTTAAATCATTGTCTTCAATAACATTTTGCGTCAGTCTCTAGATAAAATCGAACAAATGTCGCTTATTAGATCTAATTTGTAACTTATAATTAAATTGTTACAAGCCACGTTGTAATTTTGATTATTCACGTTGGAATATATTCGTATTGTTAAGTTCAATTAGTATTATTCCTTTCAAAATCCTTTATTATCGAAATTATTATGTACATAAATACTTATGCGAGGTAAGTAAATGTACAGTCGTGTCGGTTGATTTGTATTAACATGCATGAATATTACTAAAATATATAAAGTAATAATAAACTAATAATATAAAGTAATATAATTCTGTAAAATAAAAAATCATAATATTTTGGAATAATATTTCAAAGTATAAATTTCAAACGAAGAGCGATCATATATGTATACATTGGAAAATGAAGATAAATATATCACAATAACATGCGAATTTAATCAAATTTTAGTACGTAATAATATTGTTCAACATTATCTCTCGGTATACAATTTTTATTGACATATGTGATGATCAATGCACATTTTTAAGTTAATCTTCGTTTCATCTTTGCAGAAGATGGATGGGAATGAACTTTAATACATATTTGAAGATCCGTAGAACTTGCAGAAAAGGATTTTAAAGAATGATCGTGTCAAGCAAAATTCATGCGGAATATTAAAATGTATTTTACACAGAATAAAAATGTTGTAATCATTTACCAAAATGTGATCATACAATATTAAAACTTTAATTTATAATACAATGGTTGTTTTTATATTCGTTTGCAGAATATTTGACAGAATATTTAAATTAAAAATTGTATTTGAAGCTTTATTTTTTAATTATTAAAATTTAAAAATTATCTAAAACGTTTTTAAAATTTAATGAAATTTTGTCAATGAATATATATATGTGTGTGTGTGTGTGTGTGTAGATATATAGAAGATTTAAACCACAAGCTATTGTGATTCTGAAACTCAACATATAACATATATATATGGTAATTTATCTTGTATAAGCAGATATGAAGACTATAATATTTGATGTCGTAAGTAATACTGCTGATGTTTTGCAAATACCGTAGATTAAACATTGAATCTGGTTACTTACAGAATAAAATTTTTTAAAATGAATATCAAAACTCATTCTGTTTTGAATGAAGAAAGTTAATATCTAGTTCACAAAGTTCTTCATATAATTAAAAAAAAAAAAAAAAACTAGTAAAACGTACAGTATATTCACTATACAAGTTACTGGAAAATAACTATTATGTAGTATAATATTCTTGTACGCATAAGTAAATAGAAAAAAACTTTAGAATAGATGAAGTAACACAGGACGACTTCTCTTTTAAACTTGAGGCTGAATTCACATAATTTATTCCTTTCTTTTTCCTTCGAAATAAAACGAGAATGAGAAGCAAGTTATGCATACATATATGTACATATCTCGACTTACAATCCAACGCGCAATATAATGTTCTATAAAAAATTTATATTAAAAAAGTGCTATACATTTTTGTAAATTATTAGTTTTTTATTTCTTAATGTTTTTGCTTTATTTTTTTTCTCTAAATATCTTTATATATAATATATACATATTTTTTGCAGATCTTAACTTGTGATTGTAATTGTAACTTGATATTTATATTTCATATTAATATTAACAACACACGATATATATGTTGAAGGTATCGGCAAAGGACAGTGAAATTTCGGATATACCTGTGGAAGATTCCATTACTAACAATGAATAAAATGAGGAAATTGGAAATATTACTTCATTGGAAATATAAGTTTTACTTAATGTTAATATAATTTTCTACTTTTTGTTACTACAATTTGTTTGTAATATTATCAGTAGATTATAATCATATATATGTAACAATTACAAATTGTATAAATAAATATTTAAGATCAAAATATTTACATATAGTGTTTCAATTATTATTGTTTTTGTATTTTGTTAAGATGCCCGAAGTAGCATGTTGAATTTCCTCTAAGAAACTTGCTGAATTATGAATGGTAGTACCACCTAAAATAATTTTTATCCCAGGATTTTGTTTATTTAAATTGTGGACTGTCAGACTTTCTTCATACGTTGTTCCCCCAATCATAAAAACAATAATGTCTTGTGGCCTGTAAAATAATAAATACATAGTTACTAGTTGTAATAAATATGTAGTTATTATTATACACTTGTATATGATTTACTTTTTTGACATCATTGTACTTCCAAGATATGGGAATGTTTGCAAACTTAATTTTCCTTTTATTAAATCCTCAAGTGTTTCATTTAGTAAAGGCGTATGTTGGGTATAAATGTTATCTACTCCACTTAAACCTTTAAATAACTTTTTAGTTATCTTGGCTACTGCTTCTCGATCAAATAAATTATTTTGCCTTGCATTAATTCCACTGTATTCCAATATGTTGTACACAAGCTGAAATATTATTTTTAAATTACAGTAAATTTGAAACTTATATTAAATCGAAAATCTATTCATTTTCGTATACCTTCACATATTTGTCTGAAACACCTCTGTTTTTTAACAAATTCAGTAAACCATTGATATCATTATTTGCATATTTTTCATAATGAAGCGCATATAACATGACCAATCTCACTACATCAATTTCTCGTATTTGTTGATTATTAATAAGCTCTTTTATTTTTTGCAGCTTTGATAACACAGAAAAACATACAATTTATTATTAAGTGAAGATATGATGATTATAAGCATAATTAGCAATTGGTTTCTACTATACCTGCATGGAATGATCACTCTGGCAACTAAGTTCCTGTTCTAATTCTGATACTTGCAATAGATGATGTTTTTCCACAAGAGAAGAAAGTTCCCCAACTACCGTCACATGCTTTGATACAGTACCAGATAATTTTTTAAATAACGGATAAGTCTCTACAAAATTCTTCATGTCAGCTATGCTTTCTACTTTTTGATGTTTCTTAGCTTTCTTTTGAAATTCATCCATCAGTTCTTTTATCGTTTGTCCAATTTCTCCAAAGTTAAGATATAAATTCTACTTAAAAATATTTTTGTTTTAAAATTAGAAAATTATATTTATATAAATGTATAAAATGAAAAATGTATGAAAAATTAGAAAATTATATTTATATAAATATATAAAAACATCAACAAAATGATAATAGATACTTATGTTCTTACATTTGCATAAAATTCATCATGTTCCGCGCTAAGAACGACTTCTCTTAATTCTTTCGAAATGCCTTTTACATGTGATAAATTAACACGATTGTTGTTAATAGTTAATAATTCATGAACCATTGCTTGATAAGTCCATTGATTTAATAAAGGGGTAACAGGATCATCTCTTCTATCAACTATTAATAAAATTGGAGGAGAATCCTGTTTGAACTCAAATGAATTCGATTCTTTACTTAGTACTTCGCGTATTTTTTCTGCTAATCTCTTTGCCATTTCAGAGCTATTTTGATAACGTATATAGGGGCATTTTTTAATTGACAATAAAACCGAAATTAAGCCTGAAACGGTTCTGTGTAGATGTACTGGATTCCATAGCAAACCTTAGGAAAATAAAAATAATAGAATAAGTAACGTATTTGTTGAATAATATTAGTATGACCTGAAAGGAACTGAATATATTAATAACATATTAAAAAATAAGATCAAGATGCAGAATATTTTTTCGCATAAAATTTTGTTCTTGAGTATGTTCATGCACTATTTCCATGAAACTAGAGTGTACTTTATAATATATTTTTTTTAGTCATTCTTTCACGTTATGATCCTCAATCATTTAATTAATCAATTAATAAAAGATTTGTTACCTTGTGAACATGTGTTAATTCCAAGTGAAAACAAATGAGGGCTAATGGCTAAGTAATCTGCATAATATTCGTGAACTTCTCTTACTACCTCTTGTTCATCACTCTCAGCCAAAAGTTTGATATCAGCCTTTGCAATAATGTTACTGAAATCTAAATAGTAATATAATAATTAATCAAATAATTAATTGATATATTATTGAAAATGACTAGCATTTTGAAATTTCTAAGTGTTTAGAAATTATTGAAATAATACTTACAAATATAGTATGTACCATATTTAGGGTATCTTAATTCGTTGCAAAGGCATTCGATATTTTCTTTAGTTGGTCTTATGAAAACTATACATTTTAAATGTTTTAATCCTTCATTACGGACATTTGCATCAATCCTTTCAAATAAATAAACTTCTTTAAGAAATATTTCTGATTGACTATATAGTAAACTCACGATACTTGTCTAAAAATATACAAATTATTTTTGAATTTATTTAATGTGCAATGAAATATGCAATAAGAAAAGTGTCTTATTATAACATAAAATAGAAGATAATAACGTAATATGTTTTTGAGAGAAGACAATATATCATTCCAGTATTAAGAAATTTCTTATGATAAATTGAAGTAGTAATTTATAAATATTTATAATTCTAATGTATTTCAATTATAATTTTTAAATATTATTTATTATAAAATATTTTGTATTTACCGTTTGCTTATCCATCAAAAGAACTTTCATGCCCGGACCACTTTCTTCTGTCATCCGAGTGATATAAAATTTTAAAGCAGTAATTAAATTCATTTTATTTGAAATTTATTTAATTTTTTATAACTCTCAATTACATCTTGTAAATTTGATAATAATATTATGTTTAATCTGCAAGCATTACAAAATATAGAAAACACACAGTTTACAAATGTAAACACTACTCTTCATACAACTATATATATATCTATATTAGTATTATCACTAGTCTAGAAATAAACTTTGAGAAGACATACGTATGTAGTAAAATTAAAGACTTGAAACTATAACTAAGATTAACAGGTAAAGTAAGAAACATAGAGAATAAATTTGCTTATCACAGTTTTCAAAAATGTATTTTTATACTATTAAATATTTTATTCTTTTTGACAACATATGCAATATTAAAATCCTTATAAAATTGCTCAGTCCATTTTTATTAAAATCTCATGTTTTAATCATAATTCAATTTTATTCTAGAATTATCATAATAATGTAATACATTAACTGTGATTGATACAAGAAAATAAATTATAAATCTAATATAATAACATAATTATACTTCTTAGCCATTTCTTAGTATTATTTTGTCTATGGTACAAGAAACGTCAAATTTCAGAGGTTATGTTTCATCTTGTGATAGGTTAAGATAAATTGATATTTTATATATAATGTAAAAAAAAAAAAAAAAAAACTATGAATATATTTATACTTCTATATTTTTTAGTTATTCCTCAGAATTATTTTGTCTATGATACAAGAACGTCAATAGGTTTCAATGGGTTTAAATACATAAGTTATGTGTAATACCACTATTTGAAATAAATAAGAAATTTATGTTTGAAAATATATTATATATAAAAGAAAAAGTAATATTCAAAAATTTATATATATATATATATATATATATATATACACACATATATTGCATTAAATACAACCAATAATATGTTTTCTATTTATGTATACATATACATACATATTACATAGCATAACGAGTGTTAGGTGTCCCCAGAAGAATGTTTTTATCATTTATCATTGTTTTATGATAAACAATTATTATTATTACTACTATTATCGTTTAATTGATAAGAAATCGAAAAGATATCTATTACTAATGTGTTTTTCAAGTTTTGCGCTCAATTTATTGAAATTTCAAAATAACAAGATATTTCCTTTCGAAACATATTCAAATATTTTACTGATTATTACATTGGAAAATGAAAAAAATCAAAGGATTTGTGGATCATCTGAGAACAAACACATGTACAAATACATATTTTACGAATTAAGCATCATTTATTTTATAAACCTTGTGGTATCATCATATTTTCAAATTATAGGTATGTCAACTGCAATGTATCATTGCATTACTTTGTTATTTTTCTTCTTTCTAGTAAAATAGCAACAATAAAAGATATTATTGTAGAAAAGGTCAAACATAGATAAATAAATATATGGAGACAGAGAATAAAGAAAAGAACAATTAAAAATACGATTCTGAAATCGATTCTTTTATGATTGATTTTATTGACAATGAGTGTAAATAAGAACATGTTATAAAACTCAAAGAAAATGTAAATTTTTTTGATTTTCAACAAGAATTTTTTTTTGTTTCTTTTTTATGGAAAAATATACATCTAATGAAAAAATTGATACGCCTAAGTTTCCTTATTAAACTTTTAGTAAGAATGTACGAGTTCGGAGTTAAAATAAGTAAAAATAAAAACAATATAGTTCACTAGTAATCTATCGCACAAACTATTTTAACAAGATATGTATCTATATTTATAGATTATGAAAATTTTATCAGAAAAGTTATCTATTAACCGCATGATTGTTTGGCAAAACTACGACACAATTCGACTGATAAGCATGTGGTTTTTTGCTTTTTCCGTTTTCATCCTTGTTTAAATTTCTCTATTCATTTTTTTCGAAGGATATAAAATAGGAGAGGCGTAAGTGAAAGCTGTAATTTTAATACGTTGCCGTAAGAGTAAAATATTTTTTATATTTATATTGGTAACTACGATTTACCGTCATTTAAATATATAATAAAGCGTAAGTGCTGAGCGGTTATCAAACATTTGGTGAAAGCTATTTCGTGTTCACGAAGATAACGTTTTAAATTAAACTAATTTAACAAATGCGTATACAAATTTCTTCGATTATTCGTTTTTTAACGTAAATATGTATTAATATGTTTTTTGCAAAGCAATTTTATATTGCGTATTACTAAAATTGAAATATTTGTTATTATAGAAACTTATAGATAAAGTGCTTCAATTAATCGTAAAATAACTTTCTAAACACTTTATTGTTTTTTTATTTGCTGTTTTCGATAACACCGATTAATTTTGCTTACACAGGTTACGTACGAACCTAGAAATGGCTGAGGTAATGAGAAGGAAAAAGGTGTGCGTAATAGGAGCCGGCGCAGCCGGACTCTGCGCAGCCAGACACTTTGCGCCAAATTTGAATTTCGAATTGAAAGTTTTCGAGCAAACAAATAATATCGGTGGCACGTGGGTTTATAAAGAAGCAACTGAAGTTGACGAAAATGGTTTGCCTGTTCATTCGAGCATGTACCGCGATTTAAGGTTTAATTTTGTGCTTTAAGTGATTTAACTTAAGTTTTATGTTATTTTTTTGTTTATTGTGCGGTGTTAAAATTTAAAACAAAATATTGGATTGCAGAACTAATTTACCAGCGAAAATTATGAATTTTCCTGACTATCAGAGACTGAATGCTGTAGAACCTTGTTGCGTGTCACACCAGGAAGTTCGATCTTATTTACAGAATTACGCGGATCATTTTGATTTATTTAAATACATTCAGGTATCAATTTTCAAGCGTAAAAATTCCTAACGATTCGTTACAAAAGGTTTAATCTTATAGTTTGGAACAAGAATAGAATCCGTTCGATTGCAAGTGTCAGCTGAAGGTGAAGAGGAGTGGGTTGTGCGAACAAAAATTATGAAAACAAAAGAAGAGAAAGAAATTATTTTTAATGTTTTAATGATTTGTAACGGGTACGTCCTTCCTAGTATTAAATATCGCAACGATTCATGAGTTTCGCTCTTATTTAATTTTCTTTTAAGTTATGTTGTTTTGTTAATTTCGTTTCAATTGTATTAATTTAGACACTATTTTGATCCTTATATGCCAAAGATACCTGGAATCGAAAAATTTCCAGGTATGATAATACACAGTCATTCATATCGAAAACCAGAAGATTTTTCTGGTAAAAGCGTTTTAATTTTGGGAGCAGCTGCTTCTGGAGTCGATATCGCTCTTGATTTGGCTAACCACGCAATTCGAATATATTTAAGCCATAATAATGAAAGGTATTTCCAATGATTTTCAGATATAACTAATTAATTGTCCCTCAATTGACAAATTAAAGCGACATGTTTTCAATATATTTAGGTTAAATAGTTCTTTACCATCAAATATAATTGAGGTGTTAGGCGTGGAGAAGATAGAGGAGGGAAAAATTTTTTTAAAAGATCAAAGTTCCGTCACGGCGGATGTATTTATGTTTTGTACAGGATACCGGTATAGTTTTCCATTTTTAGACGAAAACTGTGGAATTCGAGTGGATGATAATTTTATAATTCCATTATACAAACATTTAATCAATATTGACCATCCTACGATGTGTATTGTTGGAGTGCCTACTGTGGTTGTTCCATTTCCTATGTTTCATATGCAAGTAATACGATTGATATATTAAATACTATATTAAAATTACAAACGTACATCCATTAAAGACCAATTAGTGAAGTAACGTGTAAATTTAGAATTCTTTGAAAATAAAAAATTGGTCCTCAATGGGTTAAATATCATTGATCGTGCGACTAGCGCGTGTGCAAATATCAATTTTTCAGATACAGTATTTCCTTGCACTGTTAGAGAAAAGAGCAAGCCTACCGACAAAATTAATTATGCTGGAGAACTCGAAGTTGAAAACATCGAAAAAAAGGCATGCGCATAAACTAATGGACAAGCAATGGGATTACAATAATTCATTAGCTGATGCTGGAGGTTTCGATCGTTTGCCAAAATTCTACAAACTTGGATACGAAGCGTGGTCAGCGCAGAGGAAAGCGAACCTATTGAACTACAAGAGGGCCAGATTTGTAATATCCGAAGATGAAGAAAGCGTTGAGCTAGTCATACCGAAGTAAAGCGTATAAAATTGTTAAGTATAACAGTACAGTTTTATAAATCTTTTGTAGTATTGTATTTAATAACGATATTGATTTTGTACAAATAACAAATGACAATTCGCTGGACCGCTTCAGAATTTCTGATTTCGTTGTGGCTTTCGATAGCACGGAGCAGATTAATTAAAATTATTGAGCAATTTATAAAGTTGACATAGTTTTATTTTTAATCCAATCTACTAGATCGATAACGTCGGTATAGACACCAGGTGAATATGGTTGACCGCAATCGTCGCCCCACGAAGTTATACCGATTATGATATTGTCCCTGTTAACCAATGGACTACCAGAATCACCCTATGGGAAACCAAGTTAGAGTAAGTTTTGATTGTGATCATTAAAATAAATTTCTGATTATTATCAAATGAATTGTAACCTTGCATGCATCTTTTCCCCCTTGCGAAAATCCATAACAAACTTGATGGTCTGTTACTTCATATCTGCCTTTGTAGTCATTCCTGCATTGTTCTTTATTCATTTTCGGCACAGTAACGTATTTCAGATCTTTTGACAATATCGGCTTGATATCCTAAAAGTTCAATCTGTTCAACACAATACATAATTTCTTAGTGATCCCTTATTTTTCTACTTGGTCATTTTATTTAATAAAACGTATCAAACGATTATTATTTATTGACTTGTTAATTTTCAATTTTGTGATTATAGAAGTTTTTGCTCAACTTGTTAACTGGATCATCTCTTATCTTAATCAAAAATTAAAAGTTTATTAATTTTCATAAGTCCGTTCAATGATAATCTACGATATAATTCATTTTTAACAAAAGTTAACGTAATAGAACGTAGAATGTTTAACTAAAAATATTACTGTATTCAAAAGATTAACAATTCGAGAGACGCACTAACTTGTCTTTCCTTTGCAGCTTAAAGAATGACCCGGTTAATAGTTAGTAGTATCGAACTATACTTTCTATGAACAAAGACTTACGATAAAATAGCCCCACCCTGCAATTGAAGCCCAACTTGTGTAAATAGATTCATTTCCAGGTAACTTGACAGGCTGTGTAGCATTGTTAAATTTGAACGGTGGAGATACCTTCAATAATCCAATATCGTAATCGTTATTAAGCTCATTGTATTTTTCGTGGTAAAGAAGCGTTGTTACATTATGAACAACTCCGCCAGTATCGTATTTATTAGATCCACTGCGGATGTTTATCGAAACGGAATCATTGACAAACCTGTGAACCGAATGTATATTAAACATATGAAAGAAAATCAAGATTCAATCTCGGAAAGAGTCTTATTACTTACAGAATAATACAATGAGCAGCAGTTACTGCCCAATCCTCATTGATAATAGCAGCACCACAGGTATATTCACTATTTACACTTAACGATAACTATCACAGATAATCATTTCATTACTAGGTACGCAAGTTTCGTAAAAGTTGTCAATGTACGAAGGGTTTACGGAAAAATTCCAACAAATTTTGAGATCGATATCTTTTTGCATGCTACGTCGTATTGCCAATTAAAGTTTGTCGATTCACAATTCATTTTGAGATAAAGCGGAGAAAATACAAAGTTGTGACATTATCGACTTTCTTTTTCCATGGATACTTCATATATTTTATACAATCACTTACCATGTACGAAACCTTCGTGATACTGATATATTGACCATCAACGATTCGATCTACACGTGGTAGTAGCAGTCCATTCGTCTTCACTAAAGATATTCAAAAATGTACGCCTCTTAAATATTAATAAATGTAACTAATTGATGATAATTGAAAACTTTATTATTGCATATTTGTTTTCAAAAATCGACGTTATCAGGCCATACTATTGTTGTAAGTACGTATGTACATGTAAAAGTATATAAATATAGTATTTACATAAAATGATACAAGCGTATAAGAAAACACGTATAAAAAGTTTATAAATGGAAAAAGCTTTTTCAATCGCAATGTAAATGCAATCTGTCTACTTGTTCGAGACGTTGGGAAAACATATCCGTACTCGCATACTTACGTCCGAGAAGTAGAAGGGAAATTGCAGAGAAAAGAAATTCATCCATCATCGGGCGAAGTTTATCCGTAGTCGTTTCTGCTTTATTCAAAACGACGAAATGAATTTTACGCGCCGATTTCGCAATTTATCCTTGCCACTTATCGAAAGATGGAACGCTTCCAACATAATTGCCGGGTACAAAATTACCTGCGAGCGGCGAGCGGTATCGTTATCGTGAAATTACGCGCATACAATAAATGCTGCGACTGCTTGCGCAAATTCGTTTGAAAACAAACGTATATTCATTGAAACAGATTTATATCTTTCGATGTACGTTGTTCTTTTATTTTATTAAAGTACATTGTGTAATAATTAACATTCGTTATCTGTCAGTGTACATATACACATATATATATATATACATAAGCGATCAATTACGACAATCCCTCGATGTGAACATCCGAAGGAGATTAATCTCAAAGAAGCGCAAGAGCGGCTGTTTAATAAGTGCAGCCGGCTTTTAAAGAAACGAAGCGTGAACAGTTGCAAAGGGTGTCGAAGCGGGGTTTATAAAGCGCGATTCAAGCCAATCGTTTTACGAAACAATAGCTGGCAGAGTAGGTACGTCATGGTTTGTAGTTTGGTTGGCTCGTGTTAGTTCGGCGGTGCGGCGGTCTGACGTCTAGTGAGCCGGCTGGTCGAGGGGTGGCAGTGCGGTAGTGTCGCGCCGAAACAACCCTCAGTCTGAAAGTTCTCGCGGTCGGGTGTATGTCTTTATTGACGTCTTTCTGCGCGATTATTTGCCGCATACACGTCCATCTACGTTTACCTTTCGACTGTGTGTTTCATTTCGGGCCTGGTCTCGGATGTCCCGCGCGAGTATCTCGTTGTCAGTGCGGTACCTCCCCGATCCGACAGTTCGGCGGTTAGGTTAATTTCCGGATCAAGTCGACGAGTCAGCGGGCGGGTATCTAAACGGACAGCGGCATTACCAGAGAGAGAGAGAAAGAGAGAGAGAGAGAGAGAGAGAGAGAGCATCGTTTCGGTGAGTCTTTTGATCGTGCGCCAAATTTGTATTTCGTGACATAACGAGACTTTTTTAAAGCAATTTTCTATTTGAGAGAGCGCGAACATTCGCTAGATCAATAATCGTTACGAGTCTACGATTCACGCGAACGAAAACGTTAACTTGCCTGCGTCTTTTCTTCTTCTTTTTTTTTTCTTTTTTTTTTTTTTTTTTTTTTTTTTGAGTGTGAGGCGTTTCATAACGCGAACAAAAATATAGCGTGTTCGAGCCCGGTTGCTTGCTCTTGCTTAAGTAAACACGAGACGTTTGACCGTAGAACGTGATAGACGACACACGAATATTTTACCGTCTTAATGTTGACGCTGTTTATTGACCATGTTTTGCGCAAGCTCGTAGAGCGTAATGTGTTAATTGCACGAAGCAATCGAAATGAAATTTCGGAATACTGGCCGAACTGGTTGATCGATTCCGGTTGAATTCGATCGGATTCAATCGCAAAGGAAGGGACCTTTCGATCCAAATCTTTCGTTTCGTCCGTTCGCCCATTGATCCGCCATATTGGATCGATACTTATCGAATTGTTTATTGAATGTTAAACGTTCGTATTCAGCGCGAGATTTCTGCCCCGTTACGTGTCGTAAAAATTCTTACGTGCTTCAAAAATTTTTACAATCAGAAACGCGGGCATACGCGAATTTTACGAGATACGATTCCGATCGGCATTTTCATCCGTGGGATATTCGGTGCCAAAAATAATACCAGCTAAGCGTCACTCTGGGCCTTTTGACGTGTTTGTTTCCTCCTCTGGATAAATCCCAAACGTCGTGACAGTGGCATTTTCGGTTAGGAATAAATCGATCGAACGATTAACCTGAAATGATCGGACGCGAGCACGATCGTGATGTGGAGCAAAGAGATTGTAGCGTCGAAGGATTTTCTCTTAGGTTAAGACACCCTTTCTCGGTGCCATACTTACACGATATAACTGACATCGACGTCGCAACCTTGTTTCACATCTCGGTGAAACGAATTTGAGGCGATTGTTAATTACCTGTGCTTTTTAATATTAGTTGAAGATATTTGTGTAAATTAAATTAATGTAATTAAATGAAAGATACTTAGGTAAATTTATAGTTTTGTGAATGCAACTGAAAGAGTAGGATCTACAGGCAGAGATTTATAAACTAAATAGTACGATTGTATTTTCTCCGTTCTATATATTCGTGTGCACTGTTAATTGGGGTTTAACGAATTACTGTAGGATTAACCTTAATCATTACTGACTACGGAACTCGCGATAATTGTCATAATTTTGCTCTAAAATAACGCAAGTTAAGCAAAGCCTCATTGACGTTCAGTTTCAGAAATTGAAATTTTTACTGACGAGAAAATTAATACATATCCATTTTTTTATCGCGATACAATTAAAATTTGGATTCGTGAAAGTCGCACGATTCTTCTGCAATTTCTTTGCACGTTTTTTATATTTCCGCCATTACGTTCCACGTATTTTCGATTATTCGTCAATGCAGAAGATCCGCGATCTATTTGTTGTTAACGAAGAACGTTCGATTCGCGCGGTATCGGGCTAAAGAATCTTTTCAAGGGTTCTAGAGAAGAGCTTTTGGAATTTCGGAGGGAAAAAGAAACCATGATGTGCATACAGGCAGGATAGGAGTTAACAAGCGCGATAGTAGCGCAAGTAGATGTGCACCGAAGGTCGACGGACACACTTTGTATTTGCAGTTTTATAAAACATGCGATCGAGCTGCGCTCGAGGACGCTCGAGGATGCTCGAGGATGGCCGAGGACGCTCGAGCCACGCAGGCCTCGCTTCCTTCGGTATTAAGCACGTATGCGGTTAATTACGTTTTCAAAGATGATGCTTTCAAGTGAGTCGTCGATGTTCCCGCCTGCATGCATATTCATTTATGCATATACAGCTTGTCGATTCCATGTCTTACGTGTGTTACGGCCTCACGAACGAAATCGCCTTTCGTATCGTCGATGATACGACCGGATACGAATCCGTTCGCGGGGAAATGGAGAAAAATCATTTCGAGCGATGCGTTCGATTCGACGAATTCAACCACGACGAATTCAATTCAACGAGATTCCCTTTTAAAATTTAAAAATCCTCCGACGATAAAAATATTTCGACGATCGTTCGGTCAATAAGTTAAGATTAAGACAGCAAATGCTGCTGTGCTTAGAGGGCGAACAGGATTGTTTCGAGCAACCCGAGCGAGGCTGGCACGCGTTTCTATAGTCGGGGTCAAAAGTTCACGCGCCCTCTCCGGGTGGCGAAACTAACATTTCCTCCTGATGTCTTCTCCGATTCTGCCAGGAACAGAAATTAAATCAAAGGTAATCATGCGGGGGCGTTAAAAGTTGCCGGATATTCGTACATTTTTCATAACGAAGAGGAAAATCTTCTGTCTTTCTTCTTTCCTTCTGTCTTGTCTCTCCCCATTTTCTCCCCTTTCTCAATTGTCGAGCGACTCGCATCGGCTTTATAAATATCAAGTCGGTCGGCCTATAAATATTGAGAGACTTCTATAAATATCGATTAAAAGTGTGTACTAAATTATCATGCTTAACGGTCAATGAGATGATTGAATTTTCCCGTAGAAGGGATGTATAGGATTTAACACGATACTGAAAGATTTTGATCGTGATTCTCTCGTCAAAGAGGATGATTGTTTCCTTATTCGAAGAGGATGAGATTTTGAAAAGTTTTTTTTTTTGGATATTATATTGAACTCTAGTCCTATACTTTTTTTCTAGTCTTCTTTTTTCGAAATTTTTTTCGGATATTCTCTTGACGTTATACATTGTATAGTTCGTAAAACAAAAAAAAAAAAGAAAACATTTACTACACCCATAAAAGGGACAGATTTTAGAAAACAATGGGCAAACGTTATTTTTTTAAATTTCTATCTTTTAATCCTCGAAATCGGTTTTCACGTGTTCGTCGCGCAAAACAAACGTTGAGCCATGACATTTTTGAAATGCAATGCGAGCCACTTTCATGATGTAATGCGTGTTACATCGATAAAATATTTGATATAAATCCAAGATTTCCTATTGAAATTACAATAAATAGATACTTACAAACTTCCAACAAGTATCTTGTAACTTCCATAGACATTTTCAGATTGCTATCCGGAACCCTCATATTCTATTGAACTTTATCTATATAATTATAATTGTGTCTTGTCACAGCAGTAACATATAATATAAATATAAACATGAAAGTTTTCCAAATGTACTTTTGTAAAGCTACCTCTCTCAAATACCTTTACTTTAGTCATTATGTGGCAGGTTCTGCTTATTATAAAGGGTGGAACCCCCGTATCCTATTAAACTTTATCTATATAATTGTGTTTTGTCACAGCACTAACATACAATGAAAGTTTTCCAAATGTACCTTTGTAAAAACCTCTCCCAAATACCTTTACTTTAATCATTATGTGGCAGGTTCTGTTTCTTATAAAGGGTGGAATTCCTGTATCCTATCAAATTTTATCTATATAATTACAATTGTGTTTTGTCACAGCACTAACATACAATATAAATATGAATATGAAAGTTTTCCAAATATATCTTTGTAAAGCCACCTCTCCCAAATATCTTTACTTTAGTCATTATGTGGCAAGTTCTGTTTATTATAAAAGGTGAAACCCCCGTATCCTATCAAACTTTATCTATATAATTGTGTCTTGTCACAGCACTAACATACAATGAAAGTTTTCCAAATGTACCTTTGTAAAGCCACCTGTCCCAAATACCTTTACTTTAGTCATTATGTGAGTCTGTTTATTATAAAGGGTGGAACCCTTGGTATATTGTATTCGATCGAGTTTATCGAGGGAGTGGTAACCGAGGGAGAGAATCCTTTTCGCGCGAGATACGTTAGGATATCCTTCGTAGCTAAAGGGCCGCCGCAGGCGAGATCCAATGTTCAAGGTAAACGTATTGTTTCCTTGCAGGGTAATCGCTACTGACCTCGATCGTATCGTCCTCGTTTGCCAGGTTCGATCGTTAATTCCACGTTGGCCGAGCAAACGTTCTAAAAATAATTTATCGACTGGTCCTTGTTCGTGCGTTCGGCTGTTTGCGATTCTTGTCTTCTTTCTTTCGTTCGTCGAACTTTCGAACGATCGATCATTCGGATAAACGCGGACAAGCGACAGGTTGACGGATATTCGAGATACGTCTGTGTATGTAGTCGGACACGTGAGTTAAAGCGGTTCACTTTTGCGAGAGAGAGAGAGAGAGAGAGAGAGAGAGAGAGAGAGAAGAAAACGAGGAACGAGAGAAAATATCGAGATATATCGAGGAGGATTCGAGGGTTGCGCAGGGAATTTTCTCAATTTCTGATCCGATTAGTGACTTCGTTGCGATAGGAGGTAGAATTTGCAAAGGATTTGGGAAAGTTTCATTCTTGCTGGCGAAATTCCAACGTCCACCGCTGTGCATACGAAGTGACACCGAAACGATGCACATGGATGCACGGTCCGCGGGGCTGTCGTCGAGTTGTTACATACACGAGTGCGCTTACAGTGTAATAATACACTACTACCCTAAAATTTTGGATTCTTATTGAGGAGTTGGACTCCTATCGAATATCAAATAGGATGGAAATGCGAGACACCAAAAGTATCGATCTATATGATCTGATCTGAATGATTGCATACGTTGCGAATTTTATGAGAAATTTTAAGACAGAATCCATTAAAATACGGGAGAAATATATAAAATATTCAAAGCACAGGGTGAGTCGAAAGTTTCTTCTCACCTATTTTTTCTTTTTGTTAATAAAACATGAAGATATGAAAAACAAAAATTAAAAAGGAATATGCAATGAAAAAATTATGGATTTATTTTAGTAGGAAGTGATTTTTGGCTCACCCTGTAGAATACAATCTCTACATTAGCCTTATTTCTTCAGTTGCATTAAAATCTTTGTATTAATTTTTTTTTTCATAAATTTGTAATCTAATCAGTTGTAATCTATCGAGGTGAGTCACTGTCAGCGACTGTCGTGTCTTTTTCCGCGTGAATTAGATTTAGGTTAGTGTTGAGTCTTTGAATGTTGTAAGTTTTGTTGACACAGTGACGAGTTCTACTTTTATATGGGTTAAAGGCATCTGTGACGCGATTCAAGTTTATGGCACTGATTCGCGCGGTCGGACGCCAGCCAACAGCGATTTTCCCACACTCTATTAATCACGTGTCCGCACTTATAACGCATCGCTCATGCAAATCGCTAAATGGTAAAAAAATTTAATTGTGCATTCAAACTATCTGATATCAGTGAGAAAATTTTGGAAACTGTCCATTGAATATCTCTCCTCTCTCTTCTTTTTTAAATCGACAGTGCACAAAAACATATTTACATAGGGTGGTTTACATATTTACATATTTACAAAAGTCACTTCCTACTAAAATAAATCCGTAATGTTTTCATTTTTTAATTTTAACCCTTTTATTTCAACATTTCGACTAAAGTTTAAATTGAAATTAATAAAATTAGCTTTTTCTTATATTTTGATGTTTTATTATTAAAAAAAAAAAAAAAGAAAAGTGGGAAGAAACTTTTGGCCCTATACAAAAATTCTACAACAGGAGAGATATGTGACGAGTACGTTTTTGTCGAGTCTCCGAGTTCCTGATTTGTTTTATAAATAAACTAGGAATAATTGAAAAGATAATTTCGCCGACGTCGTACTAAACTTTGCACGTCCATAAAAAGCAAGAAATACGATTTATCACGTTTGTCTACATCTACGACCTTCGTTCGTCGTGCATGTTAGACAAAAGGTGTGCAAATTAAAGGTAAAAGTGAATAAATCGACTTGATACGACAGTTGGGTCGCTGGCAGGGGAGGGGGGGGGGCGAAAACAACTTTGGCAAAGTTCGATCGCTCGATAGTCTAAATCAACTGCTAATTGCGCGATCTCGCTGTTGCTCACATCAGCCTCGTCGATAACGATCGTCTCGAGGACCAATGTCTCTCGCTTCACTTGGCCAACGTCTCGACGAAATTTTATTAATTGTTCCTCTCTCGCGCAATAGTAGTCGAGCAAACCCAAACCTAACCCAAACCTGCGAGAATTCTATAAAAGTCGCATTTCATCTGTTGTTTCGAACGATACAATTGCAATTTGTTAATGAAAGTCACGCTTCACCGTGACTTTTCCCCGAACCCGCGACAAGTAGAACAGGGTTGGAGCATTAGCCGAGATTGAATCGGGGACTCTGTTGGTTTCACTAAGGGTGAATTAATTTCGACTTTAACCGGGTTCGCGGGAATTGTCGCTTTGTTGTTCGCGTCCGATGTACGGTAACATGGCTAACAATGGGTTCAATCTGTTCACGGACGTTTATGGCAAAACAGTATGTGGATTTCTCTAGCGTGTACAAATTAACGAATCGTAATTGGAAGCAGCGGTTCACTGCTCTTTTCAGAAATCACTATAGAGGTGATCTCTGCTTAATCGTAACGAAGGTAAAGGAATTGTGAGACTCGAATACTTCTCAGAGAAGAAACAAAATATTTTATTGAATCGACCGCGCTCAACGGGGCTGCAGCCCGTGCAACAGTAAACAGTGAAAAGAGTCGCGAGAAGTAACTGACAGAAGTACTACTGAACTGACAGAGGGAAAGTTTTACGGTTTAACCCCGGTCTTGGAGGCGATCCAATCGCTGAAGGCGGCGACCTCTGTGTGAACGCCAGGATAGCCTGCTCTGGCGCAGCCGTAGCCCCAGGACACGAGTCCGGCCAAACGTCCGCCGATGGTCATGGGACCGCCGGAATCACCTTGGCAAGCGTCTTTTCCCCCGTCTGGCACCGCGGCGCAAATCTGCCCGGCCGGCAGCCCCCCGTACGATTTGTAGGCGTCGTTGCAGGAGCTCTTCGACACGATCGGGACGTCGACAGATTGGAGAACGTCGCTGGTGCTGCCACCTTCCCGGGTTGCACCCCATCCGGTGATGGTCGCTCTAATTCCCGCGACCGACTCCTCGTTCTGCCTGAATATCCTGATAGGCTGGCGAGTTTTGTCGAGACGGAAGGGCGTTTTAACTCGTAGAACGGCCACGTCATTCTCTGGCACACCGTACATGTTGGTCACGTATTTCTCGTGGACGATTATCTCTTCTACCTTGTGGCTGCTTCCGCCGGAGGATTTAAACGTTGTCCCGGCTACCACGGTGATCCAGTCGGCTGGATAGGACATGCAGTGACCAGCCGTTACCACCCATTGCTCGGAGATGATGCTACCACCGCAGAAGCCGAAGCCAAGAGCTTGAAGAAGCACTTGGTGCGGCACTTCTTCGATTTTCACGTCCTTTCCACCCACGATTTGTCCCGTTGGGCTTAGCGGGTTCAAGGCTGGCCTTAAGAACGGATTCGCTGGGGAAATAATAAAGTTTTATCCTCAGTTGAAGTTGCACGTCGAAATCACTGTCATATTTCCTTGATCACGATTGAAAAAGATGGGATCGAAGGAAAAATCTGTTCCGTGTAAAAATATATATTCCAAAGAATATTCTATATTTTGATATGACTGAGCATTTTTTCTTTTTTGTTTTTTGTAAACACGTGATATATTCTAAAGAATATTCTATATTTTGATATGACTAAGTATTTTTTTTTTCTGTAAATACGTGATACTAATGATTTTAAAGAATATTCTATACTTTGGTACGACTATTTTTCTTTTTTTTTTTCATAAACACGTAATAGTCAGTTTTTTTATTTCGATACAAGTGTAAAAATTATAAGAATACGCAGTAGTTTAATATCAAACATAAAAAATTAAATTCTTTAGATTCTTTAACTCTGTTAATGTTAAATCTCTAAAATCTAAATTCTGTATTAAAGTCTATGTTGAATCCCTAAAGTTGAAGGATTTTCCTTTACCAAATATATTTTCAGTTACAATTTGTTGTAGCGTCAAAAAGTGAGTCCGTCAAATATTTTACAGTAAAGTGAATTGTCAAACATTTCAAGTTGCAATTTCGCGAATAAGCATTGATATTAAAAAGCAAATGAGTAATATCGAGTTACCTGCCGCTACGGCCAACAAGGCGAGCAAACACAGTTGTGTGAACATCTTGCTTTCGAATGAGCTCCAACGTTTGTGTGCCCTTCTCCAAAATTCGTGGTTTATTTATATGAAAATGAACAATAGGCGACGAACATCTCGCACAAATATCGATAACATGGATTTGGAAATTCCAAACGAACGTAAAATGAAGAATTCGTAAATCCGTTGATCCGTTAATCTGTTTTCTGTGAATTTAATATGAAATCGATCAACGTATTGTCTCGACTGTAAGCTCTTTCCTTCATTTCCTTATTCGATATTGTTCGTCCACGTAACCGATATACTTCGTTGAATGTAAATATTAAGATAAAGAAGTAAAGTATGTTCGCGTATACATATTGATCCTCATTTACAAGTATCAGAGCAGGGTTAATCGATCAAAATTTTAAATTCACGCAGGATTGCAAATAATCCAGCAAAAGTTCGTCAAAACGATTTGCAAGAATTACAGTTAAATGTAATAATAAGAAATTATTATAGTCAGACCGAGAGGATATTTATGCACTTTTATATTTTTATCGACAATCTTTTTATCTATTTCCGCGTGTGTTATGTGCATTTTGTACATTTTTTCACTATATTCGTAAATGCATAAAAATTTGCAGTCTGTTAATAATTATGCGTTCACGGTTTTCTAAATTTGAAAAATTTTTATAGAAAAGACTTGAGGTGATAAAAATAAATTCCAATCTGCTCAAGATCTAAATCTGTAGTTTGAAATTGTTTGTAATACATATGGAACTACTGTTAATTCTATAATAATAGGAATGACACTACAAGGATGACAGAAAAACGTGACTGATATAAATTTGGGAAAAACCTGATTTTAATATATTCAATTCATGAGATTATGGTTACAATATTGAACACTAGGAATACTAGGAATACAAGGAAGAGCATAACAACATAGCAGTTTTGTTGATTTTTTATTTCTCAAGCGTAGTCTTCCAAATACACACAAGTTTTTTGTAAATTATCAAAAATATATCTTCATTTTTGAAAAATTTATTATAGTATAAAATTAACTTAACAACCAAATAAGAATGAAATAAAAATTATATTAGAGTTTAGATGAAAATCATTCCGCAAATTATTGTTCTTTTTCGCGTCGGTAGTATTAAAATTCTAACAGTTTCACTGATTTTTAATACGAATTGCTAGCGATAGTGATTGTAAGATGTTCATTAATCTTATCGTAGATCGTCGTCGCGTGATTGATCGTAACTTGATTTTATTGTGTTTAACCTTCAGAAGCAGGCTTATTTTTCTTGGAAACGAATTTCTAAGAAAATAAAATTTTAAAAAGTTTCACCCAAAACACACACGCAATAATATATTCACAAATATTTTTACGCTAAATATTCAAATATCCATTCAGCCCGAATAAAACTAGGCAACCACAAAAAAAAAACATACTTATTTTCTGTACAATATCGATTTGGAGAGTCAACGAGACGCAGGATTACATTAATTTATAGAAACGCAGGAAATCTCGAGGAAATGAGAGAGGACGAGCTTAGCTTGCATCTGTTCCATTTATTCCCAAATTAGCACATATCTACACGTAGGCTCTGTTTCATAGAGCCGCGATCAGATTCGCTTTCATCGTCAATACAATCGGTACATTCGCGGAGCGTTCTCTCAATAGGCGAGGAAATTAGACTTTGCTGTGGCGTTTGATCCATTTACGGTAGTAAGCGACGTCGGTGTAAACCCCTGGATAATGCGGTGTCCCGCACCCTTTCCCCCAAGAGACGATCCCTACGAGTTTGCCATCGACGACCAACGGACCACCCGAGTCACCTGAGCACGAGTCTTTGCCACCCTTCGCAACTCCCGCGCAAATTTCCCCCTTAGGTATCCCACCGTAGTCGTGGTAAGATTTCTTGCACGAGCCTGTCGAGACCATGGGAACCGTAACCTTGTGGAGAGTTTCCGGGTGGCCAGTTTTCGTGGTACCCCAGCCGGTGACCAACGCGTGTTTACCTTTGAGGGACGAGGATTTCCCATTAAACAATGGCACCGGTTTCCTTGATTTGTCGAGCTTGAACGAGCCATTGATACGAAGCAGCGCGATGTCGTTCTTGGGCACGCCCTTGGTCTTCGAGTAGGATTTGTGCCTGACCACTTTCTTAACTTGATGCAGCGAACCACCGCTGTGAACGGTGGTCGAACCTGCGCGTATCCGGTATTTGTTGGCGTTTGCGGGTGTGGCGCAGTGTCCAGCGGTTAGGACCCAGTGTTTGGAGATTATGCTACCACCGCAGAAGTGGCGGCCGTTCTCTTGCATGCTCACTTGATACGGTGCTGCGTAGATGGTGGTTGCTTCCCCGCCTACGATGCGACCGTCCATTCGCTCGATCTCGTAGTTCATCGTCTCGTTTGCGTTCCCCGTCTTGTTTATAACTGACTCGTCTTCGCCTTCGTCTCCATCCTCGTCTTCGTCTTCGTCATCATCTTCGTCATCGTCTTCGTCTTCGTCTTCGTCTCCGTCTTCGTCACTGTCTTCGTCTGAAAGACTGGTCTCTGTCTCGTTTATGACGTCCTCTATCTGGTTTACCAAGTCCTTCGTCTGGTTTACCAAGTCCTCCGACTGGTTTATGGGGCTCCCTGAAACACGAGTTTATTTTATTTCAGTACAGTTTGAAATTTCTTGCTTTCCGTCGTCAAATTTTCTCGTATGTCGTGGGAATCTCTCCTCCGTGACTTTTGGTAAAGTTAATCGAAACGCGAAAGTATAACATATTTTGTACACTCTCGTGTTTGATTAACTTTGTGAAAAGTTACGAAGGAAGAATCACTTTGTCTATTTGGAATGGCTTCTTGCTGTTTCTATTTTAAATATTACATTTTATTTTCTATTTTAACCTAGACCTAAATAAAAACCTTACACGCGTAATTTTTATAATAGTGAAGAAGCTATAATTATCAAGAAAAATGTCTAAAGTTTAAGACTAATTCACATTACAGAACAAAGCAATAAATTCAATTTTGAAGTGTTATTTTGACAAGCATTTAAATTAATTTAAAATGAAACGTCTTGTTCCAAATATTTTTAGTATTATGTACTAAATAATAATAAATAATAATAATTTATTATATGAATTATTATTGTACTTAGAATACTTGTTATGTAAATTATATAATACTATACAATAATACCAAGTACTAATAAGTAATATTCATTTTAACGTTGATAACAAATTTCACAGCGTCTTCTTACCGAATTGAGTTGTTCTTAACAGAGTCGGAAAAAATGATCGTCTCGCTGCTTAAGATGTCAGTACATGACTTTGTAAACAATTCATTTGTTTTACAATGAAAATTCCAAATGACTTAACTTCTTGCGCTGGAATGACATGCCACGCACATCGAGAATTTTTTGTTGAAAAATTGTAATATTTTCTCAGTTTTAACTATATCTAAGTAGAGACAACATAGGCAAAACAAATAATAAATTTATTACTTCTCAGTCATTTCTAAGTTCACTGTTGAGCGTGTACGCCCCCCCACGAAAGAACGTGTTAACAAACATAGTAACCTAACAAATCTTCACCAAATAAAATAAACCGTATCAATAATTGAAAATATACAGAAACATGCAATTAATTTGGGACACGTAGAGAGTGATATTTTTCACCAGATGCAACAAGCATTTTCACAGAAATATTTATTGAAAAACTTACCAGTCGCGAAAGCGACGAGGGCGAGAAGGAAGATCAATTTAAACATCTTGGAAGTTACTTCCACTTTCGTCAGTGAACGACAGACTGTGATTGCGTGATCTATCCGTCTGTTTTTATAGCAATTATTGTTGTTAATACAAATATCGCGAAATCAATCTGAGATCGTCCTCTCGACTCGTCCGATGAGCTTATCGCGAATTAATTCTTTTCCGCCCGATATTAGCAGGTTTTGCGTTGCAGAGGAGATAAAGAGACGCGTAGAAACTATTTATCGTTGAGATTTAATCTGGTTTTTCTTTTCTTTCTTTTTTCTAAGAGAGAGCTATCGATCAGTCTCGACGGTGAGGCCGTTTAATTATTACGGACGTGTCGTCTCAGTCTTTTCGTTTCGATTCCGATTCCTCCCTTCGCTTCTTCGTTCGTTTTCAATCCGAAATCGAAGATCTTGCCAGTATTCGTTCAAGTGGGGACAAAAATTATCTACCTTTATTTATGCATTTATTTTGACTCGAGTAATCTTAACTTTTTCACGATCGTTCCTGATCTCGATTATGGTTTTAATTAATCTCTCGCGCTCTTTTTAATCGACAAAATCGCGGAAGAAAAAGTTGTGCGTACGTGAGAAAAATTCTTTTGCATTCGCATTGACAGTGACGCAAAAAAGAAAAAAAAAAAAGAAAAAACGCAGTTTAAGACAGAAAAAACGGAAGTTTAAGGTCCGTTCAAAGCTTAGACAGATCTGATCGACGCGTAAAGTTTCACAAGAGAAATTATAGACGTTCCTTGTTCGTTTCTCCTCTGCATCAGCCTCGAACCTCTCCCTTCCACGCAAGTATCGTACAATGTTGATGAATATGGAGGGGGTCGATATAGTTCAATCGATAGTGGGGAATTGGAACGTGCGGAGAAGGAGTAATTCTTTCGAGGCGTCTTTAATATAATATATCGTATACACGAAGTATTCGTTGAACAAAAATCAAGCGAATTTAATATTTCATCTTCCTGGTACTACTGCGTTCGTTTCTGATATTCGAATGATGTACGGCCGGATATATATATATATATATATATATATATATATACAGGGTGATTCACAGAGTGCACACCTGAAATAACTTTTAAATTATGTCTAGTCCAATGAAAAATTGTTCAATACCAAAGTTAGGTATGGTTCAAAGAGAGGCAGAATATGGCGTGTCAATTTTCTGTGAGTTTCAAAATTTCCAGAGTTATCCTTACTTTTTTTTTCAATCGGACCAAGTAATAAAGTAATAATTCCAAGTAAAAAAGTATCAAGTTACATTAGTTCTAAATCTAATGGTTAAGGAGATATTTCGCCACAATTCGTTTCGAAAAAATATACAGAAAAATAAATGTAAAATATAATAAAAAGCATAAATAAATATAATAAAAAATAAATGTAGAAAGAAAAATAAAGATGACCTTGGAAATTTCGAAACCCTTCGACACACACGAAAAATCGATACGCCATATTTCACCTCCCCTAAAACCATACAACAATTTTTCACTAGATGCGTAATGTAAAAGTTATTTCAGGTATGAATCATCCTGTATGATTGAAAGATGGAACTACAACGATTCGATAGTTGACGCGTGATATATGGGATTCCATAAAGTGGAAGATATCAAAGTTTTAATCATGGTGGTGAGCATTACGCGTGGTGGACGAAATGCGTAGTATCGCGAAGGTTTCCTAAGTAGAACGCAGCTTAAACTACTGTCATCGAGGTGGCTACTTCTTTCGAATCACTTCTTTCCCGCAATGGGAAATCGTGACATCGTTACCTAATTCTTCGTTTCCTTAAGTTTCCATTCCCCCCCCCGGGGATCTTTAATTAGAATGTAATTTAAATACAGGGTGAAATTTAATTAGAATGTATAATTTGAAGTTGTTCACGGAGCTCGGTAATCTGCATGAGTCCTAGCTCATTAAAAATTAAACAGCGAAATAACATTATCGTTATTCAGGCCCATAAAAGTGTCAACTCGCGCGACAGAAGCCCGCGGGTGTGCACGTTGTATCGCGCGTTTTCAACGCGTTTTTATCCGTACCGGAATTTCGATTTGGATTTTGACAAATATTTCAACGAGATTTTCCTCTCTCCTTTGTTCGCCATCCAGCGCTTTTCTGCGTAATCCCCGTCCCGAGGACGAAGATGGTACCAGTATTTCACGTCGGAGACGATCGCGAAAATATGCTTTCTCTCTCTCTCTCTCTCTTTTTCTCTCTCCGTTTCGCAAGTAAGCTCGCTGACATTTTTACATTTTTCACGAGAAACGACGTCGCTTTTCCATCCGAGGGGATGAGACACTGCAAGTGATGTATAAATAATAAATGTCCTCTGGCGTATTAGGCCGGAGCGTAATCTCGCCGTGTTCTTCACTCGCTTCATCCTTTTGATAGCATTACGAGACTCGATTATTTTTCTCTCAGTGACGAATATTTTAAACTCTTTTTCTCGGAAGATCTCGAAACTAGGGTAGGTTTCGATCGAAGTTCGATTCTAGTGTGATATAATTTTTACCCTGTAGATATTGTAAAATCACGTACCTGATGTTAACGTCGTTTACGCTCTTCGCCCCGCGATTTGTTATTTTTCGTCCGTCAAATCGTTAACCTCTTGCGCTGGAACGACGTGCCACGCACGTCGAGAATATTTGGCCCAAAGTTGCAATATTTTCTCAATTTTAAGTATATTGAAATATACCAGGCAAAACGAATAATAAATTTATTACTTCATAGTAATTTCTATTCAGCGATATGCCGATGAATTCGAAAAGAAGATTTTATTGTATACGGTTTGGTCACTCGTTACGGTCCGCGAACCAGTTACTAGCGCAAGAGGTTAAAGTTTAATTTCAAGTCGATTTGTTCCATGATTTTCTCAGTTTTAACTATATTAAAATATAATCCAGACAGAGCAGATAATAAATTTATTATTTCTTAGTAATTTCTATTCAGTGATATACCGATGAATTCGAAGAGAAGACGATTTATTGTATACGGTTTGGTCACTCGTTACGGTCCGCGAACCAGTTACTAGCGCAAGCGGTTAAAGTTTAATCTCAGGTCGATTTGTTTCGTGTTTTCTCAGTTTTAAAATACAACTCAGGCAAAACGAATAATAAATTTATTACCTCTTAGTAATTTCTATCCAGCGACATACCGATGAATTCGAAGAGAAGACGATTTATTGTATACGGTTTGGTCACTCGTTATGGTCCGCGAACCAGTTAACAGCGCGACAGGTTAAACGTTCGAATCGTCAAAACCCACGCGATAATTAAAATTTCCACAGTCGTTCCGTTTTAAATAAAAATTACGAGATAATCCTGCGTCTAAAGCCACTGGTTGGAGGGCTTTGATTAGCGCGTTCGTTTTCCATTAATTACGAAATTAATTGGACGATGTTGCTAGCTGCATCCGCAATTTCCCGACGGATCGCACGACTAGATTGTCGAACGGAGATCGCTGACATCGACACGAGCATTCCGAAACCTTCTGGGAATTTTGTATGAATGCCTGCATTTTATTGATTTATTCGAGACATTGGGAATGAATTGAATTAATCATGCACAAAGTGGAAGGATTTTATTATTATTTATATAGGATATAAATTCGGAATTTAGATAATTTAATAATTAAATCGTTATACTATATACTATGGAACAGTCTATTAATCGTGAGAAAAAACCATTTTGCATAATTCGCACGAACATCGTTGCATATTTGTATTCGCCGTCGTCTATTTATTATAGCGCTGGACTATTTTAGACAGCGAATTACTCAGTTTGCTGAGTATCGAGGTTAGTTCACTTTCGCTCCTAATGCCTCATTTTTCCAGACTTTCCTCTCAAAGAGTTCCAGTTTAGCATTTTACGTTACCACGTTAACACTATGCGGAGCCGTCGGCGACTGACTAAGGTATAAAAATTCGCAGCAGAGGAATTAAGATGCACGGGGCCAGGAAAAAAATTTCTAACGTGATCAAGTGCCACGAGCTTCAATTTTATTAAGCATTTTTGCTAAAAATCACTCGGGTGATTCACAAGATTCTTATTATTAGGAAATATTAGGCTCTAGCGTCAACTTTGTCGAGAAATATCATTTCACGTGCACGGAGGGCACGTTCAGTTTTCTTTCCTCTTCGCGAAAAGAAGATACTGCTGCGAATAACTGCGCCGAATCTCGTCTCAAAATGCTAAATATTTAGGCGGACACAAAGATTGGTTTCTATTCCAAGAAATGGGTCGTCGTTTCCGTGGCGATACACGGGCAAAAACTGTTAATCGCAACGATCGGCCGTCAGAATTGTTAGTTATTATTAGCAACATTGTGTCCTGAATTCTCTCTGCCAGTCGACCTCGAACTTTCTCCTCAGTTCGAAATTTCAATTCTCCAACTCTCTCGTGCGTATTTTGACTGATTGTTTTCTTTTTTTTTTTTCATTTTAACTTTCGAACGAGTCAATCTCTCCGATCTCTCAGTCTTCGTTCACGACGAGAAGCAAATTTAAATTCATCGAGCGACACGTTCTCGTCATAACGAAGCGAGGAGCATACGCTCGCAGCTAAAAATGAGAAATAAAAGTCCCTTCCTCGTCGCTTGACAATTTAATAATGAGAGGAAATGTGTCTTGTCGTGCCGCTTCGCGGCGTAGACAAATCGTCACGTCTAAGATTATGCTTGCACCTTTATGACGCGTCGCTCTTTGTGGACCAATGATGCGATCCGTGGTCCAATAATAGCCGTTCCTACAGCTATTGCAATTACAATTTTGAACAAACAACGTTTGAACGAATGGCTATATTTGAATGAGTGTACAACCATTTGCACGATTATTATTTCGTCTCACTCGTCGGTAGAATTTTCTTTGCGTCAACTTGGAAACGTTGCTGTAAGAACGTTGATTCAGCGATATAAATGTTTGAATTAATCTCGAGCGATACTGTGCTCCTTGTCTCCTGTGTATTGCTCGTCGTAAAGCCACGAGTTACTTCGTCAACTATTCAGGATTCTATGTGCACGAGATTCTTTGAAGCAGGCAATTCAGTTAGAAATAAACTGCCTGCGTTTCGCTGAAGAATGTATTTTTCATCACTCGGCCTGACATTTGTTCGCTTTTTGCGAACGAAATGGAGAGTCGGAGTCAAAGAAGCCGCGATCGTATCGTGTAACGTGTTCTCGAAACACTTTGCCAACTAACTTCGATCAACTTTTTTTTCCTATCAATTCCAAATATTAATCCTGCACGTGTACGCGATTCTCGCTGATTAATCGCGATCCCCTGAATCCGGATTAATTGTTGCGCTTCGTGCGACATTTATAAATATTTCGATACTTACAAATAACAGTGGATTGCCATTCGTTATTCGAGAAAATGTTTCAAGTAAACCTTGTCCCGTTTCGAGGAGATGTTTTAACTTTGTAACATAATTAATTTATTAATGCAAAAAGACAGGAAACCGATATATTTGCGTTCACGTTGTTCTCGTTTCTCGTGCAATAAGTTTTATAAAATTAAATTCAAAATATCTCCTGATATTCGACATATACGTACCTTTTCATATAGAATATCAAACTATATGAAAAAAAATGTATAATTTGCGATTGGCAACTGGTTCGCGCGGACCATAACGAGTGACCGAACCGTACACAATAATTGGTCGCTTCCTTTTTCTTTTGAACTCGTCGGTATGATGTCACCGAATAGAAATGATTAAGAGGCGATAAACTTATCGTTTGTTTTGCTTGGGTTATATTTAAATATACTTGAAACTCAGAAAATGTGGCAATTTTGGGAACAAAAAATTCTCGACGTGCGTGGCACGTCATTGCAGCGCAAGAGGTTAATCACTTGCGCTGGCAACTGACTGCGGACCATAACGAGTGACCGAACCGTACACAATAATTGGTCGCTTCCTTTTTCTTTTGAACTCGTCGGTATGATGTCACCGGATAGAAATGATTAAGAGGCAATAAACTTATCGTTTACTTTGCCTGGGTTATATTTAAATATACTTGAAACTGAGAAAATGTGGCAATTTGGGACAAAAGGCACGGCGTTCCAGCGCAAGAGGTTAAAAAAAAGCGGAGATCCCGGAATCTCGGAAACATTTCCATTGATCTAAACCTAGAAAAATCTAGAAAAATTCGTTGTTTCAAAGATTTTTTTTTCTTTTTCTTTCAAATAATGAACAATCGCGGAGATGAATTGAAAAACGAGACACCCTGTATGCGTGTAATATGTGTGTCATTCCTACGAAGAAGGAGAATGACCCGAGTTGGGTTGGGACAAGCGTATCGCTTCTTTTCATGGCTATTACGCGTACCGCGACACGTGAAACGACGGGATGAATAGAATTTCCGCTGGATTAACGGGGAAGTTTGTATCGGGTTTTTAAAGCTGCTCGTTTGAAAGTTAAGCCAGCCGCCGTTAGGAGAGCGCTTGTATAGAAAATACGCTGGAGCAACAATCAACGGGGGGTAAGGCACGGATTTCTCTCCCTCCCCGTAGCGTTCGCCCCGATTGTGAGAAAAGTTTTATCGAAAGCTGTCAGAGGCTTGCCGGTGACGAGTCAGGCCATTCTACCGAGTTTCCGGCCTATCAAAGACAGAGTTGGATCCCGTTTCCACTTGTCGAACGCGCGCTCGTTCGCAATCGGGACGCGAATAAAATTAGCGTCGCCAGGGAGACGAAAATTTCGCCGAGCCAACGGGACTTGACAAAGAAAACTTCCATTAGGAATTCGGCGAGGGAGCGCGATTGTCATGGACACGTTTCCGGTGTAAATGTCTTCAGTAACGGTAGCGCAGAATCGACAAGAGGGTCGATTCTCTCTGAGAAAGTAAATCGAACGAAACATCTTCTTACTTTCTCGTCCCTTTTCGTTGGAATGAAATTTTGAGGAAAATTTGCTGAATAAATAACGAACTTGTTGGTTACGTGTGAAAATGAATATAGAAAAACATAGGAAAATAAAAAAAACAAAAACTACAGAAAATAAATAAGAACGTAAAATAAAATTTCGTTCCTCTGAAACGTTCGTTGGTGAGAAAATCTGGAGTCGTCTTCTATTTACTTTCACACGCTCCGCACATCTCCGCTCGGCTTCTTCACCTTTGGTTTTTGTTTTTTTTTTTTTTTTTTTTCATTTCTTACGTGTGGAATCGCGTCTCGTTGTCGATTGTAACCATAATTACCGGGGTCATCCTGTGCGCGAGATTGCGAACGGAAGAGCGGTGGGATCGGGTCCGAAGGGAGACGAAAGAAAGAAGGAAAGGTTTGGTCAGTCGGTGTTCTTCCGAGGTAAGAGAAGAGGAAAAGGAAGTAAGTCGAACGCGGTATTACGGCGCGACCTCGGCTGACCCGAAATGAAAGCCAATGGGGGGATGGTGGCGAGCCTGAGTCTCTGTCTACCCTGTGTGACGTCAGAGGATGGGAAAAGCGGAAGAGTGGATGGCGGTGGGAGGGGGGAGGAGAGGGAGGGAGAAGGCTGCTGCGTATAACGGTATCGAAGACTGACCGACCCCATTTACCACCGCTTTTAGTTCCCACTTTGGCCCAGGAGTATTAGCCTCCATGATTCCCGTGAAGGGATATACAGAGAAATACTTCGAAGCTTTTAGATTCGAGAGCTTCCCGTGCAAATAAATCGACGTATTATCCTTAGTTTCACCGTCACCGCCGATTGACCGTAACTCACTCGATTTTATTGTTCTTACCGTCTCGAAGTAGCGAGAAAGTTTCATTCGTTACTCGCGAGAGAATGAAATTTCGAAGAAGTTCTCGTCCGGGCGAGAATGATCTATAACAAGAAACATAGACGAAGCTTTAGCGAACGTACGACAGAAACGTTTATTTTTCTGTACAATCGGTCAACGCCACACGTCGTGTCAGTTAAAGCCAAGTGTCGAGGAAACGAGAGGAGGCAAGTTTCACGTGAAGTTTGTGTTTAATTTATCCTTAGATTAACGCACGAAGAAGGTACAATCGTTAAAACTAGAACTAGACGCGATCAGATTCGTTGTCAACAATGGTGTCGAACGAGGAACAGGTCAGGAATCGTCATCAGGCATGAGAACTCGGTTGCTCAGACGCCGCTGTGCTGTCTGATCCATTGGCGATAGTGGGCGACCTCGGTGTAAACTCCTGGATAATTCGGAGTCGCGCATCCCTTTCCCCAGGAGACGATTCCTACGAGTTTGCCATCGACGACCAACGGACCACCTGAGTCACCCTGGCACGAGTCTTTGCCACCCTTTGTAAACCCGGCGCAGATTTCACCGTCGGGAATACGACCGAGGTTGTTATAGGCCTGCCTGCACGATTCCATCGAGACTATGGGAACCGAAACCTTGCGAAGGACTCGAGGTGTACTCGAACTCGACTGGCGGGTGGTGCCCCAGCCGGTGACCAATCCGTATTTGCCAACCAGCGACGAAAGAGCTGCCTGATTCAGTGTCACCGCTCTCCTGGAGCTGTCGAGTTGCAACGGCTGCGCCAGACGAAACAGAGCGATGTCGTTCACCGGGATACTCTTGCCTCCGTAGGATTCGTGCCTGATTATTTGTTCGACACGGTGCAGCGAGCCACCGTTGTCGACGTTGGTCGAGCCTGCGTGCACTTGGTACTGGCTGGTGGAATACGTGGAACAATGTGCGGCGGTTACGATCCAGTTCTTGGCGATTATGCTACCGCCGCAGATGTGCTGGCCAGAGACTCGCAAGCTCACTTGATACGGTGCTGCCTGGATGGTGGTTTCTTCGCCACCTACGATGCGACCGTCCATTCGTTGGATCAGGTCGTTTATGGGGGTTCCTGAAAGACAGGGACGCGGAGATTTTGTTTGAAAATATTCTCTTTTTTTTTCTATCATTTCTGTTGTTCGTGAGATAATTTCGCGTTAACCTCTTGTGCTACGCACGTCGAGAATTTTTCGTTCCAAAATCGTGATATTTCCTCAGTTTTAAGTATATTTATAAGTAAAACAAAATAGTTCTCAATCATTTCAATGATGAGCTGTGAAAGGAAGCGACGAATTGTTGTATACGGTTTGGCCACTCGTTATGGTCCGCAGTCAATTGCCAGCGCAATTACGACCTATTTCTGACACGATGTTATAAAGTTACACGAAAGGGGGGGAAAAAAGTCTCTTTATCTATCTAGAATTTGCAGCTTATCGCTTGTTTGCACTTATATTACATCAACTTTGTAAATTATCACGCAAGATTTGACGATAACAGCTTCCTGCTGTTTTCATCTTCAGTAAAATTTGTCGAAGTTTCGCAACGGACGAAGCGAGCAATCTTAATATTTATAGTCGACAAACGCGCCGTTGCGACTCTCGCGGAAATGTTCAAAAACTTACCAGTCGCTAGGGCGACGAGGGCGAGAAGAACAATCAGCTTGTGCATCTTGAAAGTTAGTTCCACTTTCAACGATGACAGAACGCGTTGTGTGGATTTCAGTGCCGGTCTCGCCGGTTTTTATAGTTGAAATCAGTGGCGTTAATAGATCTATCGCGCAATTACGAAATTAATCTGAGATTGTCCTCTTGAGTCGTTCGCCGATCAGCTTATCACGAATCGATTTTTCGTCCGATATTAATAGATTCTGCGTTGCAGAGGAGATAAAGGGACACGCACTTAACGACCATTTATCGACGGATTTATTAATCTGGGTTTTTGAGTGCTCTATCGATCAATACCGGACGCCGATGAGGCCGCTCAATTTAGACGCACACGTGTCACTAACCGAGCCGAAAAACGTCAGTCTCGGTCTTTCCGTTTCAATTCGGACTCCTCTCGTCGTCGCTCCATTCATTTTCAATCTGTCGAAATCTGCCCATCAACCTGACGATCTTATTCCGCTCCAGTAATTTTTAGCTTATTCGTTTCTTTCGTCGATCGATTCATTTGTGCATCAATCGCGTCGGCATGTGCTTCTGCGAGAGGATATTAGAGAAATATACTTCGCAGCTATTATATTTCGAAGCGAATAATCTTTGCAAAAATAAATAAACAAACGAATCGATTATATCTTTATTCTCGATAACCATCGATACTCGAGTTTCGGAATTGACGTTGAAATTCGCGTGAATGAAGTGAAATCCACTATTCAGTAGCTAAAACGAGATGTTTTGGTACGAAATACTCGAATGAGCGAATAATCCGGTGGACTCGAGATAGTGTAAGAGTAGATGATACAAGAGGGAAATAATATTGCTAATATTTAATATTATTATAATTATATTATAATATATAATTATAATTTAATATTAGTAATAAATATTATTATAATGGTCAATATATTATTTTAAGTAATATTATTAATATTAATATTATTATTTTAAACAATAATATTAATATTTAATAGTTAGTTCTGTGATTAATGATTGTGTCATTACCTACGTGATCAATATTCTTGATATTTCCCAAACGTTTGAGAGACTAACAAAAAAACACTTTGTATTCTATCCCAAAAGGATAGCTTTGAGATTAATTTGCTCGACAACTTAATACAGCGCAAAATTTTATAACACATATTTTTTAACGTTTTCCTCAACTGGCAAAGCTGTTTATTTCACACATACACGTAATTTATTCACGAGAATTTCCTGTAAATATTTTCTCAACGTTTAACTCGTTAGGTTAACACTGTGCTACGCACAGTACTTGGCAATAGGTATTTGCCAATCGTAAAAGTAAAATTGCCGAAGCCTCGTAAACGATGGACCGGGTTGCGAACACCGATTTCCCCGTTTCGATTCGAAGCTGTTCAAAAATACCCAATTTGCGTAAACAATCGGGCGACGACGAAGAATTAAAATCCCGATGCAAAATCAGCGCCGTTTGTTTCGTTTAATTATCAAATAGCCGGTACGTTCGTGCCAAGTGTTGGTCGGGATCGGCGCGAGTCTCTCTGTGTTGTGTCGAGTTATTTTAGGAATGTACGAAGGACACTCGGCTAAATCACGAAAATACTATTCTCTAGGTCAAGGCTGTCGATTTAATATGCATTTCGTTCACTTATAATAACTGTAAATTTCAACGTTATCACGTGGCGAGATTTTCTTGGTGGGGGGAGGAAAAGCGGCGCGCAGCTCTCAATCGGGACGTGGTAAATCGTCTAAACATTGTCTCGTTAAAAAAAAAAATGTACGTTATTGCTCGTAAAACGGCGAAACGATCTTGCGGAAACGTAGTTTTCGTCGTGGTGGAATTGTTATTTCTGCGATCGTAACCTTCTTTCACCGGGGGCGACTAAGTGAAAATGTTTCTGAAAACACTGGTTCACGTTGATAACTTGAGTAATTTAGAAAAAAAATTTGAAGACACCTCGTTCCTGCAAAATAGATATTTAATTTCGAATATATAGTTACATTTAACCTCTTACCAAGCAGGTCGAGAATTTTTTGTTCCAAAATTGTAATGTTCCCTCAGTTTTAAATATATTTAAGCAAAGACAAAATAGGCAGAACAAATAATAAATTTATTGCTTCTCGATCATTTCTGTCGTACGACGATGTCGTACCGACGGGTTCAAAAAGAAAGCGACGAATTGTTGTATACGGTTCGATCACTCGTTATGGTCCGCAATCAGTTGCCAGCGCAAGTCAATTTCTTTTGTTGTTGTCTGTGTTCTGTCGTTGTGCGTGTAAAATGAGAATCATTTAGAAATAATCTTTTTCGATCGATCATTCAATTATTAATGTTTCATCGGACAACATCGTCAAATACAAACATAACGATTACTTTAAATTTGAGATTATTCGCATGTGGCGCGCGAAAATAATCGAAAAAGTTCTGAACTTTTCAAAGAGCGTCGTGGAAATTTTTCAACGTGCCACCTTGCCCCTCCCGGTTATAATTTATTAATTAATCGATGATTAAACTCCCTTGGTTTCAGCGTTGAAATTTCTGACGGTCCAACCGTCTTTCGTGCAATTTGCTTGCAGGTTGCGCTATCGCTGCGCGTTAATCGATGTTTTGCACGTGAACGGGGAACACGCTTGGGATTATAATCAGAATTATAATACGTCCGCCTCGTATAATAATACTATCGCTTTGATTACCAATTGCACCATTAATTGCGTAACAATGTCGGTATCTCTCGAGTGCGTGAAAGTCCATTCTTCCGATTAAAACGGAGCAAAACAGATAGCGTAACGTTGTTACCGAAAAATTGACGAACACCTCTTGCAATTTAAGTTTAATCAAAAAAATTAATCAGAGAGACGTCCAGCGATAAGCGCGTTGTTCGACGCAATTACAAAACGGTGGCATTCGTTTTCATTTGTTACGATTGTATTACGCGTAATCTTCACTTGAAACGATATCGTGAAACGAACTCGAAGATATTCGATATCGATGATAATAAAAAAAAAAAAAAAAAAGTAAGTTGACGTTATGACGTATATGTGTTCGGTTTGTCGAATTTTACGAATTACAAAGTCAATTCACAGTGGTTCACCCAGAGTATTCGAATGTTTTACGTGTGTCGTGTTCGTAAACGTTTGGGAACGTTCATTAGTATTGCAACGAAATCCGATTAGCGCGACCACGCTGGTGAAATTCGATAAAATTCTGAATTGTACATATTTCACAAATTATTCATAAATAATTTAATTTTTGAAGACTCGTCGACTTGTCGCGTTTGGGCTGACTAATCGTGTCGCGTGCTAATTTCTTTATTAAATATATATTTGCAGTTAATATCTCGTAGTTTAAAACCACATTTCTCAAGCTGATTTAAAATTTGTAACGTATGACGATAACAACGAAAGATTTTCTGCGTGAAAATCGGTTGATATCAGATCGTTGTAAAACCATAATTCTTGAATGCTAATAAAAATATGTTATATATCCATCTTGAGTGAGCTTTAAAAGAGCTGAATCGATCTACGTCCACTTACACGGGGATTTTGTATTTATTATAAGATTGATAGTCTACTTAGATGAACGAGGACGTAATTTAGTATAAAAGTGATAAAGACAAGCTCGAGGGAAATCGTTTGAAACGATCAAGGATTAAGTTTGATATTTGCGTACAGGTGAACCAGTAAAAAACCGCGGATTTCGAGTTAGGGTTTTACGTGTACTTCAATCGCATCAGTATTTTCGCATTTGGATGTATCGGGTTATCCTCAGAAGCATTTTCTCGAAAGCTTTGACAGGATCAATTGGAATATCTTTTGCGATACGTTCTTTTTTTTTTTATTCAATATTCTCAATGTAGAGTGATACAGCGTGTGACGAGGATATGATCATTCCAAATTTTATTTAATTCAGTTTTTTAAATTTTGATTCATTTCTTCCAGCCCAAATTTCACATCATTCCAGATCAAATTTTTCACAATACAGACGATATAGTTGATCGTTCCAAATTTTATTTAATTTAGTTTTCTTTTTTTAATTTTAATTCATTTCTTCCAGATTTCACTTCATTCAGCTTGTAGTCATCACACGAGACAAAGACTTGAAAGTAATTGAAACATTCTGAAATAAACGAGATATATTCTCAGATCAAATTTTTCACAATACAGACGATATAGTTGTTCATTCCAAACTTTATTTAATTCAGTTTTTCTTTTAATTTTAATTCATTTCTTCCAGCCCAGATTTCACTTCATTCAGCTTGTAGTTATCACACGAGACAAAGACTTGAAAGTTGCTCTAAGACAAATATATAGAAATATATTCTCAGATATATTCTCACAATATGCAGATATTATATGTAATTATGGAGTAAGCTCTTTTTCCACCGAGTGCAAACGAAATTCATGCGAGTAACTCCGCCAATTCGGAAAATCTCAGCACGGAACAAACAGAACGGTTAGATAACGGCCGTTCCGAGCTTCGTTTGCACAATGTTCGCAATAAAACGAAGATGTCCTACATATTACACGTATGCGATATGCATGCTGGCGCATACATGTAATTGCCCTAGTTTACAGAAATACAATATAAGATTTAAGACGAGGGGAGAAAGATAGAGAGAGAGAGCAGAAAACTACGTAGACAATTATGTGGATAATGGAACGTGTCTGTGGCTAATAGTGTCGTCTCGTGATGTCTGCTTTTTAACTGGATAGTCATTTTCAAAGAAGCATAAAATAGGAGACTAGGGCTTCTTCAAGTGGGTTATTAGCCCCATTTCCCTTCCTACTCTTACTTCCTCTCTATCGCACTGAATTCGCACTCGCACACGATATCAAAGTTTCGCCTTTCGTTTCTTCTGTCATTAAGGCTGATATACATAGAGGCGTTATAGCGGCCTTATAGTCGATGTAACGACATCGTAAAATCGACTGGTAATAAAAGTTCGTGAATTTCGTAATCGGAATACCGCGCCGAGTATTTCCTATCTCTGCCCAATATCTTTTACGTAAGAACGAGTTAGTCGAAGTGATTGTGAACAAAATTTAAAAGCTGACAAGGGCGATGAAAATATTTACGGAGTAGCAAGGTCTGTTATCTCTTACTTACGGTTTTCGTTTAATTTCAGTAATAATTATTTCATTAGTTTAGCTAAAACCACCTGTCACGTCGGGAACTTTTTGTTTTCCAAAATTGCCACATTTTCTCAGTTTTAAGTATATTTAAACGTAACCCAGGTAAAACGAACGATAAGTTTGTTACTTCTTAATCATTTCTGTCCAGTGACATCACGGCGACGAGTTCCAAAGAAAAAGAAAGCGACGAATTATTGTGCACCGTTCGGTCGCTCGTTATGGTCCGCAATCAGTTGCCAGCGCAATTAACACTAACATTTGAAAGATCAACACGAAATAGAGAGATGGCCGGATACAAATTTTTGAGAAAAATTCAGAACACGACAGGTATGCAACGCTATCTTTAAATAAGTGGAAACAGGTTTAAGAGACCAGATATAATCCTGAAACGAGGTCGAAAGAGAACTTGAATGAAAGGAGCGTTTTAAAATTATTTTTCTATAAAAAAAGAAAAAGGTGTAAATCTGATCTCATCGCGATCAATCGATTAGAAAAAAAGAAGGAGAAACTGACGTAAATGCTCGCATGCGTGCGGAATACGTATAACCCTAGCTGCAGTTAGATCAATTAGCGACTCCGCTTTAACGCTTTGCTTTACGACCTCCCTATATCTTTTCCACCCAGTGCACATTTAGTTGAATGTTCTCTCTGTTCAGAAAACCTTGGCCTACCTGCAGTTAGATCGTACGCTGTGATCGTACATTGACCAGAAAGCGTTATTAGAAGTCGGCCGGAGTGATCGACGATGCGTACGGAAATGTCGTTGGAAAAATACGTCTCCGGTTTAGGCTGATTGAAAATGCCTGCGCGAGCTAGTCCGACTGGCACGGAAAGATACTACTGTGTCACGGCCTCGTCGAAGGTCAGGCCATTACCTACGTTCGAACCTTTCACCTATTTCGCCGATTTTGCCGAACGTTTTCCATTTTGTTCGTTTATTTCCTGATACCGCGGCAAATTTGTACAACCTTTCACCATCCTGGCCATAAATTCTCAGATCTTGAAATTTATCATGCTAATCTCTCGCTGATCTGCTACTGATCTTTCGTGTCAAGCAATTAATCCAAATTATCAGGAGAACGAAATTTCTGGAGGAAGTCCGATATAGGATTGTTCAAATTATTCGCAAGAGTCGCAGTTGATTGTTAGTATGTTACGACCACCGCACTTTCTGCCCTAAGAGTGACAAATTTAAGTCTATAATGTAAGAAATATCCCGAGAAATGTTTTCCAAATTTCCAACGCATAGAAACACATAAAATCGAACATGGATGAAGAGATGTTTAATTTTATCGTAACAAATTAATTATTAGAATTGTTTCGACTGCCACACTTTCTGCCCTGAAAGTGACAAATTCGAGTCTGCGATGTAAGAAATTTGTTCCAAATTTTCAACGCAAAAAAAAAAAAAGAAAACACATAAATTCGAACGTTTGATCAAATAAAGAGATGTTTAATTTTATGATAACAAATTAACGAGGTTATTGCTATTGCGTCATTGCATTCAAGCACACGGATTTCACGCGAATTCAATTCATTTCAAATTCCCAATTATACAACGTCGAATCGTTATTCCGAATAAATTTGTGAATGAACGAATAACCGAGGCGAAGCGTGAAAAAAAGAAAAACGAGAATAACGTTCGAGGTACGTGCAAGAATATCTCGAAGAGGGTCTCGATGTCTCTTCGTAACGATATCGGTTCGTACAATCGAGTGGGCACTTGTTGTCAGGGATGGAAGGTCCTCTCGATAAAATATACGCGGAAGAACGAGCCTTAAGTACAACACGAAGGTCCAACGGTCCATAAATTACGAAGTGTTTCAACCTTCGGTCCCTTATACAGCAAAGTATCTCCCTTCTGCTCTTCACGCTGAATTCTGGTTTAATTAAAGCGGCGGCGAAGGAAATAACGCGGTGTCCCGTCTTTTTATCCATTAATGGACCAAAGTCGCATTAACCGCGGCATTTTACTTGCAATTTCTTTTCGGGCGATTTACACTCGCGCTGCAAAAAGAAGGGATTTAAACTTTGGATTTCATTTGTGAAATTTCGAATATTTTACCGCGGTAACAGCGGCGAGTTACTTTCTTTTTCATATTATACAGACACTCTTTGTACTTTCGTTTCCTTTTTTTTTTTTTTGCGTGCTTTTGCAATTGTCTAACTTTTGCAATTTGGCGAGATAATTTAATTAATCTACGTTTCTTTAATAATATCGCGTGAAAATGAGAACCAAGCGTCAGAGATATAACATTGAATTCACGCTCTCCGCGAATGAACGTTATTTTGTTGGTACAAATACGTGATATATACACGATAAATGCTCGAATAAAAAGAGATTATCGTTTTCTGATTACCGGGAACCGATTAAATTAAATTTCATTAGGCCTTTGGTATTGTCACATCACTAATGTCGCAATTAGAGAATTTATCGACCGATCGGTTGTCTGTGGCGGCTCCAATGCGCGACACGTTTGATAAAAGTTCAATAAAGGCTCACGTATATCGGGAATAAGTCGATCTCGATGAAATCTCGTGATCTCAAGAGCCCCTTTCCCGTGGATTTGATGCTTCCCTCGATATCGTAATTCAAACCTATCACGTCGATAACCGAGACGTTGATATTCAGTCAAAATAAATAAATTACGTCTGTTTGGCAGGTGTTACGAAACCTGTTCAAATCTGTTGCATTTCGATTGCGATTCACTATCGGCATCTTACTTATGCAGCGTTAAATAAAAGGAGAAAAAGAATCCTTTCCATGAATAACGATTATTTCTTACGTTCCAAGTTCGTTCTCGTTTTAATAAATTTGAGCAAAAGAAAAAGATTTTTGAATTAACCTCTTGCGCTGGAACGGCATGATTTTCTCAGTTTTAACTATATTGAAATATAACCCAGACAAAGCAGATAATAAATTTATTACTTCTTAGTAATTTCTATCCAGCGATATACCGATGAATTAAAAAAGAAGACGATTTATTGTACACGGTTTGGTCACTCGTTACGGTCCGCGAACCAGTTACTAGCGCAAGAAGTTAAAGTTTAATTTTAAGCCGATTTGTTTCGTGTTTTCTCAGTTTTCGGTATATTAAAATGTAATTCAGGCAAAGCAGATAATAAATTTATTATTTCTTAGTAATTTCTACTCAGTGATATACCGAATTTAAAAAGAAGACGAATTATTGTATACGGTTTGGTCACTCGTTACGGTCCGCGAACCAGTTACTAGCGCAGGAGGTTAAAGTCTTTAGGAAAATATTGGAACTGGATCCCATTTGGATTTGGAAATTCCATTTGGACTATTTCCAATCTGGTTATTTCCGTTTCCTTTTAATCTCGCGGGAGATACGACGAAATCGAATTTTCATTTTATAATATTACTCGATTGTTCATTGATGTTTTGCTTAATTATCTTGAAACATTTGAAAACAGCGATCGTCGACGTGGCAGTGAATGTGTCAAGAGCATTCGCCAAACAACCGATAAAAAAACATGATAGATGCCTTTCTTCGAAACAGTCGTTTTTTATGATAAATTACACAGAGAATGACCGCGTGCCGTTGGTTTCGAATATAATTACACCCTAAGCGATATTTTACGTGATTATTCATAATCACTGTATGCACGGAATATTGGTTTGAATCTTATCAGTTCTCCAGTGGTTTTTACTTACGTGGTTGAAGGTTGCAGTGAAAAAAGAAAAGAAGAAGAAAAAACGCGATCGTTGTGACACGTGAGCCGAAAGTCGGTTGAATTTCTTCTGCACAGTGACGCGTCAGAATTTCGCAAAATAGAAGCAACTTGTGAAATAAAATTGTCGACTGACGATCGATAGGTCAGAATTAGATTGAATGTTTATTTATATTCGTACGCGTAACACGTGGATAGATAGACGTATATTTATTCAAGGATCCTGGGGACAAACCTGTCGCATCATTTTCTAGAGGGATGATTCCCACTTTTACCGAGAATTGCGTTTAGTAGTCGATCGCTGATTATGCCCTCAAATTGTTATATACGAAAAACTGTCTCAGTGAGAAAAGTCAGTTGCAGTCTTTTTTTTTTTTGTCTTTACGGAGTGAAATATTTTTCATCTGCACTGAAGTTACTGCAAGATTTTTTTTTTTTTTGGTATTGAATGAATAGAGATTATATCTGGGTCACATTTTGATCAGAATTGAGTTAACATTATAGTATGATTGGCACACGTAGATTGCAATCTTATTTCGTCAGAACTCGATCGTAAAATAGAAAAAAAGAAACGTCTGAAATTGAAATGTCTGAAATTTATAGAATAAAGTCGCAGCGTGATTTCAGAACGTAGTAATTGTAACATAAACCGTTGCTCGAGATTCATATTCATCAACACGATCTGAGTTGCATGTATCTTTTTTTTTTTTTTGTATACGATATTAAATAATGTAAAATATAAAATAATATATATAATAATATTTAATATAATATTAAATAAAATATATAATATATATTATAATATAAGTATAATATAAATAATATAAATATAGTATAATATAATATAAATATAATATAAAATATAATATAAAAATATAAATTTAGAATACTAGCTAATGCGTTTTATACGAAAAAGAACTTCCCTGCATCCGATAATACAATATTGCGATCGTTGTTTGCCGATTACGATGCATTTTTCAGAAGGGTTTAGTCACGAGCAGGCTTAGCTAATCGTATAAAGAATAACGACGGCTCAACGCCGTAGAAACTGTAATTGATCAGAAAGTAATCGAGAAAGTTGGTGCAAGTTCTTCCATGCAATCGAGGTGAACTATGCATACGTTCTATACGTTCTAAAATTATCTAAATAGAATGTCTTTGGCGACAAAAAGAAAAAAAAGTGGTCTAGCGAGTGTAAGGTTGCTACATAGGGAACAACGTCAAGAAGGGAGGTCAGTGGATCTTACAGATAGGGGAAGCTACGTACGGCTAGGGTCAAACAGGTGTGATCGTTCTCACGATGAAGTTACTCCTTGCATTCGGCTTGATCAATGTCGCAGATCACGTTTCCCATTTTTCCATAATACCTAAGCTAGATATCCAAATGTTCGTCGTATAATTAACGTTACCGACGTTGCAAATAAAAATGTCGAGACAAATAGAACTGTACGAAATAAATTTGTACATTTCAGGTATCTTGAAAAATTTAGTGGAATTAATAATGGTAATTTATGGCGATGTCAAGAATTAAAAATAACTGTCTGACAATGTTCGCGGCGATATGAATTTCGAGATTTTGATTAAAATTACGTTCAAATGGAGTTTAAGTGAAGTATGCCCTATTGTCTTCGTGCTATACTTCGACGTACTTCGTATGGTCGAAAGACACTTGCTTAGTTTCATACATTATTTCTGAAACGTTACGACGCAATTAAATTTCGTCTCTAGACACCGATATAATAGGAAATTATGTATGCTCGTGCTAATAAAAGTGAAATTTGTGTTTGTATGTGTCAAACTTGGTAGAACTATTTTCTTGCTTGATAAGACCTTTGATAAGAAGTTAAAGGCTGTGAATGAATCAAACTGAGGAGATTGTAAACTAACAGAAAGATCTCTGGCTAGATATTTCGATAGTAAGTCCGTGTGGTGGTATACACAGTAAAATATATTATCCCCTCATCATTCATTCATTCCTTTAATAAGTAGTTTTAAACCTGTAATCTAGGTATTTAGTAAATCTGTGTAGCAGTATGAGTAGCAGGATGTATTATCCCTTCTTTATTCATTCATTCCTTTAATAAGTAAATTCAAATCTGTTGATTTCGTACAGAGATAGTAAATACCTGCATCCAATTATTAATTGCAATCGTTAACACTTTGATCGTATTCGAACGCTCTCCTCATTCTCTCACTCGTCCCTCTAAATAATAATTTAAACCTATAATCCAGATATTTGGATGGTAAATCTGTGTAACAGTATATCATCCCTCCTTCGATAGATAATAACAAACTCATAATCCGTCGAAAACAGTTTCTAATTACCAATCAGTTAATAAATGCAATTATTTCTAATTATTAATTCGCCATTAGTTTGCACACATTGCACGATCGGATTCGGACGCTGTCACCACCGAAATCGAACAACTCGAGTAATTAATAATAAAGTAATTAGAGTAATTAGTCTCTGTCGTTGGAACTGTTCGGAAAGATCGATTAACCGTGCGATACTTACGCTGGTAAGAATCGCGTGCCCGGGACAGCGAAGTGGATTGAGAACAGAACTTTATGCGACAGCGACAGAGAGACGTCGAGGTTAATTGGTAGTTTCCAGAGACTCGAGAAAAGTCCGTGTGTAACGGGCTTGTTCACATCGAGCGAAACTCGCTGGGTCTCGCAAGGTTCGCGAATGTAAGACTTGGGGGGAGAATTCCATCAAATATAAATTTCTTTGTATATATAAATCAAAAATTAATATAATTGAACAAAGTTTCATAATAAAAGTATATTTTAGTAATAATTAAAAATTAATAATATTATTAACAGTCTAAAGTAATCAAAAATGAATTTTTCAAAAATAAATAAGTAAAATTTATTTTGTACCTTTTGTATCAGGGTTGATTAATTAATTTTAATAATTTTAATCATCTCGAAAGTAAATGATCTAAATATAGTATATAAATATATTTTTTTTTAATAAAAAAAAATTAATATATATTTAGAAATTAAACATTTGTCTAATTTTTTTTAAATAAATTTAATTTATATATAATATCGAAGGTAGAGCCGATTGAAGTCGAGGTTCGCGTTCGAAGCACGATTTCAAAGGTTTCTCCCGCGCGTGTGTCCCGTGTAATTTCTACGTTTCTTTCTTTTTTTAAGGCATTTCTAGGGCATTACGATTGTAAATTATAACACTCCAAGGTCAGGGTAAATTATTCCCACTTTTTTTTCACCCCTCTCTTTCTTTTATCGATGCAAATATCTACTGTGGTTTGCGAGCAGCTATGCATTACGAGCCGCGGCACTATTGTTTCAGCCTGCGTTGAAGAACACGCGAAATATTTTCTTTTTTTTTTTTTTTTTCGTAATTGTGCAACGTTGTGTCCAACATTTTAAATCTCGCACGAAGTTGTTTCAGCTGTACTAATTACGATATTTCATAATTTAAAAGGACACGTTGTCACAGTATAATATTTAAGTCATTTTTAAATATTTTAATTAAAGTTCCTTAGAAGATTACAAATGCACGAGCAAGTCATAATACAGTTTGCTTATTTAGAATTCTCTTTTCTAATATAAAGTGAAAAATCTACCTATCCAATGATACATCTTTATATGGATTGTTTCATTCTCCACCCGCCAAAAAACGGTGTAGATATATGTTCTGTAATAAATAATAAGAAAAGAATTACAGTTATGCATATAAATATCGGTTCGTAAATGTTTATTAAAAAGTTGCAACGAAACATTTATTAATCAATCTATCGATATTAATATTAACAATGTAGATGGTACAACGTGCGATGACATTCCTAGTTACAATGATGGCTAATAATAAACGCAACCTCTTCAACGCAATTGCCAACGTTTCCACGCGGGATTAAATGAGAAACTAATCCGAACATACAATTTCGATCTTTTTATTGTAACTTTATAATAATTTCGACCCGATATTCATGTGACATTTCTTTTCCTTTTGACGCATCGTCGAGAATTTTCTGTTCCAAAATTGTAACATTTCCTCAGTCTTTAAGCACATTTAAGTAAAGACAAAATAGGCAAAACAAATAAATAAATGTATTGCTTCTCAATCATTTCTATCTGTATAATCGATATCGTACCGACGAGTTGGAAAAAAAAAGCGACGAATTATCGTACACGGTTTGGTCACTCGTTATGGTCCGCAATCGGTTGCCAGCGCAAAGTGGTTGAGGAGAGGACACGCGAGCATGTTTGTGCAGAAACGAAATAAGCTCTGTGTATAATTCCTGTGAAAAGTCTGTTCTCCCATTGTTTGTGTACACTTTCTCTGACAAAATTTTTCTTCTTCCACTGTGAAAGCGAGTAACACGATAGAGCGTGTTTCGCTTTGAGGGAACAGACGGGGGGTTGTCGCGCGATAAAAAAAAACGTCACGTTATATTCTTCAGCTTTAGTACACTCGAAAATGCTCGAGTTTGCTTTAGAGACGGTTGTTCACGCGACGTGATATTCACGTCGGGCGCGCGCGTGTATATTGCGACGAGGGAAACGGTGCCAAGGTGCAAAACTGTCGCATAGTGCGTGTGCATTATTCTACCGATGCATGTTCCTACCGATCTCGCCGAGCATCGATCGGTAACGAACGGAATTTCAATCAAAAACCGGGGAACGATTGATTTTTCAGGCATTGTTCAACGACGACTTCAAAATTCAATGACACGAAACCGTACGTCTAGACGAATAGTTTTTTTACAGCATTATCCTCGTTATTACAGAGAAAAAAGGGACAGCTTGTACAGAAATAGCATGCTCGATCGATGCTCAACAGTTCTCCTTTCGACCGCGTAATTTCATCGAGCTTCGTAACGTGTCGTTCTTTGTGAAAGCTTCGCGGTACGATGCAGTATCTTCGGAGTTAGGCGAAAAATTAATCGCGACTGACGATCACGTTCCAACTTCATTTAATAACGATTGAATCGAAGAATTGAACTCTTATTGTACAATGATAATTATTATTACATATTGTACATTATTGTGTAATTAATTAAATTTCTTTCAATTTTAATCGTCAGTCGGATACCTCATTAACAATTAACCGCTGAGATTCTTTTTGTAGTGAAATTAGTGTCTTTGGAATAATGTGCAGAACGATGATAAAGCGTCTGTAAGTTCGTGAACATATTGTGAAGTAACACTGATGCCTACGAACGTAACGAAATAATGTTCCCTATTAATATTTATTCAACAAATTTTGAAGGAGTTCAAGCTAAGTTAATTAGACGTATGTACATTTCGATTAAACATTTTCATCTTAAGGCGTCCACGTTTCGTCACAACTTCAAAGTATACCTTCAATTTAAATAGGATTATATATTAAATTCGACGATTTTTCGATTTTTCGACGATTAATTTCGCTTAATCAACGATTGACAGCCAGACTAAGAATTTTAATCGGTCAAACTCTGGGTAGAACTATAGCTCGCTAGTATTTTAATCTTCGACGAATAATTTCATTAATCTCAATAACTTCATTAATTTCATAGATATTAATTGATCGTATGAAACTAAGAGTTTTCATCGATTAAACTCCGGGTGGGACGATAGTTTATTTATTATTTATTTGTTACATGCTCTCCTACATTTGTACATTCATACTTTTTAAGTATGGCAGTTTGGTGATTCAGCAAGAGGGGATGGGGATGTAAATCATATCAGCGGAGTGAGAAACTTCTGGCCGCTTATAAGTAGCAATCATTTCAATTACTTTTTGCGGGGAACTTGTAAACGTGTGTTTATGTTTATTACGCTACAGTTCGTGCTACAGTTCGCGGAAATAACTGTGCAACTTACTTTATACCTGACACGTTAACCTTATTCCGTAGCGGACGGGCAACTCGATGCTTCACAAAACGTTTCTAATTCGTTTACGTAGATTAGCAGAATTTTGACGACAGACTCTCGTAAAAAGAAATAATGTGCAAGGTGTCCCTTAGAGATTTCCCTTACTAAATGGCATCGGTATGTTCGATCGTTGAAACCAGTGATAGAAAATATCGTGTAATTATATAAATTGACAAATACCTTATTATAAATATTACGATAAAAATACTAAATAGCAATTGACATTTAATCTGTTGATTGAATTTTTCGTCAATTCAATTTTTAAGCTGTTGTATTTATAGGAACAAGCAATACTTTAAGGACAAAGATGATTAATCCGATTTTATATTAGAACAAACGAGAAATCAGTCATTTGTTGCGTCATATTTCTGTTACAAATTGTACTTATTTATTTGTAATAAAGCATTTATAAGTCTATGTTTATGTAATATAATGTGCTAGAATATGGTGGCGTTGTTTAACGACAAAAACGACGATCTGTCACATGAAATTGATTGCTTACAGAAGTATTTGTTCAAACATTTTTGTTTTATAATATATATATATATATATATATATATATATATACGTATATTCGTACTTTTTACTATTTATTAATTATATTTTTAATATATGTTATATTTTTTAGAATATATTTTTAATACATGTTATATTTCTTAGAACATATTTTTAATATATATATATATATATTTATATATTTTATTATCAAGAAATATAACATATATTAAAAATATATTCTAAAAAATATAACATATATTAAAAATATATTCTAAAAAATATAACATATATTAAAAATATATTCTAAAAAATATAACATATATTAAAAATATATTCTAAAAAATATAACATATATTAAAAATATATTCTAAAAAATATAACATATATTAAAAATAATTAACAAATAGTGAAAAGTACGAATTCTTAAAGACGAATTTCTATTGAAATCCTCCTATTTTATAACACACATATATATTCTATAATTAACAAAATTAATAATTAATAATTAACTAAGTAATTAATAATATACTCTGTAATTAGCAAAATGCGAAAAGTTCGAAATCTTTGAACGTTATAACGTATATATGAAAAATATATTCTATAATTAATAAACGGTGAAAAATACAAATTGTTCATAATATACATATTATAAATATATTGACGATTATGATTAATAAACAAGTGAAAAATACAAATACGTTTCTCTATTATATTCTTAACGTACACATGTATTAAAAGTATATTCTAAAATACGGTAATTCGTAGGGATGAACGTCAACCATAGATCAGCCAGTAGAGTGAGGCACCGAGTCCCGAGGCTCTTTAGCGGCGTAAACGCATATGGTCCTGTTACACGCGACATTTCCTACGCGAACACGTTAGGCCGACGTTAATACGCCACGGTGTTCCGTGACTCTGTTGTTCATCGTTTAATATTCACGTGCTTGTGACACGTCGACGTCGACGCCGACTTCAACACCGATGCTGTCGCCGTCGTCATGTCGAGTACGCGTTTTACACGTCCGTCCGTTTAAACTGGCCAATAAATAAATTATTATTTGCGAATGGATGCGAACAATCGCTTTTCACGTCGCCTTTTTTTTTGCGATGAAAATGTCTGATCTCACGTTACCGCCTGAACCCTGTAGTAAATAATTGAGAAGCTTTCTGAAAAAAGAAAGGGGCCAAACAAGCACATTAGGCTTCCGATGTTTTTTTTTTCTTCTAATCGAAATAGTTGAATTATTGCGAAATTTATTTGCTAAAAGGGCGAAGCAATTTAAATGCTGTTACGATTGTCAGTTCAACGTGTAGTTGATGTTAAAAGATTGAAATTGAAGCTTTGAGTGTAGTTTATTTAATTCGGGATTGGTATTAAATAATTTTTCATTAGCTAATGCATAATTTTAAATAAGTTATTTCGGGTGTGCAAGCTGTGCGAATCGCTCTGTATACCTTCGTTTTTTTTACGAAAGAAATCTCGGGGACAAAAATTCGCTATTTGAAAGAACTCTAAATATTATCTGAAAATTACCTCCTTTCTCTGAGATTTTCAAATCATCAGCATTTTCTTAGATGTAGAGGTATTGTATAATTTTAAATGTAACTTTAATAACTATTGTGTAATTTTAAATGTAACTTTTGCCTAAGAACTTTTCTGTAAATCACAAGAGATATTTACGAGGCGTTCCAGACTAGTTGAAATTTAACTTGAAAAACGCCGATATTTTCGACGCCAATCAATTCAATTTCGATTTTTCCCGAATTTACGTCAGATAATACGTCGTAATAATCCGAGTTTTTCTCTATTTTATCAACGTTTCTCAGAAAGTTCCGTTGCCACGGACAGAGTCTCCCCTCACAGAGTAGTGACTTCTCAGAGAGATTTAGGATAATGAAAAAAACTTCGACGAATTTTTTGCCAGGCTTTTTGAATGGAGCTCTCGATGCAACCCGGAAAGCTAAACTAAAAAGGCGTCCCTGTTTTTGTTTGACCCGAGCTCAGCTCAGTGAAATAGCTTGTCCGACGGAGCGATTATTCGACGAACTTGCAACTCTGTCGAAAGACAATTATCCCTAGCTGTCTGTGGAAAAAAGAGAGAGAGAGAGAGAGAAGGAAAACGACAGATTTTTCGAAATGGCCGAACGATTGAAAAAAGAGAGAAAATTAGAGAAAGCGTCGACTTATTATTCATAATCCTTTAGGTTAGAAAGACGTAACGACAGCTAGGATGATAGTTCAGCAGTAGAGTATGCACGAATCGGGCCACGGGGCCAAGGTTGAACGTTGGTTGTTACTAACGTTGCTGGCAACACCCCGATGGCTGCTGGTCAGTGGCAATTCCAAGAAAGCTGGCTCGACTTAGCACCGCCTGCGTTCTGAAACCGTACCAATTCAACACTATCGCATCGGAACTATCCTAAAACTTCGCTCGACTCGTGTAACAACAACAACATGTGAATTTTATCAAATAAACGACGCGGCAGTTGTTATATTTCCTACGTTTCTCCGTCAGTTTACAAGTCTGAAGAATCTTTAAGATATAACATCGTATTATATACCACTGCTTCGAAGGCAAAGAGTTTCCGATCAAACACAAGTACTTTGGAAATCAATTGATCATCATGATACTTGTTTAATTGAAATACTCAATATGAACGTCCTGTTATTCATTCTGTAATTAATGTAAATAATATTATAAATATAAATAATAAAATTATGTTTGGTATATAACAAAAATTTATGTATTTTAAATGTAAAATTATAGGAATTAATATTAGTAATTAATTTCAATATTGAAAATTAAAAATAACAATCTAATTTGAAAGGAAAGGTAATTAAGAAAAAAAAGTGGTAATATAAATTTTGAAATTGCGGCAAATTCCAGCGCAAGAGGTTAAACGACGTTACATTTTTTTCTTTTTTTCCGTTTCTAGATGACAGTTTCCACTGGTCGACGCTGAAAGCGATACGCGAGCCACTGGAAGGGACCCTTTGCTCGGGAAAGCGAACGGAGAAGTGGTAAGCAGGAAGATGAGAGTCCGTGAAAGTTGAAGAAAAAAACCTGCACAACGAATAGCAACAGCCTGCCTTGTCCATTGCGACCAGCCACATATCTCACGTTAAGGTAAGACGTCGTTTCCTCTTTTCATTTTTTTTCCTTCTCCTCTCCAACTTGACTCGCACTTACAGACGGGTCGTTGACTTCGCAAAATTTCCCTCCTTCGAGACCACCTCGATTGAGATTTCTTCAAATCACGGGAATGTCCATTGACATACTCGCCAGGGTTGAAATTGAAATTCGCGTTAGCGCTTGCGAGGCACCGACAGGCGTTAACCATTTGTTAGCACAAGGATGGTAGAGGGGTGAGCGCGCGAGTGGAGGAGAAAGGAAATGAAAAAAGATTCCATCGAACGGAACGAAAAAGTCGGGGCGCGTGAGGCATTCCTCGAGAGACGTGACTTGAAATATTCACTTCGGCTGCGTTCTAGATTCTCGAGATTTGCTATAGATTGCCGTGCGTTCATTCGAAAATTGCGCTTCCCTTTGGCCTTTGTTCGTCTGCAAACGCGACTCGAGGATCATTGCGGACAAATGACAAACCGGCACGAGAACGTCGATCCGTACATGCTCGAACAACGGACAAACGGTGTGATTTTTCATGCACGCTGACGGAAGATTGATCTGAAATCAATTTCGAAACAGTGATTACAGATTAGATAGGTGGCAGATTAACGGTTCATTAATATTTGTCGAGATCGTGTGTGTTTTCGCCATGCTGCTTCAAGCGGGTATTCTAGCGTGGGGTGCGTGTTTTTTTAACTTTGTCAGGGAATTTTTTGCAAAGAAGCTGTTGTACCTTTTGCAGTCAAATCGACAAGGTTTATTTGTACGTGTTTCAACGACGTTTTAAAATTTTTTGGGACAAAGAAAGTTAAAATTAGCGGCACTGCATACTCTCAAAGTCGCTTTTAAAAAAAGGTCGTCTCACGGTGTCCATGATTTCGGTCATTCTGCTTGCCGGAAATGAAACAACGTGAATGTTCCTTAATTAGTATGAGTTTGGCTATAACAGGTACCAAAACAAAAGAAAAAAGTCGGTAATTGAAAAAGTGGCGATACTTTGAAGTTCGATTATCGATTTTTGCATGTTTTTGTTAAACTTCGAAAGCCTGAAAAAATATTAAAAATAAAATTTTTCGGTCGATTCTGGTTGGGGCTATAGTCACACATATACTGAATGCGTACTTAAAATTTTGAGTCAATTGGTCAAGTAGATTTTGTGATATCACGGACACTGTTCTGAAGAACATAGTTTCCAGAAAAATACCTTCAAAGTCTAGTATTGACGCTGATCGTTAATTTTAGGAATTCACATGTAAGGTCACAGAGAGATTTGTTTTTGAAACTATGTCCTTTAAGAATATGCAAAAAAAAGAAATCGATTTTTTTCAAAAGTTCACATTAGAATACCCCCTTATCCTCTTTGCGCTGGAATGACGTGCCACGCACGTCGAGAATTTTTTGTTCCAAATTATGCAACATTTTCTAAATTTTAAGTATATTTAAATGTTAATAATATCTGTCCAATGATATAATACCGACGAGTTCAAAAGAAAGAGAAAGCGACGAATTGTTGTACATTCGGTTGCCAGCGCAAAAGGTTAAAATCCCAGACTATGGAGGGAAATAGATCTTTGTTCGTCGCTTTCTTCGTTTGAAGATCTTACTCGGAGCAAATGATAAATTTATTCTGGCAACGTTCCTCCATACGTAGCGCTTGAACTATGAATGTGATCTTTAATACACAGTACAGACGACTGACTTTAAGTCAATTGAAAGAGGAGATCGCAGATTAGATTAGAGTTTCATTAATATTTATCGAGGTCGTGTGCTGCGTTTCTCGGGTGTTCAAACAGTGGGAAACTATTTAAATTTAAAGTGGGTTTGTAACAATTGCTGTTAATTTCAACTTCAGAAGTCGAAATTAACAGGTTCTTTCGGTGTTTAGAAAAAGTTCGAATTTATTGTGTATTTTGCACACACAACAAAATGTCTATTTCCCGTGGAACTTTTATAGAGAGAAGTGTTACACTTGGAAGTTCACACTTTTCAATAGTGTTCTCACGGAACAGACAATTTAGAATCAGTTCCGTAACATCAAAGAATCTTTTAATCCAAGATTATACTGTGACGAAGAGAAAGAAAAAAAGTCACGACGACGTAAGTCGGGATTTCAAGGAGTGACAAGTCGAAAAATGGCATTTACTAATCCCAGCAACTAATTAATCCCACGCGACGTCGGAAAAGCGTACGAAGGAAGCAAGAGAAATCGTATTTCGAGCGATATTTCTTTCCTTGCTGGTTCTTTCCTCACTTTCCAAACTTGGTGCTCGAAGTTTTCGAGCCGGGCTGGCCAATAAGTTGGAAAGTTACACAGGAAGCTACACCTGCGATCCCAGACTTCCTCCGTGCCGCGAGATGAAAATCGCTCGATGGTTCGTTCGTTTCTATTTCAATTGCATCCCGTGCGTTCATCCAGTCGATCGACAATGATCGCTGATAAGTACGATGATTGGCCGTTTCCGTCGTCTCTGTTTCGAGAAACCAGACAACTCGTGGATAACTAGCGGAAGTCATGGAAGGAAATTGCGCCTCGAGCACGAGGCTCGACGACGTGAAAAGCCAATAGATTCGTGGCCGATAGGTTATTTCGTATCAAAGTAACGTTAGCCTATTAACTGCGTCGTTCCTTCGAAAGACAACTGTACCAATAATTGATGACGAGGATTAAAAGGTAATAAAGGCAAGTCAATCTCCTTCGATCCTTCGAGAATGGAACGGTGAAGTAAATCGAACAAAGAATACGTGCTATCGCGCAGCAACCGCGATATTTGGAAGCTCGAGGATTTGGAAATTTTGGAAGTGCAAAAGGGGATTTGAGAGAATTGAAATTTTGGATCAACGCTTGAGTCAATTTTATTTTATTTTATTTTATTATATTATACAATTATATTACTATTACTATATATTACTATATTACTATATATTTATATTACTATTACTATATATTAATATATTACTATATAGTATATATTTATATTACTATTACCATATATCATTATATTTTATTACTACATTAACTGTCATATAGTTATTGAAAAATAAAAAAAATTTCCAAGTGTGTGAAACAGTTTGAATAGTGAAGAATGCGAAAAAATTTGGATGCTCGAGAATTTGAAAATTTGGAAGTCCAAAGGGAAATTTAGAGAATTGAAATTTTGGATCAACGCTTGGGTCAATTTTATTTTATTATATTATATAATTATATTACTATATTACTACATGTTATATAATTATATTACTGTTACTATATATTATTATATTATATTATTACATTAAGTATAATGTAGTTATTGAAAAATAAAAAAATTGCCAAGGGCGTGAAAGTTTCATTCTGAATGAGGAGCGTGTAAGAGTTCATCTCGAGACTGTATATTTTCTGATTTGTTAAATGATTCCCCAGTTATCAATAATTCAGCAACTGAACGCTCAATAATATTTATTGATAGTCAATGACACTGTGTTAATTAATTTGATTAATGTTATACCCGAGGAAAACACAAAGTTTTGCACACATGTCATTCTAATATCGCAACTAATATTTATTCAATGTCATCCCTCTTGAACTTCTGATTTTAAGCATCCCGGATTATCTGTACGAACCAAGTTACCTAAAGAAGATATATATATATATATATATATATATATATATACACACACGTTTTTGCTGAGTTTCTGATTTCAACGACTGATCTTGCAAAGAAATCGCGCCCGAGAATTTAGTAACAAGTCGACTCGTTTTCCTCCCTTCCTCTGGTTCAATCTCCGGGCTCGGCGAGGGAAATGTTCGAAGTTTTCCCCCTCGACCATAACAGAACCAGAAGTTTATCCGTGCGCCCGAACCGAACTGATTTCGTGACGGAACTGACCGCGCCGCGGTGGAACAAAAACGAGCACATTTGTCACGTGAAAAATTCACGGCATAACTGGTTTAGTGGTTCACGGTGAAATTGCAGCGACCCGCTTTCGAGAAGCTGAAATCTCGTCCTTAACCTAGCTAGTTAATTCAGCGCCTTCACCTTTGCGTGATGTTATCGACTTCCTCGTGGCTGGCGGAACAGGGGGATTCCGTGTTGAAGCGGATCGGCCGGGAATCGTCGTCGATAAAACCAGTATTGTTCAGCTGCCCGCGTTAAGGCCGCTTTTTCGAACGTCGCTTTCATGCGTCGTAAAGATTTCCAGAATACCTTTTACACAGATTTCGCGCAGAACGCGTGGCTCGGGCGTTACTATGGATAGGAGCAAGCCATTCGTGATGTTATCGACACGATGACACGTGAAACGAAACTTTCGGGTGGAAAGAAGCAGCCTGTAGGGCGTTGTGATATCGTTCAGAGAAGAAGAAATGAATGCTTTCGAAATTAACCTCATCGAGAATTTTTTGCAACATTTTCTCGGTTCTTACGTACATTGAAATGTAACCCAAAATAAGTGATAAGTTGATTACTTCTTAATCATTTCCAGCGAAAAAGAAAGCGACGAAATGCTGTATACGGTTCGGTCGCTCGTTATGGTCCGCGAACCAGTTGCCAGCGCAAGGGGTTAAGTAAATATTTAGTCGACCAGCTTTATGGTATCCATTTTGGTAGTCTAAATATTTAATTAACCGAATCCCATCTGAATATTTAATTTTATCCAGATCTTTAACGAAGGGAAACGTTTGTAACACGTAAACGAGAATATCAGCAGAGCTGCAATGTCTAGATAAGATTTTTGGAAATACACGGGAATATTTATTGTAAACTCGATCGTTTATTTAGATTACCTTGTAATGTTGTCTTAACCTCTTTCGCTGGAATGACGTCGAGAATTTTTTCTCCAAAATTGCAATATTTTCTCAGTTTTAATTATATTTAAGTAAATTGCAATATTTTCTCAGTTTTAATTATATTTAATTATATTTAATTATATTTAAGTATAACCCAGGCAAAATAAATAATAAATTTGTTACTTTTTAGTAATTTCTATCCAGCGATATCGTACCGACGCGTTCGAAAGGAAAAGAAAGCGACGAATTGCTGTATACGGTTCGGTCGCTCGTTATGGTCCGCGAACCAGTTGCCAGCGCCAGGGGTTATAAGAGAAACTTTCGATATTTAATTCCTTTGCTATCGTGGACGAGATGTCTCGTCGCAATTATTTGCATTGTCGGCTGTGCAGTAACACGTGGACGAGATATCTTGTCTTGTAACGCCGCTTCTGCAATTCCACGAAGTTATCTCGCTTCATAATTTCGGTCTCGCGATGCCGCTGACGAGATATCTCGCATCGTAATAGCGTTTCTGCCTCTCGATGGACATCTCGCGTGGTACTAATACCATAATTAGCTTTGATGAAATTTAGATACTTTGCATCTTTCCCTCACTGTTTCCAATGTTTTCGATCCTAACGAACAGGAGATAAACTATAAACGAGACAACTCGTCATTGTCATTGCAAAGGTAGCGTTACAAAGGAAGATATCTCTCGTTGGTGATGTTGCACAACAGATTACAGAAATATATTGTTATCACTGGATTTTTAAATAGGCGCTTTAGATTTATAGAAAATTTGAATTAGCTTTGACAAAATTATCTCGGACATATTTAGAAATTTAGCTATCGATCAGTCAAAGTGTCCAAAGATAATATCACGTGATTATCTGTGTAATTAGTAATAATTTGGTCAACCGAGTACAATTTATCACACGTGCATACACGCGATATAGCCTGCATAGACAAAAATTAGAAACTAATTGGTCGGTACACGCAATTAATAACAGTTTATTTAACTGACAATTTACCACATGTAGAGCGTTTAATTGAGAACAGTGGAATATCTCGTAAATTATTAAAGTTCTCAAAAATACGTTTTAACAAAAGTTGTTAATCGATTAAGAGGTTAACTTTGTTTTTTTTTCTCTGCTAATGGAATCACATAATTTCGAATGGATTAATCGACTTATCGAAGAACTATTGATTTAGAAGATATTTTTGCCTTGATCTTGCGAAATCTATCATATAGAAGACAAATAAAAATACGAACGTTTATGTTGTTCTTTAACAAAAATTAACCAACAATTCTTTTACATAAATAGATTAATCTTGTTTTTTCCTTTCCTTTATGTAGAAAATGCTCAAATAAATCGCTGCATTCGAAATTGCACGATTGCATGACAAACGACGTTGATCACAGAATCACGTTGATCTACAGAAAACTAATTTGCATCACACGATGTATCCCCTTCCGTGCCCGGGAGAATCATTAGTTAAAAACACTTTTCCGATAACTTTAATCCTTTTGTGATGTTCTGCCTGTTTCTCCGTGGATTTAACACACCGTGCACGGCGGAAAATTAGAAACTAATCCGACGGCCAAGAACCGTGAAACAATGAAGCGAACAATGAAGCGTAAATTCCCCTCCGATTTGTTCGCGTAGAAACGGAAAGAGGTAAAGAGTATTTTCAAGTCTCCTCCGGAGGGGGGAGGGGAGGAGGAATTTGCTCGGGAGAGCTCGAGAGAAGACGCGTTATTTGCGCGCAGCCTCGTTAGGAAAGCAAAAAAAAAAAAAAAAAAAAAGAAAAAAAACACACACACACATACACATAAACACAGAGAGCCGTGAAAGAGAAGAGGAGAACGTTCTCATTCGTCTGGTCTTTGAATATCATCCGGTTGGTCGTTCCGTAATTACAGGAATTGAATGAAAGCTTTCGCAGAAATTGCGTTACTCGAAATATTACGCGGCTTCTGTCCCAGATCGAGCGACACACCCGTGTGTGTGTGTGTGTGTGTGTGTGTGTGTGTGAGTACTGCCCGGCGTCTTGGTGTCTCGCTTGCTAGATATTGTCTTCCCCCCCTGCGGTAATTTCTCCGAAGGAGCATCCTCTGGATCCTTTCGCGAAGCGATATCGATCCGCGGCGTTCTACATCCTCGCGCGTCACTGCAGGACAAAATTCGACAAGTGAACAAATCCGAGGTAATTGGTCACGGTGATACGCGAACTTCGCGAACTTGGCGCCGCCGCCAAGTGTTCTCCCGTCCACCCCGGATTCAGGACGTCGCGGTGAAATCAAATCGAATCGAATCGTCAGACACACGACACTCTTACGCAACGTGACATTGACATTGATTGCGTAAGTGTTAAATAAATGAATGAAAATACATGAAATATATGATAATAATAATATATTATATATAATATTATATATGATAATATATGATAATAATAGTATATTATATGATGAAATATATGATAATAATAATATAATATATGATAATTAAATATATAATGAAATGTATAATAATTATAAATGAAAATAAATGAACGAAAATATTTACATTGAAGTAGAATTCACGTAACGACAGTTTTAATAGTCTACGCGGGAGTTTTGGTAGTTTGGAGTAGTAGAAGTTCCATGGCACAGTCGGACAAGATGTGGTTCCACGTGTAAAATTTTTCATCCGAAGATATTCGCTTTCGAGGAGCGCGAGTTTGGAGATTTGTTCAAGTGTACTTCGAACTCGATTACACTTCGTGACAGAGATATATAGGGGTGAACAATCGATACGAATCGACAAATATTTTACACGCAAGAACAAGCGAAAAATGCAGAAGTTGTTACTGAATTTGATTCCTTGTGGTTGTAGCAAAGCTTAACGATTAAATAAAACGTTACAAAATTTCCACTCTTCTATCTTCCACGTGTAACTTGACCCAACGATTAACAAAGAAGACGATATTGAGAAACAACTGACGACGGATCTTTTGGTTCAGGGAAATACTCTTCACCTCTTGCGCTGGAATGACGTGCCACACACATTGAGAACTTTCTGTCCAGAATTGCAACATTTTCTTAGTTTCAAGTATATTTAAATGCAATCCAGGCAAAGACAAGTGATAAATGTATCACTTCTTAATAATTTCTATCTAGCGACATCACACCGACGAGTTCAAAAGAAAAAGAAAACGACGAATTACTGTATACGGTCACTCGTTATGGTCCGCGAATCAGTTGGCCCGACTCGTTCACAATTGAGAAGCAAGTCGACCGCTTCGTAAACCTCCAGAACCAATTGTTCTTTAAATAATCGGAAAGATCATTGATTATTATTGTCACAGAGACTGATCGAAGATCAATCAAATTTCAAATTTCACAATCGACGTGAAATCGTCGAAGATCTAAAATCTGCAAAATTGTTCGCGATCGGCAAGCAAGCAAGCAAGCACGCATGCGTATAAGACGCAAGGGAAGAGGAAAAGGCGGCAGAGAAAATTCCACGGTGGACTAGGGAAGCAGGGTAACAGGCTACGAAAAGTATCATGCAAAGAAGAAGAAGAAGAAGAAGGACGAGGAGGAGAAGGATCGGCAGAGAAGAAAGCGGAACGAGATAGGGATGGAAGCGTGGGGTGGAAAAGAAATCGTGAAACTCGGAATGGGACGGGCTAAGCCACGTGACATACTCTATAGCGTTTCGTGCCGCAACGCCCCGTATTGATCGGACGAACATCAGCTGTATGGTTGGTAGCGTTTACTCGTACCTACCGCCTGCCGGTCTGACTAGCACTGGCCACGACCACTCTTACCATCGACTCGCGCTGCTTTTGCTCTCTCTCTCTCTTTCTGTCTTCTGACTGTCTCCTCCCGAATCGCGGCTATTCTCAGAATTTACAAATATCTGTTTCTGTTTCATTCGCTCGAGAACGTTGAACGAGTAGCTGAGCCGTGCTATCGAGAGATACGTGTCGTTAACCCGTAGATACGTAGCGGATAGGTTTCTTTTTCTTCTATCAATGTCATTTGCAATGTGTCATCGACTATACGACGCGTATCGGGGATTTCCTCGGGAGAAGCGACGCGTCGATCACGAAGCGATAGCGATTGAGATACGGAGTATTCATGGCGGAGGGAAAGCCCCGTGGTTAACATGCACTCGTGCATGGATAATCTGACAGCTTCGGTCGTAAATGGGTTGCTACACCTGGTAACCAGATTGGTTACGCCGCTGCTCTCTGAGAGGGAAATTATAAACTGAGACGCGATCGTCAACGTACGATCTTTGGACCGAGTAATTGGGTTTAAATACATTATAATTAGGTTAAATCGTACGATCTTTAGACTGAGTAATGAAGTTTAGTGATTTTATATCGAGGAGCGATAATTATGTTTTTATATCGAATAATTAAATTTAAAAGTAAAAGAATGGTCTTTACGTCGAGAAGCGATAATTATGCTTTTTTTATCGAAGTAACTAACATTATCAGTGTTTTTTTTTTTTTTTTTTTTTTTTTTTAACGATTAAACGTCTCGAAATCGAACGAAAGATAGTTTTCACGTGAAATTGATTAACGATGTATATTGACTTTCGCGATTTTTCGCTCTCCGCGCGATTTATCGTGCTTGTTTTTCCCCCCGTGGCTTTCATAAAGTGCCAGCTTTATTATCGCGTATCGGTGTTTCTTTTTTTTTTAAATCATCACTACGAAGAATAGCCGCGAACAATTGAATCACAGCAGATAAATTTATCTGCAATTTTTTGATTGAAATTTCACTTTTAATCTTATCTCGCGCAATCGAGTACAGTGGCTAACTATCGATAAAAGCAGTAATTGGCATTAATTACTGTAGATAAAAGAGTAACGATTGAAATTAAAATTGGCCCTGTTAAAGTACCCAAATTGTAGCCCCCCCCTCCCGTACAGTGTTGTGCAATAATAGCACGATCGTGTGAATGTATTTTCAGCCACACTATAAGCCACGTTGTTGTACCAAGTTTATGCAGGTACATAGATTTAATGACGTATCATCCATTCATTACAGACAAACATAGAACTAGAGCAATGCGGGTATATTCCTTCTTTGTAAGTTTAAACTTAGCAAAGTACTTTATCTCAATTATAGCAATTGATAAAGAATTAATACTAGGGGAACGTTTTTCAACTTTAACCTCATTGTACCGGAGAACGAAATATTTAATCAGACTATATATATGTCGTTTGTCTGTAATTTAGACGAAATACTACTTTTTCGAATTGATTCATACTTCTCACAAAAGTAAAACCTTTCGTATATATAAAATAAAATATTTCCTTTCTTTTAATGTTCAGGAAAGTGTCCTACGAATCGTTTGTGTAATAATTTAAACAAAATACCATTTTTTGAATTGTTTCATACTCGTCAGAAAAAGTAAAATCTGTTTACGTAAACATAAAAATCTCCCGTATATATAAAATATTTCCTTTGTTCAATATTCGCGGAACTGGTGCCTTACGAATCGTCTGTGTAATAATTTGGACAAAATACCATTTTCTGAATTGTTTCGTAGCTATCAGAAAAGTAAAATCTTTCGTTTATAAAAGTAAAATATTTCCCTCGTTTAATATCCGCGAACGTGGAGTCTTGTCAATTCTTTTTTATCCAGTCTTTTGTTAGATGAAACATCTTCAGTTGAACGCGGTGAAATATTTCATCTGTAGACGCGAAATGGGTTGAAAACGTAGCGAAAATTAGAATTTATGTTAGATCAACTATCTCTAGCGAGCAATATTACGTGATATTTTATTCGTAAATGTTACGTTGAATGAAATATCTCTAGTGAATAATGTTGCACGACGAGATATTTCATGTATAGATGCGAAGGTATTAACCCTTTGCGTGTTGCCCTTTGCATATATATACATAGATAATCTTATGATCAATAACAAAATAATTGGTTTGGAGCTCGTTTAGAGATAAAAAGAGGATAACATATTCGATATGCTTAAAAATGACATGCATTCTTAACCCCTTGCGCTGGCTACTAGTTCGCGGACCATAACGAGTGACCGAACCGTATGCAATAATTCGTCGCTTTCTTTTCCTTTTGAACTCGTCGGGTGTAATATCACTGGATAGAAATTATTAACGGGTGACAAACTTATTTGTTTTGCCTGGGTTACATCTAAATATAATACTTAAAACTGAGGAAATGTTGCAATTTAGGACAAAAAGTTCTCGACGTGCATAGCGAGAGGCTGATTTATTATAATACATTCTCCTCGTTCAACAGTTAATCAATCTTTAATCTTTTGGTAGTTTCAAGCTATCAAAAATTCGACCGTCAGACTATTTATCCCTAAATAAATAAACAATGTCGCGTGGCACGAGGTGTCTCGTCTACAAATACAAAGCGGCGAAAAACGTGACGAAAGTATCGGGCCACCGATTCGAGTTTAATTCGAACGGAACCTGTCCAAATACTCGGTGTACTCGCGCCAGAGCCCAGTTTAATGTTTGCGGTCAAACTAGAAATGATTAAGCTGTCGGAGTATCGCGGCCAGTGAATCGCGAATGCGATAAAATATTGGCTTTCATCGAGTGGATACCGCTCGGTCGGCGTGTTAATTACACGAAGATCGAAAGTTCTCTCTCTCTCTCTCTCTCTTTCTATCTGTCTATCTCTGTTTTTCCCTCCTCTCGCGTATAAATGTTTGCCGCGATTTTTTAAACGTTTACTGTTGCGGTTAAAATAGCGCGCGCCGCTGCACGAACCTCGGGGGGTTGCTTCGTTTATTCGTTTCTCTGGCCGGCATTTTCTCCGCGGGGAAGAAGTTTTATGAAAAGACTTTTCTGTTTGAACGGGGGGACTAAAGCCCAATGAATAAATGAATTTCCCTTCCACTCCCCCTCCCTCCACTCCTTTGCCCTTGTTTACTTGTCCCGCTTTCGCGTTCGCATTCTTTTTTAATCCAACCCGGGGACAAGCTCATCCGGCATCGTAATTAAGGCGAACGAGTTTTATCACGGATAGCACGTCGAACAGAAAGTGAGGTAATATGCAGGATCTGACTGGATGATATGTACGAATAAGTATGAGGCGATTTCTTGTAAATAAAAGAATTAAGAGAGAAGTGTGTTTATATTTTTCTTTTGAAGCGTGTCTTTTCTTCTTTTCGTTTTGAGAAAATTGAATTTGAATGTAAATCTGAGTTAGCAATTGGAAAACTTTGGAACAGTATATTTAGTTATTTATTGTATGTAGGTATCACTGTGTGTGTGTATTTATTATTTAAATATATTATTGGTTATGTTAACATACGTATTTCTATCTATTCGATGATTCGTATAGAGGTAAAACTAATTTCTGTTTTAATTTCTAGTTTCTATCATTTTTTTGTTATCTGTAAAAATATAAACTTCCATAAATATTCACCATCTACTAATTACTTTGAAAAATTTTCCTAGAAAAAAAAAGAAAATTATAAAATGTAGATAATTTCGAACGATCTTATATATTCGATAATTGAAAATCGTAGAATAGAGACGAAAGAAATTTCTGCTTAGGTTTGGTTTTTTTCCCTTTTTTCCCCCTCTTCGTGAAAATACAAGTTTACACAAATATCTACTAATTATTCAAGCTTCCAAAATTTTCTTAAAAAAGGAAAAAGAAATTACAAAATATTGGAAATTTTAGCCATCTTAATTCGATAATGAGAACCGTAAAATAGAGACAGAAACTAATTTCTCTTTTCCTCTTCACAAAAGTATAAATATTCACCAACAATTAATTATTCGTAAAACTTTCTAAAGCGAGTCTCTGTTGAAAAAAAAAACATTACAAAATATCGAAAATTTTGAGCAACTTTGATTCTTAATAATTAATCGAGAACAAATTACTGTTCAGATCCCGTTCATATTTCTCTCTTTGCAAAATTTTATAAATTTCCATGCACATCCATTCGTTTAATTACTCACGCCTCCGAAATTTTCCTAAAAAACGAAAAATAAAACTTAAAAAATATCGAAATTGTCTTAGTATCTTCTGTCTTAGCTCGATAATCGAGAACCGTGAAACGGAGATAGGACAGATTTTTTTACTTAAAAACTTCCCCCTTTACTCCCTCTTCAAAAAAATACAAATTCGTAAACATAAATTACTCACGCCCCCTTTCCTCGAAGGAGAGATCTTCGATCGACCTCGATCAAAAACACCAAGGATGTACCTAGATATATCGTTATCGATCGGTGAACGTTGTGTAGGCGAGGTGCGACCGGTGCAACTGGTTGATTTTCAATGATACGCGCAAAGCAACGGTGCGTGATCCTAGCTACCGGCGCGGTTTAAGCTGGTCGAGGAGCAAACGACGGCAAACACGTGGCACTTGTGGAGGTGCCTGGGGCGAGTTTCAAGAGGCCGATCGTGTCTACGCGAGGAAACCAGACGAGCTACTTACACACGGTGCATATAGCGCGTCGCGTTAAACCGTTTCAACGTGTTTCAACGTTGTGAACCGAGCCTGCGGCTAATTCGGCGTTTCGAAACGAAATTTCATCTTTTTTCGAACGAATCCAGTCGAGCTTCGTTGTTGCACGAAACTTGAACGCTTCCTTCTCTGGACGAGTTCGCTGTCACTCGCGTGCGAATGACAATCTTGTTTTGGAATTTCAAGGCAAGAAGAAATATATTTGGTAGAAAAACGAGTTTCTAATAGTAAATTATTTGTAAATTGCAATAGCAATATAGTAAATTATTAAATTATTTTAACAGAAATAAATTATACAATTTAAATTAAATTAATTTAATATAAAAGTAATACCGCAATAGCATATACTTGTGATTTATTTAAAATCAATATATATTTTGAAATTCTCTAAATTTCTATATCTATATTTGAGGGACGAAAAAAATAAAAGCACCTAAACTGAAGCATGGCACGTCACAAAGATTGCTCCAAAATTGCAATAGTTTCTCAATTTTAAGTATATATATATATATATGTGTGTGTGTGTGTGTGTGTGTGTGTGTGTGTGTGTGTTTATTTTATTTCTGCCTCAACGGCTAAGAAAAGAACTTCATTTTGTACATTTCGAACTTAACATAACTACACTATACACTACTAAATACAGTTCAGTTTTAAGTATATTTAAACATAACCCAGCAAGATAAATAATAAATTTATTACTTCTTGGTAATTTCGATGATATTACTCCAGCCGCCGAGTTTCAAAAGAAAGCGACGATTTATTGTACACGGTTTCTGGTCGCTCGTTATGGTCCGCGAATCAGTTGCCAGCGCAAGGAGTTGACGAACTCTTATGGAAGGCCAAAGCTTCGTCTCATCTTCTTCTTTGGTTTCGTCCTTTCAGTTTCCTGACGGAAACTCGCGGCTCGCGTTTCGTTTCTACTTCACTTCAAGCTAATTAAGACTATTTTTAAAATTTACCTTGCGATGAACTCGGTTAACTGCAGCTGCATCGGTGCAACATCGTTTCCTGATTCTCAGAGTTTCGCGTGTATTATATTATACTCGTAGTAACTCCTTCATGCGCGTAGGTCACGACGCGCTCATTGTGCTTGGGTCTTGGTAGAAATAGCTTCGATTGTGCTCACGTAGAGAGTATATCTCGCGGGTAGAAATTAGATCGTGCCGTTGTCGCTGTGGACTGTGTTAGATGCTTATGCAAATTTTATGAACAAGCGCGAGTAGGGCTGGAGTGGCAGAAGTTCGTCGAGACTGTTAAACGCGTCGTCAGTTCTGGGTTGAAATGATCCGAGAAAGGGGCATTCTCGCGCGAGTGAGATTTGATTTTAAATTATTATCGTATTATTGTTAAATTATTTCATTTATAATTCCTAGAATTATATAATACGCGTATGTTATTGAATTACGATAGTTATGATTGGCGACGTTGAGAATGTTAAGGTCAATTGAACGAACTTTTCATACCTTGGTAAAAATTGTAATTTAGTGAATATGATGGCTATAATTGAGAGTGTTATGATTAACTGAACAGGCTTTTCATATTTTAGAACCTAGCAAAAATTGTCAGTCATTGAACTATGATAGTTATAATTGATAATGTTAAAGTTAATTCAACGAACTTTTCATACTTTGAAGCCTAGAAAAAATTATCAGTTACTGAACTATGATAGTTATAATAATTGAGGATGTTGAGATTAATTGAACAGACTTCATATTTTAGAACCTAGCAAAAATTGTCAGTCATTAAACTATGATAGTTAACAATTGATAATGTTAAAGTTAATTCAACGAACTATTTATACTTTGAAATCTAGTATGAAAATTGTCAGTTATAGAACTGTAGTAGTTATAATTGATACTGTTAAAGTTAATTCAACGAATTTTTCATACTTTGGAACCTAGAAAAAAATTATCAGTTATTAAACTATGATAGTTATGACAATTGAGAATGTCAAGGTTAATTAAATAAACTTTTCATACTTTGGAATCTAGTGAAAATTGTCAATAGAAAATTTGTTCGTTGAATTCTTAATACGTTCCATCATTAGGAATTTCTTATATCAGTCGCAGAGATCTACAGTTGTATCAGCGTCTCAGATAAAAATGGCGCTCGTAGAATTGTCACGATCAGATTGAGACAAAATCTGAGAAAATCTATCCTTCTATGCTTTTTATACTTACTTTTTCTATCTTCTCGAAGTTGTCGTCACAAGTACGACAATTTTATTTCGCTAAAACGAGACCAGCAGCTGAAACAAAACTGAAGTGGACGAAGTCATACAAATGGTTCAGGAAATATACACCAAACTTGCCAACGACCATAAACAAATAATAATCATCTGGATCCCGTCACACCAAGGAATAGGAGGAAACGATAAAGCCGACTCCTTAGCCAAAGAAGCAACGACAGACCGAACAAACGAAGCCAACATACCAATCCCACACCAAGACCTACTAGCTTCAACGACCAAAGCTGAAAGAGAAGAATGGAACAGAATTTCGACTACGACAAATAGAACCAAAATACACGACATGGCACACCATTTCTACAAAAAAAAATACCAAACAACAATACAAAGCAGAAAAGAAAGGATAGCTATGACTTCGAATAGGACACTCCAAGATCACACACGAGTACCTCCTAAGCAAAACAGAACCACCTCTCTGCAACAACTGCAGCATGAATGCAGAAAATACCGAAATCTAAGAAGTAAATACGGATTAAACCAAAACGCCGGTCTAACCTGCCAGAAACAACAAAAAGAACGTTACCAACTGCCTAAAGGAGACCCAGACTACTAGATATAAAGAGAAAGTTCCAGCACTTCGTAGTCGATGCGACTCTAAACCCCCATATAAAAGAAAAGAAGAAAAGAAAAAAACTGAAGTGGATTGAAACTCGCTTAAAAAAAAAAAAAAGAAAGGGAGCACAATTATTTGTATGAGAATCAATTGAAGGAAAATAAGTGTGAATCATTGTGTTATTGCTTGAGCCGAGCTGAGCTTCGATCGAAACGAAACGTCCAACATCGCGTCTAAACGTTGACTCTCACGGATTTAAGCTATATTGGATTAGAAGCCACAGCGCTGGAAGACACCGATTGCCAATTTGAAAGAAGGAAAAAGAGTTAGCTTCCGTTTTTCACCCCCGCCCCTCCCCCTCCCTCCCTCCCACTGGTGGATCGAATCTTGTTACCGTGCTCGTGCACTAATGGGATTTGAGTAAATGAAGGATATCGCTGATCATTCCGCGTTCGCTCGATTCGGTACGTTTAACTCTGCAAAGATCGCGGTTGATTTAACCGGACGCTTGTAAAACCTTTTTACGAGATTACTTACTAGTACGGTAAGTGTTCCAGTTGTGTTGTATCAAATATAACAAATGGGCTACAGATATTCACACAAATAGAATACATGGCCTAAATATGTATTTCAATCGATCATTGATCATTCGTTTATTAAATGTGCATGAAAAAATTAAATTTTGCAAATTATCGGTCACGATTGTGATTATTCTCGATTGCGAGAGTTAAATTTCCAATCTGACTGTTGTTAATTTATATTAATTAGTATAATATTGTGATATTTATTAATATATTAATTAGTATAATATTGTTATATTAATTAATATAATATCGTTGATTTATGTTAATTAGCACAATATGTAATGTAACATAATGTAATGCAATTCATGTTAATTTATATTTTCGGTTAATAAATTATCGTATATTGTTACTAAACATTTACAAAATGTAGCATTGCACTATTCCATATTTGCAGAGGAAGTGATTGGCCAAAAAGAAACGAAAAACAAATCTTTTTTATGAGAAACAAAAAACTTCTTGATATAAATATATTTGTTCCATTACTATTTGCCATCTTTCAGGCAACTTTATGATTTCGTGTTCGAGAAAGCTCTTATCCTTTTTAAGGATATTAATTCTTATCCTTTTTAAAAAGAAGATTCTTATGCTTTAAAAAAAAAAAAAAAAAAAAGAACTGATTCGATATTTTCATCATACAAAAAAAAATTGAGCAGACCAATTCTGACACTATCATCGTACACATCAGACAATGTTTCATGAACTTGCACTTTTTCTCCCTTTTCAAAAAGTAATACAGCAAAATACGATGAAAATATTTTTGATTTCCTCTTTCATTTTGAAATTGACGAAAAATCGTGGGAGCTTGAACAAGCATATGTCAGATTACATGAAGTTTATGTCATGTTCGTCTGTTAAAAGAAAAAAAAAAAAAGAAAATACTCTGAATTACTTTTTCATCGATCCAATCACGTGATAAATATTTAACGAAGGATCGGAATGAAATCTTTCGTCATGGTCGAGCAGAGAGAGAGAGAAAGTGAAAATGGTTTTCGACGCGTTCGCGAAGATACTCGGGAACGGTCCCTGCATAGCAAACCCACTAGAAAACTATCTACGTCACGCGAAAACGAACACAAATGTCGTCTCGCGACAACTCCACAATCAGACGTCGTTTCCCCTACGGTCGACTTACTTCTTGCAAAGGCTTTAATGCGTCCTTGCAGCACCGCGCCACGGCAATTTGCGAGCGTCTTTGCAAATTTTACATCTCAAAGCGGAAACGCTTCGTGTCTCGAGAAGATTGAAAACGGCTCTTTAGAGCCACTGGCGAGGAAGATAAGAAAGAATAAGAGATTAAAACAAACGGACACTGTATCAAGCCGTTAACTCAAACTTTTGATATCTCGTTCTTTCGGCAAACAGAGACGACTCTTAATGCTTCGATGGAACAAAAGTAGCTGTACTGGTATTTTTAAATGTAGTTGAAACAACAGATTATATGTGTAGTGACCAGTACGATTTTCACGACTTCGTAACAGTTATGAGAGAATATTTTTGGAATTGTCGTCTTATTTCAATTAAAACTCGAGGAATTAATAATTTCGATTCGTTATTTTTTTCAATGGTATAAAATGTGCGATTAAAGTGATAAAATGGTTAACAAAATGTAGTAATAAAATAAAATAATAGTAATATAATAATAAAATATATGGTCAAAGTGGTAGAAATGATATAACGGTGAGGCGGGAAATGTGTGAAATAAAATTTTCAAAATATAGACACACGTGATATGAAGTGATATGAACCAACAATGTACGAATAGCAGTTCGAAATTAGTAGTCTTGAATGGATCGCTTCGTTTCTCTTGTAAATCTTTTTTAATTTCTTATTTGTTCTTTCTATTGTTAAATTGTTGCATTTTCTTCACTTACCCAACTTTATTCTTGTTCTCACTCTATGCGCATCTATAAATGCAATAAATGGGACAATGTTGTGAAAGATTAAATTTATATGTTCCAAGCTTGTTATTAAACTGTTATTATTAAACTCTTACGTAGCTTATTATTAAATTTTAAATTTATTATTAAACTTCAAACTTATATATTAAGCTAAAGTAATTTGAACTTCTTAATGCTAGAACAACCAAAATGGTCAAAATGACCAGTTCATGATTTTCCTTAGAAGTTTTACACATATAAAAACAACGTATTTTTAGCGATTTGAATAATTTTTCGTAAAATTATGTAAATAAAAGTGCACTCCGTTGTATTAGAGAGTTACTCCATTTCCTTTACTTCCATCTCTCCAATGGAAATTTTCATTTAATTTCAAATTATTATTTCAATTTTAATTTAACATTATTAATTATCGGTTGTTCCAACGTTAAGAAAAATACAATAAAAAAGAGAAAAAAGAATGATCGATTATTACACGTTTTGTACGTAAGTATGATACTTCTGTTACGTTTCGCGAGTTCGTAAGAAAGAGGAGAGGGGGAACAAGATATTAGTCTCCGTCGAATCACTTGATTACGTGCTCGCAGTCGAACAAAGGTGGAACAAAGGCAGCGTGAAAGGAAGGTGAAACAAACTTGCGATATACGAGCTTTTGGAACTCGTGGCCCATTTGTCGGTTTCTGTTAAAAGGGTTCGTCTGGTCGAGTCGCTAGACTGCGCTATCCGTGAGTCGGATACGTACGAGTCGTGCAAAAGGTCGTAGATCAAATGTGTATACCCACACGGGTCTTTGAGGGATAACCTTTCACCCCTCTTTTAATACGCTCGTCACTGAGGCAAGAAGCGATATACGTGGAGGAGCATTTTTAACGGGGCCTCCATCGAGCAACGAGGAAAGAAAGAAATGTGTACCGAGTGATCACACACCCACGCGGCGAAGGTCAATCGTATGCGTTCGATCGTCTTTGATCAAAATTCGTCGGTGCTCGTTCTCTAACTCGTCATATAGGCACGATGTTTCTGGAGAACATTGAACGATTCGACGACGTTTCTTGCTTGCATAAATTTTCAAATTATGCGCGCACATTTGCGTATGTGTTGTCGTGAAATTTTTATCACAGAACAGAAGTGGTAATTTCGTAATTTAAAAAATTTGTGAAATATGTAAATTTAGAATTTGAAATTTCCTTTGCGATACATTGAAAATTGAATACCATATCGACTGCACAAGTACCAATGTGTTGCTTGTAAATAATTCTTTAATACCTAATACTCTGATACTTAATAATTCTTTAATACTTGATACTGTAATAATTAATAATTCTTTAATACTTGATACTGTATTACTTAATAATTCTTTAATACTTGATACTGTAATACTTAATAATTTTTTAATAGTTGATACTGTAATACTTAATAATTCTTCAATACTTGATACTGTAATACTTAATAATTCTTTAGTATTTGATACTGTAATACTTAATAATTCTTTAATACTTGATACTTTAATACTTAATAATTCTTTAGTATTTGATACTCTGATACTTAATAATTTTTTAGTACTTGATACTGTAAAACTCAATAATTTTTTAGTATTTGATACTGTAATACCTAATACTTAATAATTTTTTAATACTTGATACTTTAATACTTAACAATTCTTTAATACTTGATACTTTAATACTTAATAATTCTTTAATACTTGATACTATATTACTTAATAATTCTTTAATACTTGTTACTTCAATACTTAATAATTTTTTAATAGTTGATACTGTAACGCTTAATAATTCTTTAATACTTGATATTTCAATACTTAATAACTCTTTAATACTTTAATACTTAATAATTCTTTAGTACTTGATACTTTAATACTTAATAATTCTTTAACTCTTGATACTGTAATACTTAATAATTCTTTAGTATTTGATACTGTAATACTTAATAATTCTTTAGTATTTGATACTGTAATACTTAATAATTCTTTAATACTTGATACTTTAATACTAAATAATTCTTCAATACTTGATACTTCAATACTTAATAACTCTTTAATACTTGATAATTTAATACTTAATAATTCTTCAATACTTGATATTGTAGTACTTAATAATTCTTCATTACTTGATACTGTAGTCCTCAATAACTCTTTAAAACTTAATAAACGTAAAAAGTTGAAAACTCGTGCACCGTACCGTGAGCAAACAAACCCGTTTGTCTCACCGTTCGTTTCAACGTTTTCGCTTGTTTTCTCGTTCGCCCTGACTAGCCCCATCGGCCAGATAGCGAGCGCGTTCGAAAGGAAGCTGAGTGAATTACACTAAATGATTTATAGCGTTATAAATTTCTAGCCGTGGGATCGCGTTTATCTGCAACGATAGCGGGACAATGCCGTGGAAATATTCCAGGCTCGGTGCGCGCCGCTTTTGTTTGCACGTCCCACGGATGACATTTCGTTTCGACGACGGGGGCTACAGATGGAATACTAATAATGGAAAACGTGCTTTCTGTTTCAGATGACATAGAATGGGTTGGGTGGCGCTAGGGCGGTGTGCGGGTGGTGGCGGCCGCCTCTCGTCCGTCCTCTCGCTGTCTCTCACCTCCCTCGCAAGCTCCCTCATCTTCACCATCCTCTGTATCCTCACACTTGCCCTCACTCTTGTCACTCTCGTGCGTGCCGAGGACATGTACGTATTATTATTACGAATCACACGATTATTTATAAATTCACTTTCTTCGATCCGTCGAACCTGCTCTTAACTTCACCGATCGAGCTCGGCTCAAACTTTCCTCAGTAACTCTCGTTTTTGCAACTTCGAGAGCGATGAAAATCGCGTGGCGTATGAAAAAAATATGAAAAGTTTTGGCCGAGGTGGAGATCGAGAAGCTAAGAGAAAGTGATACTAGAGAGTAGAGGACATTGTGTTGCTTGTGATAGGATCGAGGGAGCGACATTATAGACGACGACAGCGTATGTGATGATCGAATAATACCGTGGGAAAGATTGAAACCCGCTCGCGACGAGATACACGATACAATTCTTTTTTTTTTTTTTTTTTTTTTTTTTTGCATGGAACATAGAGGATCGTCGTCGATGTCGCCTCGTATCATGTTCGAAGGCTCTTATACTTGTTTTACGTTACGATGTTGCGCGAACTTGTCCCTTGATTAACCGGGACACCGGTCGAAGCTAGCGGGATAAATTTGCGCTCGGTGGACTCGCTTCGAAATTTATCATTAACGACCGAAACGATAATGACGATGGACCAGAAGAGAGTCTCTCCAACGTGAGCGTGACTCGAGACAAAATTTATTGCCACGTAGGTGAACGTAGCGACTGCTCGTCGACTAAGGGATCACACTCTTGGGATCGTGAAACTGAACAGGGAATCGAATCGCTCACGCTCGACCGGCGTCCCGACGATTCGTTCGATTGCATCGTTACACGTTTAGCCCGTGTAGACAAGTTTGGATACCTAGTGGTCGCGATGTAGTCAGCGATCGAAGCAACAGATATTGAATAGCGAACTTACAGAATAATTCGATGATCGCTCGAAGGTAGAGGCTGTTCTTTTTCACGTATACATGTACGGTGCATTGTTCCCAACGAAGCTAACCGCGCAATTTTCTCTGAAAAATAATCTTTCTTCAAATGTTTCGAATAAAACTTACGTATGTACTCATGTTGTCCACGAATCTTGCAAAGTTGGTCATGCCACCAAGATTTCCTTTGTCTTTTCCTTTTTTTTATATAGAACTGTATATTTTTGAGTTCACAGTCTCGGTAGTTGGCGTCAAGACTAATTCAATTCGATTGATTGGAAATTCAAAAATATACAATTCTGTTTGAGAAGAGGAAAAATTACTTTGAAGTCTCGGAAGCACGACCACCCAGACAAGAATATTCGTGGCCACCATGAGACGTTCTTCTCGAAGCAACGTAACGTTTCGTTTCAAATATTTTTCTCTGTAGTTCAGGCGAATAGTTTAAGAGAAAGCTGTAAATTCGAAAATATACAGCTCTGTTTGAAAAAAGCAAAGATCACTTTGAAATCTCGGAACCACCCAGACAAGAGTGTTCGTGGCCACCATAAGACGTTCTTCTCGAAGCAACGTAACGTTTCGTTTGAAACATTTTCCTCTATGTAGTATACAGGCGAAAATAATTCAAGAGAAAATCGCTTGGTTAGCTTCGTACGGGACACCCTGTACATACATACATATTTATCTACATATAGTGCGTTTTAGTGAGCTGCGTAACTATCATGGAACAATTTTCCGTAGATCGTGTGAGTTTCCCTTTATAACGTGTGTAGCCGTAACGAATACGCATTCTCAGGGAAACCGATCTTTAAACACCTCGAAGGACGCGTGAAACGATGGCTCGACCTTCGGGGTGGCTGCAGAGAGAGAGAGAGAGAGGGAGAGATAGAGATAGAGAGAGAGAGAGAGAGATTCGGGAGTGAGATCCGACGAAACGAAAGGATAAAGGAGAAAAGAGAGCGAGGAAGAGGGAAAAAAATCCCCCGTGGTGGTTTTCTCGCGGGGCTGGCTACAATACGTTGTGTTGCAGCTTCGAGGAGGGCAAGTCGGACAAGGAGATCCTGGACAACCTGCTGCTGTCGACGCGTTACGACAAGCGGCTTCTGCCCCCGGTCCAAGGTACACTGAGGCCCCCGCCCCACACCCGTCAAGACGACTACACCCCTGACTACCTCGTACCCAATGACCCTGATCATCCAGAGCACCTCGAACACCACCGGCACCGCTACCACCATACAGCACCACACAACCACAGCTCACTGCTCACCCCTCGTCAAAAGGGTACTCTATATTAGAAATCGACCAGAAATCACTGCTACAGTCGGCATGACGAGAGAAACGAACGAAAGTGAGGAGATCCGGTTCTCTCGTCCTGTTTTACTCTTCGTTTCCTCCTCCACTTGTCTCTTTCCTTCTTCTTTTTTTTCTGTTTTTTTTTCTCTCTCTCTCTCTTTCCCTCTGTCGCGTGTCCGATTTGCAAAAAAAAAAAAGAAAAGAAAAGAGAGAGAGAGAGAGAGAGAAATATTATTATTGGAAAGTGGAGAGGAAGTAGTCGCGTTTGTTTTTTAAAGGAAACAGAGACGCGTGCGTACGAGAGACGAAGAGGGGAAAAGAGCAAATGGGTGGGGTGAGGGGGTGGGGGGGAAAAAACGAAGAAAAGGGAGTAGGGAGCGTGAATGAAAACGCGGAAGGGAAAAAGTAATAATCGGTCTCTTTGATATCGAGGCGAAAAGCCGGCGGGAATCGGGCGACCCGTCTGACCAATATCGGCCCAATATCACTGGCTGCTGCTGCTGCTGCTGCTGCTACTGCTACCCAATGGCCGCTCGCTGCCAATAGCTGTTTACCTCACCTCGTCGTCGCGAAGGCTGCCACCGTTCCCGAAATCCAATTCAGACCAGCGATAAATTCACAGTCCCTGGCAACCGGAATTCTTCCCGGGATTGAAATCATCTCCGTCATCCGGGCTTGCCAACATTTTTATCACCATAAATCGAATAAACTCGCCAGATGTCCGCGAATATATCTGAAATCTTCCACTCGCGATCGTCGAATTTCTCGTCGAGCGGTGCCGATTACATCGACTTCTCGTCCGATCTCTCGGGTAATTTCATCGACGAACATTCTTCGTTTCTAGCAAAGAAAGTTCTCCTTTCTTTTTTATTTTATTAACGACGCACTTGAATCTTGCACATTGACAAGAGTATGTTTTTTTTTTCTTTCGCCGAGGCGAAAACGCTGGCTGAAGGAAATAGAAAAAGAAAAGTCTAGTGGCTTCGAACGTCACGAAGGGGAATGTTTTGCGTCACCGCTTCAATAATAAATTTGAGATATGCGAGTCGGTGGTATATGGCCTAGATTTTGTTCGAATGTGTCAATTTGCTTGCCTCTTGGCAATTAATTATCGATCGAATGGAACGTTGCTTCCCGCGCCTCTATATAGCGAGACAAGCATGCCGCCGACGGAAACAGTTTGACGCGTCTGTTTCGTACTACAATTATAATGCCTTCGTCTCGCGTGACGCTGCGAGAAACAAGCTTGCTGAAAGCAACAATACCGTTTGAAATCGTTTCCCTTTGTAAGATCGAGTACATCTCGGCTCGAACGGGAATTTTATGAATTTTTAACTCGTCGATCCGTCGATTCAGCAACGAAGTATTATGTCAAAAAGGCGGGGAAGGGAAAAATCGAATTACGCAGAATGTATCGACGCGATTCAAAGAGAATAGAGTATTAGATTGTTCGGATGGTTCGTAGGTAAGCGTCAAACAAATTTTTCCACGGAATTCACATTTCGACAGAATAAAACCAGCTTCGTTGTTTGATAAAGTTTGTACATCTCGAAGTGAGGGCTCTTGAATATCTCTCGAAACTTAAAACAAGCAAAATTTCAATAAACAATTGTATAATTAAGAGTCTCTAATTACTTAAAATAAGTGTCTAATTTTAATAAACAAATTCAATGATTCAAAACAAGTTTAATTTTAACAAAACAAATTCACACCTTGAAACGTATACTTTTTGATATATTTGTTCATTATGTTGCAACATGCATTGTGCTGTTTGAGTCTCTCTCTGATGAGTAAACCAATTATTTTGTCATTAATTATAATATTATTATATTTATTATTATAGTTTATTATTATATAGTTTAGTATAATACTATTATAATTATGTAACGTTATAATTATAATTATAATTATATAATACTTATATAATTATTTTTTCACTAATTATAATATTATTATATTTATTATTATATTATTTAATATAATACTTATATAATTATTTTGCCATTAATTGTATAACATAAGTATTATACAATAATTATATAACATTTAATAATTATTTTGTCATTGTAATACAACAGTGTAGCACGGACTAGACACTTAAAGGGTTAATTTCATCAATTATCGAGAAAATGCCGCGAAATTTCCGAACAATCCGATACAGTCGAAAGAATTATAGAATATTCGCAGTTTTTCTTTCTCACGGTTAAAAAGTGAAACGAGCGAAACACAGTGAGTGTTTCCTTTCCGATCTGCGATGTTTCAGCGGGAGAAGGACCGAAAGTCAGACGGACCGCCCGAACCAGGCTCTCTTGCAAACCAAAACGTTCCGCTTGAACAAAGCTTTCGCACAGAGAGAGAGAGAGAGAGAGAGAGAAGCTTTTATCGAGATTTATCAAAGGATCGTTGCGTATGCGGCGGTAAACTGCCAGCCAGTAGCTCGCAGCTGTTACGCGTTAGCAAACTCGTTCGAGATAATTGCAACAGCTGTCGCGACGTGCACCTCCGTTTCCGTTTCAAGCGTTCTTCACCCTCGTTCTCTGTAGTCCACCGCGCGATCCTCGAATCGTCTAAAAACCCAAAAGTAGCAAAAAAAGAGAAACAAAAGAAACGAAAAGAGCGCGGACGTGTCGAAAAGTGTCTCTGCGATGCGAACTTTACGATATACGTAACTGATTATTTAATCAGTTAAATAATCAGTTAAGGAACTTAACTGTTTTGGTAGATATTTACACTGTATACGAGTCAATTAAGTAACGCAACCTTGAAACGTTTTAGTGCCACGGGCTATTTAAAAAGAGAACCACGTTGGATAGTGAAATACGAAATATATATTTTATAAATAATTATATATTTATACATATTTTATAAATATATTTTATAAATACATAAATATGTGTATATATACACACACACATACATATATATATACATATTTATACATATTTATACATATATATACATATATATACATATTTATACTTTTCTCATGATATTTAAATAGATAAATTAAATTTAACAAATATTTTTATATATTAAAATATTAATTCTTTTTATAATTTTTTATGAATAAATATTATGATGTAATATTTTTTTAATATAATATACATTTATATTATATCAATAATATTTAATAAAATATATTATATTAATTTAATTCAATATAATGTTTAATTAACTCTTTAATATAATATTTTTTATGAATAAATATTACAATATAACGTATGATATATATAACAATATGATATAATATATAATGTAACAAATATTATGAACAAATGGAAATACAAATATAAACGCTGAATGGCACTGAAACGGTTGAAGAATCGTGTTGGACAGTGCCATGCGACAGCGCTTCCCAAATACGCAAAGCTGTCTATTCACGCAGCTTTTTTTAGGTTTCGCGTGGTTTAGATTTTGATCGAGAAGAAAGTAATTAGGAGAGGAGACTTGAGTCTGAAGTACGAATGGCATCGACACGGTTGAATCAAACATAACGCAAACGAATCGAACAAAACGACTTGGCACGATGCTCGAGTGAAACCGCTCGAGGAAATGCTTAGGCAATCGACGTTAAGTAGTCGATATTGCAAACGTTGTTTCCGAAACAGTGGGCACTCCACGCTCTTCCGTATCCAACTGCTCGGCTTATCGACTTCCGCTTTTGTAGTCGACGAATTGTCAGCCAACGCTTTGATCTCGGCTAACATTGATCTGACTAACTGGCTGGCTGGATATTAATTAACCGTTTCGTCGAGAACGTTTATTTGGCAGTTGCGGCGAGGATGCAACGAATTGCGCGAATTCACAGTTCGATCGTGCCAAATTTCGTCGGTCGATCAAGATACGCTCGGGCACGCTGAAAGGTGGAAGGCGCGTGTTCAAAGCTGACAAGGTGTAACGCGATTCACCTTGCGGGTAGTTGCGAAAGTTTCTGCTGGCTCTCGTCGAAACAATTATGACGGAGAGATATAACGACTGTTTTTTTTTTTTTGTTTTTAAATATTGTCGTTTATCCATTTTTTTTCTTTCTATTTATTTGCTTCCAGTCATTTTTGATCAATCTCTGTGAAGATAATAATAATAATAATAATCAATAATCTTTCCTCCTTTAATTATTTAAAGAACAATTGGTTCTTAAGATCTGTGAAGTCGTATCAACGAACTGCGTTCGACTTGCTTCTCATTTGTGAACGAGTCGGGCCATTTGTATTAATTTCACCCCTTGCGCTGGCAACTGGTTCGCGGACCATAACGAGTGACCGGTATACAATAATTCGTCGTTTTTTTTTTTAAACTCGTCGATGTGATATCACCGGATAGAAATTATTAATAAATAATAAACTTGTCATTTGTTTTGCCTGGGTTGCATTTAAATGTACTTAAAAACTGAGAGACTGTGGACAAAAAAAATTGTCCATTCCAACGCAAGAGGTTGAACACGTGTCCCCTCCGATTTGCACCTTTATTGTCGAACGATCGACAAATATTTTTGCAAGCTACACGCTGGCAAAAATATTTGTCAACTGTGCCGCGCAAGCTTGTGCACACCGTTCGCCACGTATGCTGTTTTGCATAAGGTTGCAAGTTCTCCACGTGCCATTATTACGTGCTACTTCCACTTAGATCCGTATTCACAATTTACTCCACCTCTTGCGCTGGTAACTGGTCCGCGGACCGTAACGAGTGACCGAACCGTACACAATAATTCGTCTTCTTTTTAAATTCATCGGTATATCACCGAATAGAAATTACTAAGAAATAATAAGTTTATTATCTGCTTTGCCTGAATTATGTTTCAATATACTTAAAACTGAATATATATATAATAAAATAGTAAATAATAAAATAGTAAATAATAATACAGTAAATAATAAAATAATAAATAATAATAAATATGGATCGTCATTCCAGCGCAAGAGGTTAGAAAGAAGAAGAAAAAAAGGGAAAAGAAAAAGACAAGAAGCAGCAAAAACTTTTGCACCCACCCCAATATCTCATATCGCGTCACAGCGATTTCCTTTTTCGAATTTTTCAATTTTCGACTCAAAGGTAAAAATAGGGGAGGAGGGTGGGGGAGGTCGGTAACTGATCGTGTGAAACGGTTTTCCCACCGGTTGGTCTGGTAAAGTGCCCATCAGGAAGACAACGTTTTACCCTCTGTGAAAGAAACGTCTCGGGACACAAAGGGACGGGTTTCTCTTTTGTATCGGTGGGAGCGGGAAAGCTGCGACGACGCCCTCGAGCACCGGCATCATTTGTTCAGCCAGCGAATGTAAAGAAAGCGCGAGCTTTCGAAAGTGCGGGAGCGCAAAATGAAAGGAGAATGGGTTGGGGGAGGGGGAGAGGGGTGGTAGACGAGACTGGAGAATCGCTGGAGAAAACAACTCTCGCGTATCGCCTCGCTCGACACTTCTCTCCGGGACACTTTCAATTGCGGCGACGAAAGAGACACGTTGATTGCTTGTTTCGTGCTAAGCACACATCTACTTCGCGTTCTACGTGGCGGAATAAAACGGGTGAACCCGCGGGTGGGCGGGATGAAAATCACGAGCGACGACGAGAAATGTACGATCTCGCGCGTCGACTGGCGGCTGGAAAATTGTTTTAAAATATTTGGAACTTTGCGTAAATGAGTTCGCGCGATGGTGATGACCAGACGAGAAAATTTTCTTTGCTGGGAAAGAAAAAGAAAAAGACGATTCTGAGAATTCTTCTTCGAACATTTCAGATCACCGTGAAATTTATTTACAGAATTGTATAAGATACAGAAAAGAGAGTAGATTGAAATTTATACTGCTTGTATAAAAATTTACATTGTTTGAGGTAGATGTGTATTGTTTTCATAAAAATTTATATTGTTCTATGAAGTTTATGTTGTTCAAGGATAGATATATTGTAGATTGTTTTTGTAAAAATTTATATTGTTTAAGGGTGGGTAAAAATTTATATTGTTTTATAAAATATTATTCAAGAGTAGATATATATTGTTTTTTATAAAAATTTATATTGTTTAAGTGTGGATAAAAATTTATATTATTTTATGAAATATTATTGAAGGGTAAATATAGATTGTTTTTATAAAAATTTATATTATTTAAAGTTATAGGTTAAAATATTGTTTATAAAATATGGTTTAATATATCATTCAGGGGTAGATATAGATTGTTTTTACAAAACTTTATATTGTTTTATCAAATTTATATTGTTCAGGTTAAATTTTATATCGATCGTGAATGGTAAAGAATGTTCAATAACTAGTTGAAAAATTTAAACGAAGATGAAAATAGTACGTCTCTTCGTTTCAATTCTCATTCTGTATCTTAAAATAGGATTTTCCTGTAGCACGTGCACGTTGGCAAGATGATGCAACATACCGAAGTGAAGTGAACCGATATAATAATAGATTAAGCTCGGAAATTCACTGAACTGAAAGACATACTGCCAATGTTCCTTTTAGTAACTATTTTCTGCTGTTAATCGTCAAGTGAAATTGTGTCAAGGTGACAACTAGTACGAAAGTACTGTGAAAAATCAAAATTTCTTTCCGGAGAATATTCTCATCCCCAGAGCTGTTCTTTGGCGGGGTGCAGGGAGAGGAAAAGTTGTTCATTCACCAGGATAAACGTGAAACTACATTCGCGCGAAAATTCTGAAAAATTTCCCGGAATTTTCCGGCTGAACTGAAGGCGCTAACGAACTGAAGGGAGGGAAATTGAAGAGCAAAGTGACGCGTCGTTCGTACGGCGGTGAATATGAAATCCGGTGGACGGGGTAGCAGAGGGTGAAGAGTCGCGTCGCTGACAAAACGAACAAGACACGAACTCGAACTGCATGGAAACTTCATTATTTAAAGTTCATCAGAGACGAGTTCGTGTGCAGCGCAATGCGCAGCTTCCTGACGCCTTTTCTCCGACGTTACAGCCGAGAGCATAACTGTATCTACGTACGCAACGACAGACCTCATGCATGCCACTTTTTTTTTTTTTTTATAGCCATTGACATTCACAGGTATATAAAAAGGAATATAGTTGTACATAAGCTCGAGCGAACTCGAACAATTTTTTCGATCTCGTTCGAATGCCTTTTCTCTAGGCCAGAGAATTAAACACTCGTTGAATTGAAGAAAATTATTTCAAAATTTGGCATAGTCAGGACGAACTTTACTTTTTTTGGTATAATTAAGGAAAGATTCGTGTTACTGCAGATGGTTATTAATTATCGGTACAGTTATGTCCTTCGTGCTGTACGATTTTCATTTTCTGTGCAATTTTTTTCACTTTGTTTCTTTTTTCTCAATTCCTTTCCCTTTTTTCTCCTTTGCCGATGCGAACATCGAGGTCAGGAAGAACGTGCGTCTAACGCTTTCGCGAGGAATTTGGCAATGGTCTCGAGTCAATTGATCGTGTACAGTAATTGAGCATCCACCGGCACGATTTTCCTTTTATCATTTTATCATTGAACGAACATTGATTCGCGTTCGTGCGCGCAGGATCAATGTTGAAAATATTCGTGTCGTCGACAGCACAAAATATGATGCTGCCTTTTTCTCGAGAAATATACGTTCCGTAACTCTCTCCTTTCTTCCCTCCCAAAAAAAAAAAAAAAAAAAAAAAAAGAATACTCGATTTCGCGAGACAGGTGTTAATTCCGTCCCGATGGAAGTGGAAGTTCGCGTAGGAGGAACAAGATGAGACGTGGGCAAGAGTTGTTGGGTGTCACAGAAATATTCACACACTGAGACTCTCACGAAATGAATACAACCTTCACATTCCCGTTGCTATTCTTTTTTGCTGTTCGATCGGACAACAAATCGCTCGTAAAAAAAAAAAAAGAAAAAAGAAAAAAGCAAAATGCCAATTTGTCGGAATCGTAACGTAAATTTTTTTTCAGAAATGGCTTTTTTTTAGAGAGAGAATGAGAGAGAGAGAGAGAAAGAGAGAAATAAAGGAGAGGATAGAGATGCGAGATAACCGCTTTATTTTTTTAACCCAGATCTCTGGATCTGGTTGCGGGTGAAAAGAATCGTAAATTTCGGGAATTTCGTGTGAAATGTGTCGTATGCAAATAAATATTGGCAGACGTTGGAGAAATTTACCGAGTTTCGAACGTTTTTAAAATCGTTTTTAAAATTATTAGCCTCTCGTGCTGGAATGCCACGCACGTCGAGAATATTTGCCCTAAAATTGCAATATTTTATTCATTTAGCATTTATTTTGTTTCGAGTGTATTGAAATAATAATCCAGGCAGAAAACAAAGAATAAATTCATTACCTCTTAGCAATTTCTATCCAGTGATACGCACGATGAATTCAAAGAAAAGACAATTTATTGTGTACGGTTCGGTCACTCGTTATGGTCCGCGAAACCAGTTACCAGCGGATGATTAAAAGAGGTTAAAAGTATCCAAGTACGCGTGTCTTTCATACGTGTGCAATGTATAGTCATTAAATCGCAATCAACAGCGCAATATAATATCTATAATTGTCATATAATTTCTTCTTTGATTCTTCGCAAAGAAAAGGCGAGATAAATCAAGCAGATCGAGGTTACTGATTGAACAAATGACAATTGCGAAGATATTCTTCGATTCACTACCTCATTTTTCGAACAACGTACCAGAAATATACACGAGCGTGTCAACGTCGTGGCGCGCGTAAATCAAAACAATTTCTCTGGCGCTTCGCGTTTTCTCTACCCTCTCCTCAGCCACGGTGATTCGTCGTTCTTGCCTTTTTTTATCGTTCCATCCGCGTGACAAAGTGAGACTGTCGCTCGACAGAGAAGACAAAAGGAAAGCTATGAAACGCGAAACGCGCGGCGGGAAGGAACAAAGACGGGCGAACGCAGGATCGAACAGTTACACCGATCGATAGAAAAGAAAAGAAAAGAAAAAAAAAGAAAAGCAAGAAAAAAAAAAGGATGAGACGTGGGCAAGGGGTTGTTGGGTGTTACAGATGCGGATTTCTGCTGCGGAATGCGATGGCCTGGTGACGCCACCGGCCTGTCGAACCGGTCGTCGACCTCCTCTAACGACCCCAAGAACCAGTACAAGAACCAGAACAATAACCACTACACGTCGCACCAACACCTTCGCACCCACCTTCGCGGTCCGTCCTTCTGCTTTTACTTCTCTCGTAACCTCGTCTAGAGAAATAATTAAGACCACCACAGACTCTTCTTTTTTTTTTCTCACTCTCCGAACCGACCCATTCAGCTCCGACGCCGCGGGTTTTTTTTCTTTTTTTTTTTTTTTTTTTTTTTTTTCTTCAACTCTGTTCCCTATCGGTCGCGTCGGTCGTCGAGACACACGTACATGAATCTACACATTTGTTTCTTGCATTCGTTCGTTCGTTTCGATTATTCTTTTATGCCTCGCCACTATCGCGAGGCCCTCCGCGGGCGTGTACGTTTTGATCGTGTGCAGAGAGAAAGGGATCGAATCCTGAATGGGTTGCCAGTCAGAATTTCTGTACCGAGGGTTTATAGGTCGATCGATTTCTCTTTTTCTTTTCTTTTTTTTTTTTCATTGGAACTACATTTTCCATCGTCTATACATGTATATGTGTACACATTCTTGTCAACAATGAGGAAAACGACCTCGGGCTGTTTGAAAGCTACCTCTCGTTCTTGGCTCTATATTTTCAACGCTGGAACTTTTAACCTAGGTCAAAGAGATTTGGCTCCTTTATTTGTCCAATTACGAGAGTTTCGAAAAACTCTTGTCGCTGATAATATTTGTCAAACATACGATCACGTATCTGCCTGTCTAATTTCGATCTCTATGGAACCTACGTACAGGGTGACCACTGAAAAATTGAAGGGTTTGAAAAAGTCATAACTTTTCAAAATGGTGGTCAAAATTTGAGGATCCATTAATTATATCTCCAGATAAAATAATAAAACATCAAAAAGACATGTGTCTGTGATGACTTTAAGTGGAGTAATATATATATACACCTCTGCTGTATTTACTCCGCCTAAAATCATCACAGACACATGACTTTTTTATTTCTTATTATTTTTTTATTTTTTATATATGTATATATATATTTTTTTAAATAATTTATATATATATAAATTATTTATATATTATATATATGTATATAGCATCTCTACTTTTAGAGGTGTCTTATTTTATATAATAGCGACACACGTGTTTGTGTTTGCTGTTGTACAACTTCAGCTTATATATATTTTACTCACATATATTAGCTTTTATATATATTACTTATCCATTAATTATATCTCCAGATAAAATAACAAAACATCAAAAAGACATGTGTCTGTGATGACTTTAGGTGGAGTAATATATATATATACACCTCTGCTGTATTTACTCCGCCTAAAATCATCACAGACACATGACTTTTTTATTTCTTCTTATTTTTTTATTTTTTATATATGTATATATATATATTTTTAAATAATTTATATATATATAAATTATTTATATATTATATATATGTATATAGCACCTCTACTTTTAGAGGTGTCTTATTTTATATAATAGCGACACACGTGTTTGTGTTTGCTGTTGTACAACTTCAGCTTATATATATTTTACTCGCATATATTAGCTTTTATATATATTACTTATTAACTTTGATCAGAGTGAAGGCTGTTACAATCATGGATGCCTAATTTAGTCACTAGGTGTTTGTTAAGACCAAGCACACATATGTACTTATATATATATATATATATATATATATATATATATATATATATATATATATATATACATCTGACATAAAGATTAACAGTCACTCTATAACAGTCTGCAAAAATTATTATTGTCTTGTATCGTTCAGTTTTTCAGTGACCACCCTATACGTGTTACGTGTTACACGTGTGATATCGAAGACGGCGATAGTTCTAAGCGTTGAGAAAAGCCTCTTGATCAAATTTCACTTTCGATCGTCTCCGCCCGAGCAAACTCGTATCTCGGACTTGGCTTCGAGATATACCGAGTGATTCGATCGAGAATGGAAAGCCTGGACGTCGAAGAATTCGACCTAGACCCTCGACGAGTGAAATCTTTCTGGTTTTCTTTTTCTCTTCCACGTTATTGCGCGAAATTGCGATTCGAAAGCGGCTGGAAAGTTTGTTGGTAGACGCGAAGCTCGAGACGGGACATTCGTGCTAAGAGGACGTAAAGGAAAATAAAAAAAGAAGGAAAAGAGTTGCTTACTGATCGCGGTTATATCTAACAGGTTCTTACCGAGCCTCGTGTTTCGTGTTCGATCTGCCCCGCCGATTAATGCTCGTTTCCACGACGTAATGATACACCGTCTGTTATCGAGAACAAACGCGGCGCAGCGAAACCGTCGATAACGTGTCGATTTTCTTTCTTTTTTTTTCCTCTATTCTTTGTCGCGTAACTGGACTATGCAGGAGACTATGCACGACACGCACAGTGAAAGGCATAACCAGAGTCACGTAACTACGCAGGTTTCTACTTTATTTCAAATTAGTTCTCGCTTGAAGATTGAACAGTAAGATGTGCAAGAGAGTAAAATATTATAACGAAACTTTGTGGACGATCGAAGATTAATTGAAACGACGTTTAATTTTGTTTAACTGCCCTTCTATTTGTCTTGTCAGTCGTTTGATTAAATTAAACGAAATTACATTTTTCAGCTACAATTCGGTATTCAATTTAATTTTTCTCCTTAATCAGTAAAATTAAGACGAGATTCAAGATGATGCTTTTGATTCATTCATTTTCCGTTCGTTCTCTATTTGTTTGCTATGTATTGAGAATTTTGATTGTATTGAAGTGTAGTTTATTTTAGATAGACATAATTCAAGATGATACTTTTGATTCATTCATTTTTCGTTCGTTCCTTATTTGTTTGCTATATATTGAGAATTTTTTGAAGAAGAATATATTGAGAATTGTGTTGAAGCGTAGTTTATATCAAAAATTATATTTTTATAGATACAATTCAGAATATATTTTATAGATAGAATTCAAGATGATACTTTTGATTCATTCATTTTTCGTTCGTTCCCTATTTGTTTGCTATATATTGAGAACTCTTTGAAGAAGAATATATTGAGAATTATGTTGAAGTGTAGTTTATATCAAAAATTATATTTTTATAGATACAATTCAGGATATGTTTTATAGACACAATTCAAGATGATGCTTTTAATTCATTCATTTTTCGTTCGTTCCCTATTTGTTTGCTATATATTGAGAACTCTTTGAAGAAGAATATATTGAGAATTATGTTGAAGTGTAGTTTATATCAAAAATTATATTTTTATAGATACAATTCAGGATATGTTTTATAGACACAATTCAAAATGATGATTTTGATTCATTCATTTTTCGTTCGTTCCCTATTTGTTTTTTTTTTTTTGCTATATATTGAGAATTCTGGTCGTATTGAAGTGTAGTTTATTTCGACAATTATATTTTTATAAATACAATTCAAGGTATATTTTATACATGCAATCCAAGATGATGCTTTTCATTCTTTCACTTTTGTTTGTTTCGTATATTGAATGTTATCGTTGTTCGTTTACTATATATATCAAGAATTCTGATCGTACAGAAACGTGGTTTATTTCAAAAACTATATTTTTATAGACAATGGTGTCTTTTACAATGGTTCAACATCAAGACGGCACGATTAGTCTCACATCGAAGGAACGAATATTTCTCACACTCGCAAACGATTCGCAAAACGAGATCACTCATTCAGATCACTATTCGATCAATCGCATCAACTCAAATTGATTAATCTCAATTATAACTGATATATAAATACTCTTGTCACATCTTACTGCTAACTGTCACAGGAAATAATTCACATTAACATTTTCGTTACATTTCCTTTCGTTTATACTCTTCGCTGTGCGCTTCACCGAAGCAATTGAGATCAAACGAGTAATATTGTTATCAAGTTCCGAATCTTTCAAACGATTTATCCACCGCCTTGCCTCGGGAGGCTCGGTTGATTTTTCGAATGATTTTCGTCGACGTGCGAATTTCTAAATATTGTCCACACTCCGCACACTCCTCGTTCCACATTCCACCTGTGCAAATCTTTATCACACGACCGACGTATCACAAGCATACTAGACAGAGTCGCGCGTTTGGCGTGTCGTTTGCGTAGCTGAATGCGTTGGCAGTTATCAGATCGGTGGTTGGGACTCGTTAGACGGGTGACATTTTATCAGAAACGGGTAGCAAATGATTGGTTCGATTTTACCCTCCCTTCCCTCGTGTACGTTGTCACAGCACGTTGGCACATCATTGATTAGAGAACGGGGCAGAGAGAATCAACGAGAACGAACGCCAGACGGAGCATCGCTGCAACGATCATTTTGTTTCCGTTTCCATTCCCACTCCCATTCCTATTTCCGTTGCCGTTTTCCGTTTTCCGTTTCCGTTGCGAGCGATCCTCTTCTCGATCGAATGTCGCCGTGCTACCGCGCCTCTCGACGACCGGTTCTCGAGTCCTAACTCTCCGACTACGAGCTTCACACAACTGTACAGGGTGTCCGTAAAGTCTCTTTACAATTTCAAGAATTTTCTACAAGAGACGTATGTATTCAAATTTCCTTTTCTTTTTTTTTTTTTTCTTGCCTCGTTTAATACGCCTCTATATGGGCCCATCAAGATGGTACTCGATTTCTTACACGATCGACGTTTTCCTCCACTCCTCCCTCTATCCAACACTGTCCCTGTCTCCATAAATTTCTTGTGCCATGCACGAGATCGATGGACGTGACGGTGGATCTCTTCCATACTTGGTTCTGAAGTTTCGCCGAGTCTGCAGATCCGATTTCGTTTCAATAAACCACGATACACACTGTGCCTTCTCTCGAGGAGTGGCCATTTTGTAAGGGGTTCGTTCAACAGTATCTTATTCGTCAACAGGGTACCTGAAATGCAACGTGATGAAAACCTTGATAACCACCGAGTATGTGAAACAAATCTGACAAAGATATCTCATCGATTGCCTTTGTAATAAATTTTTGAAATTGCAAAGAGACTTTATGGACACCCACATGGAATTATGTCAAAAGATATCGAACAAAGGTACGGGACATCACTGATCTAAAGCAGAAGATCACTGATGCCATTGCCACCATTGATGAGGATATGCGAACGTGGCAAGAAATCGAGTGCTTCGTGCAACTAATGATGCCCATATAGAGGTGTATTAAATGATGCAGAAAGAAAAAAGCTTAAATATATACTTCCATTTATCTGTCTTTTCATTTGCCTTTGTAATAAATTTTTGAAGTTGCAAAGGGACTTGTATGGACACCCCGTACATATAAATACAAACACTTGAGACTAGTGGCAGCATGTGCACAGCATGGCTCTTAACGACGCTTTCGCAAAAATAATAACAGTAGAAAGCTTGCGGCAGACGTAGAAAAGACTAAAGCGAAGACGAGGTCTGAAAGATCTGCGAGATTTCAGATCTCGAGATCGCACGATGGTCTTGCCTTCGATCCACGCAAAGTGAAAAACAGTTCCTGAAAGAAGGGGGGGGGCCCACGATTTAGAAGGTCAGCTCGCACGAGTTAGGGAAACTCGCGGCTTTACTTCCCTGCTTCGCTTCAAAACTGAACGCGTTTGCAAACGAGACGCGACTTGAGGATTCGAATGTTTTTTTGTCAGTCTAACTTTCTTCTGAAAAGTAACGCCGAAATTCCCTTCCCCGATGCGAGACGTCTCCCCTCCGAAGAATGTTTTTCTTTTCGAGTTAGCGTGTGCTCTTCTGGTGAACTGCTTCGACCACATCGTGAGCGACCGGCGGAGCGTCATAATTTCAATCGTGCACTGTGTTTCAGGAACCTTGACCGTGAACGTGAGCGTGCTGTTGCTAAGTTTGGCCTCACCCGACGAGTCCAGTTTGGTAATTAATAAACAAATTTCGCCACTTCTCGAAGTCGTTCGCTCTCAACGATCGATATTACAGAAAGTTAGGATAGCGAACGATTCCAGTTGATTTCTACGTTTATTGCGTCAACCTCTTGCGCTGGAGTGACGCTCGGAAGGAAAAGAAAGCGGCGAATTGTTGTATGTACGGTCACTCGTTATGGTCCGCGAACGTCGAAGGTTGCCAGCGCGAGGGGTTAAGGACAGAAAACAAGCTAAGTTGTTCTTTTTTAAATTCACTCCAGAAAGAATTTGTCTCGGTCAATTTTTATCCAAACTGAAAGATAGCAAATTGAATGTTTGCAATTCGTAATTCTCGTATCATACATTTTTTTTTTTTTTTTTTTTTTTGGAATTTTAGTTGCAACCAGATCGCAGATTTTCGTGCACTTGTGGAAATGATATGCAAAGATTGCATAAAATATATAAAATACTCGCGCAAAATAACTTTCCATCTAGATTCCACGCATCTTTCTAATCGTCGTTACAAAAACGAGTAAAATTGCACAGACATCCGCAGTCTAGTTACAACTAGAGCAATTCTTAATTTATAATTGAGAGTAATTAAATTCTTCATTTACAATTGAGAGTAATTCAATTAAATTCTTCACTTGTAATTGAGAGTAATTCGATTAAATTCTTCACTTGTAATTGAGAGTAATTCAATTAAATTCTGAATTTGCAATTGAGAATAATTGAATAATTGAATTCTGCATTTGTAATTGAGAATAATTGAGTTTTACAAATTCTTAATTTATAACAACCATATCAAAAGTGAAGACGAAAATCAATGTCAAAAACGGGCAACAATCATTCCCCAATGGGTGAATTTCACATCGTGTTTTGTCCGAGGAAACAAATTGGATCGTTGAAACTTACCGTTCGGTTAAGTTGGAAGAACAACGAGGCCCGTCACTCGTTAATGATAAATCCTTTTTTGCGGAATGCACCAGGTGCGCCGAAGCCGGTTAGAAACATGCCGAGACCTTTGTAACGATTTCTTCTCTCTTTCTCGCGTTTGCCCTTGCAGAAATACGAGGTGGAGTTCCTGCTGCAACAACAGTGGTACGATCCGCGATTACGGTACAGCAATCGGTCGCAGTACGAGTTCTTGAATGCGATTCATCATTACGATGATATCTGGTTGCCGGACACGTACTTCATAATGCACGGAGACTTCAAGGACCCGCTCATACCAGTCCATTTTGCCCTTCGGATATATCGCAACGGCACGGTCAACTACCTTATGCGGTATTCATCCCCCATTCTCTCTTCGAAAATTAATTCGCCTTTACGTTGATAACCCCTTAAGGGCTCGCTGAATTTTAAGGGACCACGTATACATATGTATGTACGTGTATCGAAAAGTATTTTTTATTTTATTATTTTGTATTATACGATTGTTTTTATCGTGTTTTATTCAATACTGTGTTATTATTTATTATACTGTAGTATTATTTATTATTTATTATACTGTATTATTATTTATTGTTTATTATTTATTATACTGTATTATTATTTATTGTTTATTATTTATTATACTGTATTATTATTTATTATTTATTGTTTATTATACTGTATTATTATTTACTATTTATTATTTATTATACTGCATTATTATTTATTATTTATTATTTATTATACTGTATTATTATTTATTATTTATTATACTGTATTATTATTTATTATTTATTATACTATATTATTATTTATTATTTATTATTTATTACACTGTATCATTTACTATTACTTATCGCATTGTTTTAAATTATATTATATTATTACGTATACTACACTATTTTATTACATTAATTTATTCAATTTATTTATTTATTTATTATAACACGATATAATCTATATTCCGTTATATTATTTATATCGTATTATTTTATGTTACAAATAATATTATTATTATTATTTACATCGTATTATTTTATGTTATATTACATTCTATGTGCGTTTATGAAATGAGGTGCCATTTCTCGAAAGAGAAATGCTCTCGTTTTCTGCGCGTATAAAATTTGTTCAAAGCGAACTTGAATTTTGCGATAATTATTATTTAGAATAGAGATACATTTTTCAGCGGCGACTCATCCCACGGTTAAAAAAATTAACTTTTTACTGCACGTGCTACGTTATCATTGTCACTCGACGTTAACTTCCGTAGACATTTGCAAGAAACTTCAATTTTAGTTAGTATTATATTACATTTGGGTTTTTGGTCTGTGGTCTTCTTTCGTAACGCGTAACAGTTTTTTTTTTTTTTTTTTTTTTATAAACAGAATTCAAAAATAAAATGGCAGTTCACTAACAAAGAGACAATTGCTCGAAACAATTCGACGTCACATACACGCACGTGCAATGTAACAATGGTTTAAAGTTTGCATTGTTACCTCTCCTCGTGCAATACGACAGAATTAAAAAGTAATTGTTACGCATGGACGCGTAGAAAATAAAAAAAAGAGAGTGTAAAACGATGTGTAGCTAGATTTGAAATGAAATATGTATCTCGAGTATCATTTGGCACAACGTGAAAGCGAATATGGAACAATTTCATGAGCAAACTTTCGATCTTGTAGGCGTCATCTCATCTTATCCTGCCAGGGTAGACTCAATATCTTCCCTTTCGATGACCCACTGTGTTCATTCGCGATCGAGAGCAGTAAGTGAATACTTTACTAGAGTTTCTACGTTCCTCACGAATTATTTGTATAAAAAAAAGAAAAAAGTATGACAGCCTGTCGACGACACTTTGACCTGATTAATCGATTCTGTGCATCTCTCTTCAGTATCGTACGAGCAAACGGCGATCACGTACGTGTGGAAGAATGACGAGGGTACGTTGCGGAAGAGTCCTAGTCTAACGTCGCTGAACGCATACCTCATTAAGAACCAGACAATCACGTGTCCGATCAAAGTAAGCTGGAGAGGTGAGTTAAAGCGGTTTATCCTTTCGAGAAACGGGATACTTGGTATTGACAGAAAAAAAAAAAAACGAAAAAGAAAAAAGAACGTAGACGAAAATAAATAAGGCAATGTACGACGATATAATCGAGATACGAGAATTCTCCGAGTTATCATCGTTCAGTTTCAATTTCTTGGAATGATCTAAAGATGGGAATCATAGTTGGTCGTTGTGTATAAAGTATTCACCCCGAAGCGAAGAAAATACGGTCGAATTTACGAATCTAACTTCAATCAGGTGAGAATTGAAATATCTGTCCCGATTTAATTTCTGAAGATCATTACAATTATTGAAAATATTGTCAGAAATAATAATGTATTGTTAATGAAAAATATGTCGTAAACTGTACGATGATACTCTTAATAGATTACGGTATGACAAATGCATCGTTAGGTCTATCGAGTTATCATCAAATCAAATGGTCGAAGCGAATAAGACCAAAAGCAAAAGAAAGAAAAAGGAAAAATGAAAAAGAAATGTCGCCGAAATTATATACCATTTTCTATTCGTTATCTATCAGTTCTCTTTTATGATTTTTACTGCATCCTTAAATAACACGCTTCTGTACTGTTGCATTGCACTGAACACGGCCATTTCGTTAGCCCACGAAAAACGATTTTAGTGTCGCTTGTACACGCACTCGAAGACACTCGAGTTCAACTTTTCTCTCTATATATATACATATATATATACATATATATATATATATATATATATATATACATGTATACGGTGACCAACGAGCCGATCACTATCTGCTTTGTACTCATCATGTACTTGTTAGATCATCCTGAAAGTTTTCGCAGTTTTGAACCATCAGTTGTTCCCCAAAACGACATACATTTCGATGAAATACAATATTTTTACGTTATTGATAACAAAATAACAATAACAATATAAAAATAATAAAATGGTAAAAGAAATACCATCGCATTCAAATATTACCAATTCACAGATATCGGTATGCAGAAAAGATTTGTTGAAACTATTTGCAAAATTTACAGAAATGTAATAAATTGACAATCGTTTACATAGTACTATTCACAGTAAAAATATGAAACAGAACATTTTTATAATAATATAAAAATAATAAAATGGTAAAAAAATACCATCACATTCAAATATTACCAATTCACAGATATCGGTATGCAGAAAAGATTTGTTGAAACTATTTGCAAAATTTACAGAAATGTAATAAATTGACAATCATTTACTATTCACAGTACGAATATAAAACAGGAGATTTTTATAATAATATAAAAATAATAAAATGGTAAAAAAATACCATCACATTCAAATATTACCAATTCACAGATATCGGTATGCAGAAAAGATTTGTTGAAACTATTTGCAAAATTTACAGAAATGTAATAAATTGACAATCATTTACTATTCACAGTACGAATATAAAACAGGAGATTTTTATAATAATATAAAAATAATAAAATGGTAAAAAAAATATCATCACATTCAAATATTACCAATTCACAGATATTGGTATGCAGAAAAGACTTGTTGAAACTATTATATTTGCAAAATTTATAGGAATGCATTGAATTAATAATAATTTACATATCCTCTTCATAGTACGAATATAGAGCAGAATTTTTAGCATCGCTCCTCAGTTCTTAAGTGTTTCTCTTCAACGAAATTATCAAAAAAAAAAAAGAAAAAACTGACGAGATGAAAGTGATCTCGGGAGAGATTCCATAGATACACGATCATTGAACTCGTTTGAAAGGTTATTCAAAGGTCACTCAAGGACAAAGGTCGCTAAAGGTTCCTCGAAGACGAGATGAGACAAGAGTATTCGAAGTTTCTTTCTACCTCGTCAATTGCACCTTTGGTATAAAAGTTTCTTTCCTATAAATTATTACAACGAGACATTTGCTCGCTTATATCACATTTTTTTCCCCAAGGAGACGGTTCAATAAATTAGCAGAAACTTTCAGGATAATCTGAACGACTTGAATCCTGGATGTCTGAGTCCAGACAGTTTTGCTATCGTTAGAGAAAACTCTCGCCGAGAGAAAGTACAGCGAAAGCAATCGTAATTCTTTCTGGCTGAGTTTGGAAACCTTCGTAGTGTCTAATGTACCGAGGAAGAATCGCATAATCCACCTGTTAATAGGTCGATGCACCTGACAAGTGCTGCCTTTAATCCTTTGAATCTTTGCTGCACTACTGGTAAATTCACTCATCGTTTCCAACGATGACATTGAATTACCAAAAGATAACAATACATTTCTGGTACCCAATTCGATATTTCGATATTTTGTCCGACTCATGTCAACTCTGTTGATCATGGACCATGGTCCTACAACGTCGCTCTTTGATCTATACTTGATCACTCGTTTCTCTTCAAGATACAGGCGCAAAGGGGTGAAATTTCCTCGTCTCGAGATCCCAGAGGAGCTGGCGATTTCCTCTGTCCTCGAGCTCTCCTCTCGATAAGTACTTTTCACTAAGAAGAAAAAAAAAAAAGAAAGAAAAAGAATATCGATCATTCCGTTTTCTCTCGTTCTACTCATCCAGGTTCCTCCGCGGTCATCATCTTGTTACCAGTTTTTTTTTTTCTCTTCCCGCCCTCTCTCGTTTCTCGCATTTCACTCGGTCTCTATTTCGTTTCCAACGACACCGGAATCAACACGAACTCTCCGAGCTAGTTAGAATCTCGTTAACCGCGTTCGCGATCGTTCTTTCTCGCAAAAAAAAGAAAGAAAAAACAAGAAATCACCGCAGGTAAGTTGCAATGCATGCGCCGTGCACATCGATGTGACGTTGCTGTTTCTGTTTCTTTTCTTTCTTTCTTTTTTCTCTCTCTCTTTTCTTTTCGATGCCTGACTCGTTTCTTGCACTGCATCAAACCTGAATGACACTACTACGGTAGGATGCTTTTGTCTCTACTCTATGGAAGATCGCGACGCGTTCTCGTGAATTTTCGTTCACGCTTTATTCCACGCGTGCGTAGGTCCGACTAACAAACGAGAAAGGAGATACGGTACGACCGACTGAAGAAAAAAAAAGAAAAAAAAGAAAAAAAGAAGAAAGAAAAAGAGAAAGAAAAATTATGAAACCGATGATCGGTTCGATTGAGCGAGCGTGAGAATGCGTACGCGTGATCGTTAATTACTGATCGAAAGAAACGAAAGAAAAAAAAGTGTAACAGAAAGAATAAACTCTGCATGTGACGTAGCTATAAAAAATACCTATAAAAAAAAAAAAAAAAAAAAAGAAAAAGAAAAAGAAAGGAAAAACGTTCGTTTTCTGTTTCTATCTTTCTTTCTAGCTGGCGTAGATACATCTCTTGTATGTACACATATTGTCTTTCTCTCTCTTTACGTGTGTATATACAGATACCTATATATGTTTGTACATTAATACATATATATATATATATATATATTACATATATTTAGATGTGAATATACCTATCTAGATTAATTATATAGCCCTCTAGAAAGTGCATATTGGCAACCTTGGTTCCTGTCTCGCTTTGTAACCGAGCCCGCCGTGGTTTGCTTTTAGGGTGAGGTCTTCAGTTTTTCTCAGTGACCTGATATTACTAACGCCCCCCCCCCCCACACCGACGCCATTCTTTCCCTCTGTGCTCTTGTCTTCCCCGCACCGTCGTGTCGTCGCGAGTCTCTTCAAATTATACATTATACTATATATATATACCACACATATATGTATATATACATACATTACGTTTATATGCCTCTCGCTCGTGTCACACGAGTCTTTGATACTCGTCGCTTTTGATTGGACAAATTGGATCTTGCGATAATTTCGACGATTGCGAAAAAAAAAAAAAAAAGAAAAGAACAACGACGATTCGGACTCGAGGACTTTTCCTTTGCGTTGTGAAAAAAAAAAAAGAAAAAAAAAGAAAGAAAAAGAAGAAGAAAAAGTGTGCTGCTGATAGTTTTTGGCAAATCAATTGCAGAGTAACACACCTCGTACGAGCTAATTTGAGTTTTCCCGTAAACCACGTTTACCTTTGGTTTATAAGCTTATAAGCTCTTTAAACAGCTTTCGCAGCTAGTGAGAGAAGCTTGAACGTTTTTGTCGAAAGCGTGATACCTGCAGCTTGTGTGGAGTGTAACCACACGGAGTATCGTCGTTTACTCTGTTTTGCCGTTGTATAGAGAGATCGACATTTGCTCGCTAACCACTATAACGTGAAACATGGTGAAAGATCGTTTTCGTTTCAGGTTTCGCAGTGAAGCGGAAATCCCCCTCTTATCCCCTGATCCGGAATGAAAATTCTCCCCCCTCCCCCTCTCCCCCCACTCCCCCTTCCCCACCCACCCACCCACCCCTCAAAAGAAAGAGAAAAGAAAAAAGGAAAGATAAAAAAGAATGCTTCCGAGACGAACGGTCAATTGGGTATTTGGACAGGTTGAAAGTCGAAGGTCAATGATAATCCCGCGCGTTTTCATTTCCTTTACCCTGAAGGGATCAACCATGGCGGTATGCGGGTAATGCTTGGTCTAGTTAGCCCAACGATTAAATTTCCTCTGTGCCCGTGTTCATTCGGTTCACTCGTATCGATTCAATCATACCGCGCGTGAATTAGCAAAATGATGAAACCGCGGGATAGAAATCGGACGGATAGATCTTGCCACACACACACACACACACACACACACACACACATCTTCTCGAACCGTACACAAAACACGTTCACCGCCAGAATTTCTTGTCCTTGTGTTTCGTTCTAGAGCCTCACACGACAACAAGATTGAACTTTAACTTTGTTTAATTTTGTTAAACTTAGACTACGCTACTTGTTATACACTATGTTCACGCAAATACGGCTCACTTTACACTTACTTTCTTTCTTTCTTTTTTTTTTTTTTTTTTTTTTTTTTTTTACGAATAGAAGAGGAGAAAAAGAAAACAAAGCTCTGTGATTGACTCGACACTCGGTTAATGGTTAATTGCATCCCACTGTTTCTTTCTTTTTTCTTTTCTTTTTTTTTTTTCCTTTTCTCTTCTTTCTCAACGTGTTCGATGATCGACGGAGCTCGGCACGAGGGCGACACGTTCGAGAGTAACGACTTAAACACCTTTCTTTTATATCTGGCGCCACGATTTACGCGGCACGAAACGCCGTTTCCACTTATCCTTGACATTTCGATTCCCTCCTGGAACCCGCCGACACGAAATTCTTTTCAACCCCGAAAGCCCGCGGAGTTCTTCTTTTCTTTCTCGCAAGAGCCACATTCGATCGAGCCTCTTTCGTGATCAAGATTTATCCGTCCCCCCCTCCCCTCCCTCGACAGCGATGTGAACGAAAAACAAAAAAAAAAAAAAGAAAATACACGTATAAGTAATAACGCAAGTAAAACAAAACAAAAAAAAAAAGTGAAGTACGAGTAGAAAACGAGGAGAAGGAAAAATTAGGCAAAAAAAAAAAAAACATAAAAGATAGAAAGAAGAGAGGAAGGAAGATCGTGGGCTGTTCTGTTGCAGCTGACGGACAGGTCATGGTCGACTACGAGGACGAGTTCGATGAATTCGGGGACTCAAAGTGTTCGCTGTGCCAGCGCAGATTTGAGGAGCAAGGTAAAATCCTCCCCTTCGATATGAACGGTATTTCTTATTAAAAAAAAAAAAAAAAGAGAAAGAAATGAATATTGAAAAATTCAAAAAAAAAAAAAAAAATAAAAATACGACATTCACAAGAGACAGAAGAACGCGTGAGAGAGGTTTTTTAGATAAGCTATATGAAAGGGAGAGAGAGACAGGACCAAGCTTACCAACTCGTGAGAGACAGGCCTAGATACTCGGAGTTGCTGCTTCCCAAATCGTCCTCTTCCTTGGACGGGGGGGAAGAAGAATTGATATTGTTTCTTTTCGTCTTTCTGTTGTTGACCGCGCGATCTGTGACACACGCGCGCACAGATTTGTAAAAAAAAGAAAAAAAAAAGAAAAGAAAAGACACGTCTGTCCACGATAGAGGAATTTGGGAAACATTGTCCCAAACGTAATAGATCCGATGTTACTGTACACCAAGTCGTTACATCAACCAAAATCACGGTACTTTCACCCTTTGCACGCGTTCGTTTCTCGATTGTCTCACGAAACATGCGGAACGAAATCGCCGATTTCCAGTCGACCGCAAGGTACGTATGTAGAGTAGCTGAAGGGAAGTGTCTCGTACACTGTTTTCATGGACGGATATGTGTGCGTCACGTGCAAAGGACGAGAGTATCGTTCATTATTATCGCCTGCGACTTTGCCAAGTGGTTGGAAAAAAAAAGGAGAAAGAAAAAAAAGAGAAAGCAATTCTAGCATCCCGGTGAAATGTTTCCCGACGTTCGAGAATTCGTTGTCAATCGCTTGGCAGATGATCGCTCGCCTTAGATACGTTACGACAGATTAGACTACTTTGTATAACCGTCATGTAAATCGTATTAGAGATTCAACCCAACACGTTAGATTCCGAATACGAGTATATTACAATTGCTGGACGTGATTACGAATACGTTTGTTTGAATCATTTAGCCTATGCTTCGCTTCTGCTTCATTACAAACCCCCCACCCCCCACCCCACCCCCCGTTCTCTTTTTCTTCTCTTTTTTTTTCTCTCTCTCTCCCCAACTCACACCATCCATCCATCAACAGGTCGAACTTCGATCGATTATTTTTCTTTTTTTTTTTTCTTTTTTTTTTTTCTTTCGCTACGCACATCACACCATTTTCCTGATTCTTTTTCATCAAGAGATGAATCGACGATTGGTCGTGGCGGGAGAGATAATTTTACACCACCTCGGTTCAGTTAATTCAGATGTGTGAGAAAAAAAAGAAATTATTACTTGGAAACTCTCTGGATGTTGCTCCTCGACTCACGATGTTTCCTCCTAACCCCCCACCCCCCACCCCCCACCCCACGATGTTTCCACAAAACTTTCATCCTGTTGAACGTTTTCACGCGTTTACGACATATATATATGTATATGTATGTATATATATATATATATATATATATATATATATATATATACAGCTCGGCTTGAAACGCTTTCGCGAATGTGGAGCTTCGTTGCGAAAGATTGGCGACACGACAGTGAACCTCTTGTTTCCTACGCTGTTTTTTCTCTTTTTTTTTTTTTTCTCTCTTCTCGTTTGATTTCTCCCACGTCTCAGAGAGAGAGCCGACACCTCTCCGCGAGAGAGAGAGAGATCCAACACGAGTGATCGCCGGTGCCCGGAGAGGCATCGCGCGTTACGAAACGAAAAATACTGTAACACGAATTGTTCGACGTAAGCAAAGGAAGCTCGACGAGAAAGCCAAAGTTTTTCTTTTTTTTTTTTTTTTTCTCTCTCTCGAAACTCGTATACGATCGATGCTCGATACTATACTATGCGTAATTTGGCGCGAGATTCCTCGAGGTCTTCTCAGTTGGAGAATTTTTTTTTTTTTTGGAGGAGAATCTCGCGACGAGGTTAAAGAATCTAGGAAACATAAGTAACCCTGAAATCTGATACGCTAGAAAGAAAGCGCATCCGCTTGTGGTCGATCGATGAATCATTATCGTTCGGAAGGACGATCCACCGGTAATCGCTTGTTTAGCTCTCCATCGATCTAAATTGCTCGCTGTCCGCGTTCAGCGCGATCCCGACCAAGAGTCGTAATTGTTGAATGTAACGCACGTGTAGGTAACTACAGCTGCCTGAAGGTGGATCTGATTTTTACGCGAGATCGTGCCTTCTACTTCACAACAGTCTTCATCCCGGGTATCATTTTGGTGACCAGCTCCTTCATAACCTTCTGGCTCGAGTGGAACGCGGTGCCAGCGCGAGTAATGATCGGTAAGCTCGACTGTTCAACATCATTTTCGTCCTTTCGTTGCTTCGCAGCCCTGTTTTACCAGCGAAAGTGAAAAGAGAGCAAATGAAACGGACGGATCTCGACGCTAGAACTACCAAACTCATTCTCAGAATGACCAATTTGTCAACTTTGTTGGATATTTTGCAGACGTAGAACAGTATACTTTTTTTTTTTTTTAGAGATTTGAACGACTTTTCGTAAAATTTTTTATTTTTCTTAGTTTTTAAACTTGGTTGTTCATTTTAACATTCCTCTGATGGAAATTTATGTCAATATCATTATCATTATGATTAAGATTTTTTATTTATTTATTCATTTACTAATTTTCCGACTAATTCTTTTAAAACATTTAGTTCCGTCAAATTCTCTTAACCTCTTAAACCTCTTGTACATTTTATAGTAATTATTGAATTAATTAGATTAACAATTCGACCTTGAACCTTAATTTCTGGACATTTAATTTTAATTTTATTAAGAAATTTTGTAATAAATTGAATTTCTATTTCGCCATTTACTACAATTATTCAAAATGTATCGTTAATTTTAGAAATTTCTATACCAATTATTCAAGCGTGTGTATCTTCAATTTTGTTAACGTTATATTTCAATGAATCAAATTAATTATTATAAATTTATATAATAATAATTGATATTTAATAAATGAAAGAAAGTTTTCCCCTCTTATTAGTTAAATTAAGACCATGATCAATTATTATATCGTTTAATTTAATAAATTTATTAATTAGAATTATTTTATGAATTAACATAAAAAATATATTTTCAGTTATATTTATAAATTTAACTATAATTGAAATTTCATGATTTCGAGATATTACTCGCGAAAGAACATTTATAGGTAATCACACATTTTACATTAAAATGACATTAAAATCTATACTAATTATATTTATTATTTCAGAACTATTTTTTTTTTTATTTCATTTCTTTTTTTTTTCACAGATCAATTTCTCCATCAATTGAAATTGATATAACATGACTGTTTCAATCGCCGGTAGTTCTAGTGTCAGGACAATAACTAATGTTACTTTAGTACCAGTGTTCAAGCGTAAGTTCACACGAGGAGCAAGAAAAGAAACGTCGACGAACGTCCGATTCTTCGTTCTACAGTATATTTTATAGTGTATAGCTAGGAAACTGTTGAAAAAAAAAAAAAAAAATAGAAATGTCAAAATGACGGACGAAACAGCGGGGAAACGATTGTTCGCAGGTGTGACGACGATGCTCAACTTCTTCACGACGTCGAACGGTTTCCGGTCGACGCTGCCCGTCGTGTCAAACTTAACTGCCATGAACGTGTGGGACGGCGTGTGTATGTGCTTCATCTACGCCAGCTTGCTCGAGTTCGTCTGCGTGAATTACGTCGGCCGTAAACGGCCGATGCACAATGTCGTCTATCGTCCCGGAGAGAATCCCGTCACCCAGGTACTTTTGCTCAGCGACGTGCGCGCGATGTCGATATGTACCATGCCGACACCACGTGCATAATATATATATATATATATATATATATATATATATATACACACATATATATGTATTTCGATTCCTTCACACTTGTTCTACTACGTTTCATACTACGTGTTTTCTTCTATGTACCTCCACCTTTACTTTTTTTTGTTGTTCTCTCTTTCTTTCTTTTTTCTATTTTTTTCTTTTCTCTCTTTCTCTCCACTTCCACGTTTTTTTCCATTTTCTTCTGGCTATCTTTGTCTGTCTGTCTGTCTGTCTCTCTCTGTTTCTGTGTTCTTATTCTTTACCGATTTAACCGAAAATCACCCCCACCCCCCGAGCGTCGCTTCATGCCTCCGAGTCTCTGAGATTCGCGCTTTCTTTCAATTCTATTAAATTTTCTTTCCTGTCTATGCGTTACCCCCGACATCCACCGGTTTCTCTCTTTTTTCTTTTTTTTTTTTTTTTTTTCTTAGCCACGGTTATGATAACTATGATAATTATCTCCAGTCGTTCGCTACCTCTGTCTTTTGTTTCTCTGTCTTACGTCTGTATCTGTTTCTACTTCTCGTTTGGTTCCACTCTGTTCTTCTTGTTCTCTATGTTCTCTATCCTTGGTTTTCGCATCTGGTTTTTGTCGCATCCGATCGTGTCCGTTCCCTTTTTGCGTTTCTCACACCGTTTCACGTCTCTGGTGGTAAGTTCTCGACGAAACCAGTGGTATATTAACTAAAAGTACAACGTTTGCCTGAAATGCACAATATCGCGATAAAATCTGCCAGCAAAGAAAAGATGATCGAGATCGTTTCGTTCAGTTTACATCTCAGAAACTCTGATATTCTTAGTTAAGTTGCCACTGTTCAATTCGAAATCAGAAACTCACCACCAGGGCGAGTATTTGTCTCTCTGTCTCCCATCTCTTTAACACTAGAACTACCGACACGAATAAAGTATAAAATTTCCGTCGGAGAAATTTTAAGTAAAGTGAAAGAGAAAAAGGTCGTTGCAATGCAATGTAGGATACACGCAAGATTTTATTTATTTCATTTATTCTCTAAAAATACACTGTATATTTATATTATATATATATAATAAAATAATATTATAAAATAAAATATATATAATACGATATATATTTTTATATATTTTATAAATATACACATTGTAATATATTACAAAATACATTACAATGTATTGGGTATAATTATAAAATATACGGTGTATATTGTATTATATACAAAATAAAATAGTATAATATATTATAAAATAAAATGTAGATGATGCAATATATTTTTGTACATTTTATAAATATATATATTGTAATATATTACAAAATACATTATAATGTATTAGGCATAATTATAAAATATACGGTGTATGTTATATTATATATATAATAAAATAATATTATAAAATAAAATATATATAATATATTTTATAAATATACACATTGTGATATATTACAAAATAAATTATAATATATTATATTATAAAATATACAGTTTGTATTATATTATATATACAATAAAATAGTATTATGAAATAAAATATATATAATATATTTTACATATTTTATAAATATACACATTGTAATATATTACAAAATACATTAGAATGTATAGGTATAATTATTAAATATACGGTGTATATTATATTATATTATACAAAATAAAATAGTATAATATATTATAAAATAAAATACAATGTACATGATACAATACATTTTTATACATTTTATGAATATATACATTGTAATATATTACAAAATACATTATAATGTATTAGGTATAATTATAAAATATACGGTGTGTATTATATTATATATATAATGAAATAACATTATACAAAGGAAATATATATAATATAATATATTTTATAAATATATACATTGTAATGTGTTACAAAATAAATTATAATATATTATATTATAAAATATACAGTGTGCGTTATATTATATGTACAACATAATACACACTGTATATTTACGTTGTTACACATCTAAACGAAAAATTGGTCGTTCTGACCACTTTTGGTAGTTCCAGCGTTAATGGACCCACGCTTCTTCGTTACTTCGTAATTCCATTTCCAATCGACTCGGCGCTAATCCCCTGAAATCTCCGCGATCATTACGTTTTTTGCTGTCGCGTTCCCTTCACGCCGCGTAATGCCCGAATGCCGGGAGAGCCGCGAGAAGAAGCTCGATCTGTCTCGTCGATCGACTCCGAGTCCGAGTGATCTCTCACCTGCCGAAGGTGAAACGGCGAAGGCAGAATCGAAACTCTTGCGGTCGTGCGATTCGAGGATAACCAGCACGAGTGGTAGATTCACCTCGACACGACACTTGGACGAGAGAGAGAGCATCCACTGGATTGGATGCTCAAGGAGCGTAAAAAGCGTGGCGGCCGTGCTTCCAGCTCCATCGAGAGGCAAGCTGGTCGTGCGATCGACGCCGAAACAAGCGAGATCCTTCTTGAGAAATCACCAGTTACCATGTTGTAGACTTTTCTTTTTTTTTTTACCTTTAATGGCGGACGACGACGTTACACACACACACACACACACACACATACTTGCAATTGTCGACCACAGTGCATCTTCCATTCGACTGCTCGATTGACACCGAGTTTGTTCCTCTTCGTCGATGATCGGACCGCGATCGGGCACGTTCAACAAGGCGAATGGGAAGAGAGGCGTGAGCAGATCGTGCTTCGGTGAATTAAAAACGAAATTAAAAATGTTTGGAGATTTTTCTTACGAAGAGAGATCGTACGACTTTTCACATTTCGGGTTCTTTTCATATGTGTTCGAGGATGTTCGTTATTTTTCTCGTGACACGGATGGTCGTGTAGAACCGTGTATGGAATCTTTGTATATTCAATTTTAAATTAATATAATTTGATAAAGTTTTATACTAAAATTATATTTTAGTAGTGATTAAAAATTAATAATATTATTAATGGTTTTAAGGCAATGGAAATGAATCTTTTTTGAAAACGAATAAGTAGAATTTACTTTGCCACCTTTTGTCATCACGGTTGATTAATTTATTTTAATAACTTTAATTATCTCGAAAGTGAATGATCTAGATATACATAAATATATATTTTTTTTTAAATAAAAGAAAATTAGTATATATTTAGAAATTAAATGTTTGTCGTATTTATTAATATCTAGTTCTTTGTTAAATAAATTTAATTCACATGTCATTGAAATTAAAGAATATATAAAGATGTTCCACTGGCTGACACGAGACTGAGATTATTCTACTCGCCTGAGAAGAAAAATACAAAAATGTCTTAATCAGTATAAATGTATCCTCACCGTGGATCTAAATTCGTTCCAACTTTAATGGATACATATCGAGTTGGAGTGTTTTCATACATTTTCCTCTCAGCGAAGTAGTATAACCAGATACATGTCAGACGGTAGAAGACCGAAGAGCGGCTTTAATATGATAATGTACAACTTTCTCGTTGTTTCTACGTGATAAGAAAAAGGAAAGTGGCGAACATCCTTCGAACATTAATAAATATATATATATATAATATATATATATATATATGTAAAAAATCGTTCATGTGAAAAAGCTTGTAGTCTCTTTGGGGAAAAAGATCTCAAAGGATATCTAAAAGGAATCGAAAACCAAAGTAAATTTTTTGAAACTGTAGCGCAGTCTTGTGCCACAATTATCTATCGGATCGTAACGTACACTTATCCTGTAAAATCCTACCGTGAAATACGCGCGTGGAAACAGGTCGAATTTACAATTTGCAATTCTATGAATTCGTAGCCAATTTGTTTCTTTGCAAAAGACTTGTTCACCTCTCTCTTTCTGTTGGCGATCTTTCCTTCGACGCCGTGTCTGGAAAATCGTGGATAATCGGGAGATCCTTGACTGTCCAAAGGAAGAACGTCGCGTCTTTTTTTTTTAGTCGCGGGAAAGCACGCGAGGTGCGTACGAGTACGCGAGAACCTGAGAAGAGAGGAATCCAAAGGTAAAACGCAAGAAACGAAAGAGTGATCCGATGTGAACGCAATAAAAACACCTCGATCGGGCACGATCTCTCTTTTTTTTTTCTATTACGATTCTTCTCGTGCTTCGAACAATATATATATATATATATTTTTATATTTATATTATATATATTATATATGTTACATATATTTATATATTTATATTATATATGTTATATTTATATTTATATTATATATTATATTTATATATTTATATTTATATTATATATTATATTTATATATTTATATTTATATTATATATATTTATATTCGCGTTCTATCAAGTAAATCATTCTTTTGTTTTCTCCCTCTCTCTCTCTCTCTCTCTCTTTTTTTCCTTTTATCGCGTTCGCATCGCGTTGATCTCGCACAGTTTGTGATCTCGTTGGCGTGAACATTGCACAGACACGTATATGGTTTGTTACTCTCAATGATCGCTGCCTATGTCTACATATATAGTTTCTTTCGATTGTCTCTTTCTTTCACCCTCACCCCCCTCTCTCTTTCCAAAAAAAAAAAAAAAAAAGAAAGAAAGAAGAAGGACTTACGCCTTACTTCCTTTCCAATGATTTTCGCAATACACGAAACGACGAGATTCGTGCGTTCTTCAACACACACGAATCGGTAAAAAGTACGAATTTTCATCGAAAATCGATTCACGAGTAAACACGATGTATACTTGTAATTTGCGTTTGTCTTGTTCGAAGAACTGCACATGCTCTGGTAGAGAGAATGGACGACAAGTGAGAACACGAAGGAAATTTAGTGAAAAGACTCGTGTTTGATTTCTCGAGAATTTTGGTACTCTCGTCAGGTTCGACCGAGGCTGCAGTATTTGCATGTCTCCAACAATTTTTCTTCACACTCTTTGCCCACTCTCTCCCCCGCCCCCCCCCTCTTCTTTCTCTATATAATCTTCTATCTTCTCTAATCTTTGTTCTCTACAATCTTCTGCAAACCTGCGAACAGCGATACGGTTCTTTTTTTCTTTTTTTTTTTTTCTTCTTCTTTCTCCGCGCCACCATACTCGTATCTCTCCGATACTCTACGAACGTTCTACAGGAAGTTTCTCTCCTCCAGCGTGTCTGCACGTTACGATCGCAACATACTCGGTGACTGGCGAATGCGTCCGAACCACTTGTTTTCAGAAACTTCTTTCTGAACATGTTTCTCTATCTGCTGGTAGTTCAGCATCTCTTGAAACGCACTGAAAATTTCTTTTCGCTCTGTTTGATCGTTTTGTTCAGGTTAGGCGAGGATATTACAAATCGAACAAAGGAGAAACAAGGATAGGAAAATATATTGGCAAGAAGTTTCTGCAAATGGTTTTCGAGCGCATTCGCTCGAGTCGCTTTATACAGCGAGAGATGGAAATATTTGTACAGTTGGAACGTAGGAACGAAGGAGGGAATATTTTCGGTCGAGATGTATGTACATGTAACTATACATTATGTCCAGACGCTTACACGTCTAGTGTCAATAAAATTCTCTTCTCGTCTCGTTACATGTATCCTCTCGCATCCTTCGAAATCTTCAACGTGCTATTTGACCGCTTGCGCTGGCAGCTGATTGCGGACCATAACGAGCGACCGAGCCGTATAACAATAATTCGTCGCTTTCTTTTTCTCGAGCTCGTCGGTATGATGCCTCGAGAAGCAATAAATTTATCATTCGCTTTGCCTATTTTCTTTCACTTAGATATACTCAATACTGAGAAAAATATTCCAATTTCGAAACAAAAAAAATCCACGACGTGCGTGTCGTTCCAACGCAAGAGGTTAATGATCGATCAAAGGATATGGAAAATACTGTCCTGTTATCGTCGAGTTAATTTCGTTAGCTCGTCGAGTTACCTTTAACAGATAAAGAAACGTTTTGAAAACTTCGCTATTGTTGCAAGTTAACGAGTTCAAATTGAAATGAGAATGTGAAAGTCAAATATACTTACGCTCTGTTTCCTCCCTGCGTACGACGACCAACACCGGAAATACTTCTCTCTCGTTCGTTTCCGCGCGCCAGCTGTACAAGTATACCTGCACCTCTCGCTGCGTATACATGTATACTCGATGTGTAGTTAACGGCACGTTAGTGAAACTTTGTACGAGCCAATCAATTCCGTTCTAACTCAATTCTCGATTGCATCCGATCCGATTTCACCGAAGACCCGAGAAACTTTAGAAACTTTACGCGCCTGGTGACGCGCGTGCGTCAACGATCGTACGATCATTACCTCCTCTCTTTTATTTGACAATTTTGTTCTCCGCCGGGATCGCGAGGAGTGTCGATCAAATGGTTGCTGCTCCGCTGTGGCAGAATTCGCATTTGTGTCTTGTGTTTCTTTGCATGCCCGCGACACGATCGATCAACGCGGACTTCGTCGCTTCAATCTCTTCAGATCGGCCTCGATCGATCTCGAGTCGTTTATCTTTTCGAGAAAAAAAAAAAAAAAAGAAAGAGGTCGGCGTCACGCGACTGAAAAAGAAAAGAAAAAAGAGGTAACGAGGATTGATCGTCGGTGGTGGGCAGATTTCGCGGAGAGTTGTAAAAAAAAAAAAAAAATAAAAAGAAAAAGGGAAAGGAAAGGAAAGAGAAAAACGGGCGGAACTCGGGGAAAAACGATTCGGGCGATGATGTTCGAAATACGATTAAAGCTCGCAAATTTCGCGTCGCGAGTGCCGGGGGTAACACTTTCGCGGATAACTTTGTCGCGGATAACGATCGTAAAAGTACGTACGTACGGGAAAGTAGTAGAATAAAAAAAAAAGAGAGAGATATATCCAAAAAAAGAAACAGAAGCAGGAAAAGAGATGCCGGAAAAACCGAGACGAAAAAAAAAAAAAAAAAGAAAAGATGCACGAACTATCATCGATGCATCTTCCTCCCCCCCCCCGTCTTGTAGAAACGTAGAAACGACGAGGAAAAATTAAAAAATTAAACAGAAAAAAGAAAAACCGAAAACAGAAAAAAAAGAGAGAAAAGAACGAACAAAAAAAAAAAATAAAAAAATAAAAAAAGAGAAAAAGCGATGATAAGAGAAAGACAAACACGTTGTTACACACACACGATTAGTAAGAATTTGGTTGGTGGAAATGTTGGTGAGTAAGTCTCTTTGTTTGGTGTCTGTGATGTTGCAGCGGCTCCCAGCGGTGCTCAGCAGGATAGGGATAATATTGGCCAGCCCCTTGGTAAGACCCCCCATAGCATTAGGGCGCGGTCACGACTTCGCGCGTTATCCCGATTCACCCTTCGGAGATTCAGTTCGATTCGACGCGATTCGGCTCGCGGTGCTCTCGATCTTTCTCGCCAAATATATACGTATATCCGCGAAACTGAGCGGAAAAAAACTTTTACGAATTTCTGACGCGCGTGTTTCATTTCGCCTCGAGAGAAGAAACCGGGTGAAGAAAAAAAAAAAGAAAAAAAAAGAAACTATACTAATGCCACGCGGATGTAACCTTTCTTTTTCTCCATATTTTTCTCTTTCTCTCTGTTTTTCTCGTTCTTTCGTTGAGATATTGCCATTACCGGAAGAGAAATTGGTGTGCACGTGCAAGGTCTTAACCGCGTCCTGACGTACCACATAGACTCACATATACGTACACGCCTAACCATACACTCTCCGAGTACTATACCTTCTTAACCATCACGCGCCGTAAAACACGAGCACTCGTTCTCTCTCTCTCTCTCTCTCTCTCTCTCTCTCTCTCTTCTCTCTCTCTCTCTCTCGCTGTTGATTCGAGAGAACGGGAGGACCCTTATCTTTCTCTCTCTGTAGCCTTCCTCTACGCTGCGCGTATTATACAATGCTTTTCGAGCAGGGCATACGGAAATTGTAAAAGTTCGCGCGCCTCGGACTGTTTCCGGTATCTTACAATTGGAAAATTTGAAGAAATTTCAGACTGAGAACTTTGGCAACGCAACGGGACAATTTTCCTTTGTGATTTTCCGTTTGTTGAAAAATGCTTCCAGGGTTGGGAATAAAGCCAAGTCCAAACAGATCTCGATTATCACGCGAAATCGCGTGAAATATACGGGGAAAAATTTAAATTGAGAGTTGTATTGTCTTTTGTAACTCGTATAGTTTTTTTTTTCTTTTTTTACATGTCTTATACATACATTTTTTCTTTTTGTTTCGTAAACATCCTTGGGATCGTTTTTCAGCAGAAAAGAAAAATTGTTCCATTGTACAGGGAGAGAAAGGTTTGTGGCTATCGTAGATGACTTGATAGAAATGTAAAGAACCTGCCGCAAAATTGGCTTGAATTTCAAGGTGAAAAATTTTTTCTTTTCTTTTTTATATATATATATTGTATTCTGCTCGTTAAGAAGGTAAAACTTTTCCAAGGAACCACAAGTAATAGTTCTTCTGAAAGATGGCAAAAGAGTTTCTTAATCATTCGCGTGCGTTCTGACAGCGACTTTATGGTTCTGAGCGCGTGGATGTAATGTTTATATTTCGACTAATGTCGACATAATTAATTCTACTATTTGATTATTTGAACTTACACTGGTGCACAACTACAGTGAATCAAACATTAGTGAAACCTAATCCAGAATCATAAAGTCGCTGTTAGGACGCCCGTAATGTTAAGTGATTAAGAAACTATTTTGCCATTTTTCGAGAGAACTATTACTATGGTGGTTCCTTGGAAAAATTTTACCTTCTCGATGAGTGGAATACAATGCAAAACAAAGAAACAGAATTACTTTACACGTTCTTTACATTTCCATCAAATCGAAAGTATAGAATTCACCTATGATAGCCAAATCTAAACTTTTCCTTCCATCTTGTACACCCGCGCAGTTTCAAAGCTTTTTTATTTTCCGTATTAACGAACGTTACTAACGTATTAAAAAAAACCTACGAGACAAACGAAACCACATTCTGTCACACTTCAACTTTAAGTGAAAAGTAGCAAGTTCATCGACGAACACCTCTCTTGACCTTCATCAATTTCCTACTTTCATAACTATACTATTTCCGTTTACGCTGCTGACATTTATCTGCCTCTTATCCCTTCTTTCTTTTTCTCTCTTTGTCTTTCTTGCTCCAACGATTCGTCCTTCGTTCCTATCCAATCATGTACACACACACACACACACACACACACACACGGAAGTACCCCGTGTCTCTCTATCACCTCTTTCTTCTCCCGTTCCTAGCATAAACATAGCCGTTGTTCCGTAACAGTTTGAAAAACGATGCACGATCGACTACATACATATACATGTATACGGTGTATTGCATAAAACGACGAAGCTGCATAAGAAAAGCTTTACAGAATGCCGCGAAATTCGCGTTACCTTACCTTTCGCCCAAATGTCTCGACGACGATGTCACGGCGGATGATGAATTTGGCGTGCACTCTGTATCTAACGAAAGGTAGAAGTAAACGATAGCTTAAAAACTTTATTTAGCGAGATCTGTGGCCCTTCAGCTAGATCCTTCTGCGCTAGTAGACTGATCTGAAACTGAGAGTGTCTCGTCGAACGAGGCGAGATCTTCGACACGTCACGTTGGATTTACAAAACTCGATACGACGTCGCGATATGTCTCGAGACCAGTCGCGTCTTCCTGGAATTTTTCTGGAAGATTGGAAAAAGGAAAAAAAAAGAAAAAGGAAAACAGTCGGGGAGAAACAACAATGACAATAACAACGAGTTTTGTATATCCAAGCACGTTGTTTATGCATGAGTTTACGCATTTTGAATCGACGACGGGGATACCTCTGAACTGTACGTATATAAAACGCATGAGAAAAACCGCATGCGATGCATGGAACAAACGGAATGGTGTAACTCGCACGCGCACGATTATATACATCCCACGATACTTTGCTCGATCACACTGTATACCTTGTTGCCTTGTCGAGATGTACCACCTACGATTCTTCAGTTCCGTTCTTCTTTTCTTTTCTTTCTCTTCCCCCGACTCCCCCCCTCACCACCTCTTCTTCTCGAGAAGGGAAGAAAGTCGCGCGGATTACCGGAAAGCTCTCAAATTCGCGATTATCGCTATTATTATTATTATTATTATTATTATTATTATTATTTATTACGCCGCGTAGCTTCTTCGCGAAACCGAACTCAATCTCTCCCGCCCTCTGTTTTCCATTCATACACTCGCGTGTATGCCGCTTCGATCGATTCTCGCGTGAAAACCACCGGGGCGCGGAAGTGAAAGCAGACGACTCGGCGTCGAACTTCCGAAGCAGATCGCTTGCAGATCGAAGGGGGCCGCGGTGTGACAAACGATACACAAATCCCTTTTGCTCGACGCAAACCGTGTGTCTCTCCACCCCCTCCCCCCCCCCCCCGCCGCCGCCGCCGCGAGCTTTTGCTTGAGTAAAGAGTTGACTTGGCAGAGAGTTAGTTACCTAGCAGCGGACAGAGAGTTTTCTACGATTCGCTTGTTTGTTCCTTTGATTTGCGAGCGGTGCTTGTTTCTTTTTTTCTCCTTTTTCTTTTCTTTTCGCCCCCCCCCCCCTAAAAGGACGATCCGATCGTTTCTCGTTCGAACTAACCTCGACCCTCCACCCCCCAACGTGAAAAAACAAGATTACGGATTTTTCTCGATCGCTTCGGCGGTTGCCGAAAGTATTCGTACTCGTCAGCCGAGCAAAAAACGTGTCTTGTCCATCCGACGAACCGACGATCCCATCAGAACTCGACGGAACGGCGACGACGACGACGACGACGACGAGAACGAACACGTTTGGTCGCATTCGAGTATTTTCCTTCTTCTCTGTCGTCTCTTTTTTTTTCCTTTTTTTTCTTCTTCTCATTCTTCTACTACTACTACTACTTCTTCTTCTTCGTCTTCCTCCTCTTCTTCATTTTAGCGAGACTCACGCCAAAATTCACGCAGCCAGAAGATAAGAACGATCCGAACAGTTATTATTATTATTATTATTATTATTATTCTACCCAGCTATTACGATCAGGCACGTCGTTTCCCTTCTCGTATGTTTCTTTCGTTGTTGTTGACTTGAGGAAGTTAGCGAAATGAAAGAAAAAAGAAAGAAAAAAAAAAAAAAGAAAAAGAATCGTGACGCGCGATCGAAAAACGCGAAACGACGAGTCGTCACCGCCATCCGTGAGAATTTCACTCGAACAGTCAATCTCGCATTTCTTTCCTTTTTAACCGCGATCGGCGCCGAACCATCTGAATCAGCCGTGTTCTTCTTCTTCTTCTTCTTCTTCTTCTTCTTCTTCGTTTTTTTTTTCTTTTTTCTCTCTGATATATACATATATACATATTACTGATAATATGATTGTGACGTCAACAGTCGCTTTTTGCCATTGAACTTAACCCGATTGAAGCTTGACATGTAGCATACAAAAGAAAAAAAAAAGAAAAAAAAAAAGAAAAAAAAAACAAAGCTTGACACGAAATACCTTTCTCAAACGCAACTGTCCGGTAAACGCGAGAAGCCCGCCCAGTTTAATGGCCAGCGAGGCCCGACGAAAAATCGCCAGACGAGCGATTCGCGCGGCATTAAACTGCGCGAGAACCGCGAGGGGGAAATTCCTGGCTAATCGGGAAGATGATCTGACGATTCATCATCATCATCATCATCATCATCATCATCATCAGGTGCGGAGAACCTGTGCTCGAGAAAAGACATACGACTTTTTAGATATGTACAGTTGTTACAAAGAGAGAGTGGTCGTTCACATCGGAATCGAGAATTGCTTCTTCTTTTTTTTTTTTCTTCTCTCTCTCCGAATGCCAAAACGAACGGGCGAAAGCATGATGACACGGATGAAACGATCGAAAAAAAAAAAAAAAAAAAGAAAACAGAGTAAAGGAACGATTGACTTGATTGATCGATTCGAGGAATATTGGATTGGAAATGTTCGAGTCCGATGTGCGACGTGTGTAATACGTAGATGTTATACGGCATGTAACTCGTAAGTTATATACGCAGAGGCACGAAAGTATTGATCCATATATATATATATATATATACGTACAAGATGTACCGTTTAAGTGAGAAACAACGATTCGCTTTTCGATCAGAGACCCGGTCCAAAGTCGTGCGTTTCGCCAGCTCGGAACGGTGACTTTGGCGGACGGTGACCGATGATGATGATTCTTCGTGCGTGCCTCGGTCGTTGTATTCGCTTGCTTCTACTGCAGTAAAAAAAAAAAAGCAGTTTGCCAAGGAGAAAAAAAAAATTGTATTGATTTGATACGCATTGTACAACCTAACGTGGCTCGATCGAGCCCGTGATCTGTAGGTATGATGATATTTCTTTCGCTTTGTCTCTGATATTGTTTCGCTCTCGTTGTACGATGGAGAAGAGTATGAGCTTTCCTTTTTCTTTTTTTTTTTTTCTTATTAATCAACACGCAGTCATACGTCCGATTTCGGATCGCTTGCGATTAACCCTTTCGTTACGAGCGCCAATACATGTGTATATATATATATATATATATATATATATATATATATATATATATATATATATATATCTATTGACGTATCAAATATTAAAAATATACACTGCATACGTACATAAATACACTTTCTCTCATTTTTTCTACTCGACAGTGGGGTACTTATGCGAGAAAAGATTAGAAATCTTTCTTGATCGCAGTTCGAGAAAGACCCTCCAAGGTGTAACTATAGGTCAATTTCTTAAAAGTTTGAGATTAGATTTTTATTTAATAAAAATTAAAATTCCAGATCAGGCGTGTCCAACCCGCGCTCTATAACCAAAATTAATAATTGAATAAGAATTCTACTGTCGCGAATAATTATAACCATGAACGTTCGTGATGTCCCCTTTCGAGAATTACTTACATTTGCGAGCAGAGATTTTTTTTCCCAATCTGTATAAATATATTTTTCTAATCAATGCATCTATTCTTCTAATCAACGCTATAAAAGTTGTTTTATCCTCGTAAATATATACCGAAATGTTTGTTGGCCAACGAGGCCCAGAAGATCCAAAAGGTTGGACGGCCATGTTCCAGGCCCTTGTATATTGAATATTGTACCAGGAATTTCAAAACGAGATTTGACGATTCGTTCGGGGGGGACACTTTTGGCGAGGGAAGTTCGAAATTCCCAGTTTGCCAATTCAGTGGCGAACTGATCGTGGCGAAAGGGTTAAAAAAGGACGATCATTGTGGCGGCCGACTTGTCCGTTCGCGCCGATATCTCCGAATATTTCTCACGCCTCTGCGCGCAAGCTTGTTCATCTCGATCAAAGCCTGTATCACGCTTAACTTACCTGTGCTTGCCGTCTCTCGAACGACCGATTACCGGCCAGAAGCAGAAGTCGAACGATGCTGGGCGAACGCTGACGAAATTTCCTCTCCCCAAGGCGATCGGCTGAAGCGTCACGTTCGACGCTCCGATTCTCACTGTTGCTCGATCGGCGTCAGCATCGATCTCTAGTTAGAAATGAACAGACGACGGTTTTTGCAGTCTCTCGAACGACGACGAGGTTGTTCGAACGACGCGCAATCCGTGATCGTCGTCGACGCGTCGGCCGCCTCCGCCTCCGTGTGTACGCGAAACGAAGCGAAACGAAACGAAAGAGAAAAGGGGGGGAAAAAAAAGAGAACAAGAGAAGTAGAGTCACGGGAGAGCGATAGAGAAATTGGTCGAAGGATGGATCGTTGTTTGAACGAAAGGTCGTAAGAATATAAGTTTCTTCTACGGAGACCCTGTCGCAGGGTAAAAAGAAGCGAGAGGGCGGTCCACCGACCGGAGCTACGACAGGACCGAACGAGATCGTAACCTGCACCAACTGCGGACCCAATCCTTGCACGCACACCACCACCAACGGATGTACAGCCGAGGTATGTTAATTAAACTGTAGTAAATAATGTGTATGTCAGATTTCTCTTTCTACGAGCGTACTGGGGCATCTGTGTCGAATTTGAGGAGTGTGTATAACAAAAAGGACCTGATAGATCAGTCGAATATATTAAGTACTACTGATGAGAACGACGATATAAAGATTTCGAGTTAGTTTCGGGGGCGACAGGAACTATAAAGCATTCGCAATAGAAATCATAATCGGTCACTGTGTCGAACGGTAGAAGTTCAGAAATTATATTTTAAAACTGTATTAATTATATTAAATTAAAACTAAAAAAATTATATTAAAAACCTTACAACTATATTTATAACTATAGTAAAAAGTAATATATATTTATAGTAAAAAGAAATGTACCATTGACTATATTTAAAAAAACCCTAGGTTTTTATTTAGTAAACCCTAGGTTTGTCAAAATTTCTCCGCTTATTCTACGCTTCTCAAAGTTGAACCCCGACTGCTCGAGACACCCGGTACACACGGCCAGTATCCACACTCCTCGTCCTTTCATCCGTCATCTTTTTCCCGCAATCCCTGCTGTATATCGGACAGTCACAGCAACGAATCCTTTTTATTTCAGCTGAGGAAAAAGGAGCCACCGCATCCGATAAGAGTGGCAAAGACGATCGACGTGATAGCAAGAATCACCTTTCCGGTCGCCTATTTCATGTTCCTCACCTTTTTCTTCATCCACTACAAAGGCACCTCGTAGACACCGACACCAGAGGCACACACCAAGAGTTCGAAAAGAATTCCACCGTCGATCATCGAAAACAAAGACACCGTCTCTCCGCGTGAATTTTATTTCAATTTCAATCTATCAAAGAGAATCCGAGGCTAAGGTTCGAGGGGAAGGGTGTAGGTGACCCGGAAGTCGTTCCTCGAAAGTGTGCGTCGACAAACGTCGGGCAAACTCGACGCCGAAGGAGGAAGTGCGATCGTTTCTCTCCGCTCGAGAGGAAACGAAAGAAAAAGAGAAAAAAAAAAAGAAAAGAAAAGAGGATTCGCGAGAAGTGTCGCGAAATGTCGATGCTTTCGAAGCGAAATTATCACGTCTGTACGTTGAAGGAAAAGAAAGAAAAAAAAAAGAAAGAAAGGAGAAATGTATCGACGATGCATAGAAACAACGCGTCGATCGGCGCGTGATTAGGGCGAAGATCGTACCGAAGTTGGCTGTCTTTCCCTTTGGCTTCGAGGGAAGAAATCGGGGGCAGGAGAAAATTGGTGGAAAATTCGCCTCTTCCTCATCTTTTCTCACATGTGATAATTCTTAAAAGCACTCTTTATCGTAAACAAAAAAAAGGAAAAAAAAAAGGAAAAAAAAAGCTTGGTCCGGCGAACAATCGACGAGGGGCATACGTATGACGAGAGATAAGAGTAATAGAGAGGGAGAGTATGTGTGAGAGACAGTGAGAGTGAGAGGGAGAAAGAGTGAAAGGGCGAGAGAAAGGACGAACGAAAAAAAAAAAGGGAAAAAAGAAAGAAACGCGGACACACTCTTTAAAAGAAACCTCTTTTTTTCTTCTACTATCGGATCTAGTGATGTCGCTAATTCGAGGATGCTTCTCTGAAAACTAGCTGAAAAGAAAAAGAAAAGAAAAAAAAAAGAAGAAATCAAATTTACGTACTTAAGGAATGTTAATACTTGTAATCTCACTACAAATAGGTAAGGTCGATGTAAGTGTCGTCCATGAAATCGCTAACTCGTGATTCGCCTTTTACTTAAATATCGACCTTTTTTCTGTACTTTATCGTGGATCTACGATACCGTGGCAAAAAATCAACGTGATCGCAAGTTAGCTCTATATTCGTAGACCTTTAAAAAAAAAAATGAAAAAAAAAAGACGTTCGCTTTCAATCGAGAGAGAAGGGCTGCAAAGCATATAATTCCGTTGTACAAAAAGAAAAAAAATATATATATATATAATATGATATATATATATATATATATATATATGCACACAAACACACATACATACGTACATACATACATACACACACAACACACGCGAATACATTACACACAGATACACACATAAATATAGTTAATCAATCGTCGTTTCATCAAAGCTTTTCACAGTAGGTACATACGATATGTACCCCTCTTTTTTCAATCGTTCAGGGTAGCATTCGTATAAATAACTTTTACGATTTATATTTTATCTATAACTCTATACGATCGATGTAATTCGAGGAATATCAGGAGAAACTGAGGCGCTCGTAACAAGAACGATTCTTGCCAGATTCCTCAGCTTTTTAGATAACAATAATAACACGTTCTCTAGCTACAAAAAAAAAGAAAGCAATGAACGTTAAAATTGATTCTGTCACGATTTCGTAATAATTAATTAATCTCGCCACGATTTAATTGAACAGATACGTAATAATGTAATTAACGTGTAACGAACGTACGTAATGTGATGAATATTTCGTCTAAAAAGATTGGGATAAGGATACAGACATAAGCAAATAAGGGTGGTGTTCTCGTTACGAGCACCCTCGATTTCGTTTCGACGAGAAAGCAATGTATCACGACACAGGAAATTTCGTATCGATCCATTGAACTTCGCAAAGTATATTGTAACCATTCGAATACCTTCGAAAAACCTCTTTTCCCTTCTAATAAGTGGTATTTTGAACTATACACGGGCGAAATTACTTCATCGATGAGTAAAACCAAATTGACGACGAAAGGATCACATACACACACAGGGAGGAATTAACTCAATACGGGTAAAGCTTGCTATGTATTAGATTTAACGAAGTGCCGATGCTCCGATGCTCTTGAGCGACGCTGATGCTTTGCCCGCGAAAGATGTATATTAATTTAGGGGAAGCATATACGTAGAAAACAATAACGAAAGTTTAAGCACGCCATTCGACACGTTTCTCGAAATGAAAAAGTAATACGATATGAGCTTCGACGGGGGAAAAGCCAGAGCGAAGAAGCGAAACCAAAAACGAGACTTAGCACGTAATTCCAGAGTTAACGTTCGATGTTTCTTCGAGTAAATCCGCGTATCTTTAGACACTATTAACGTACGTATTAACTGTTACTGTTCTTATTATTGTCGATCACCGCCATTCGTCATCGTCGTTCTCGTCATCGTCATCTCTCCACCACGTCGACGTCATTCATTAATTACTTATCAACACCGCTACTATTAATACTGTTGTCATTGAAACGAAAAAAAGAAAAAAAAGAAAAAAAGAGAAAGGAATAACTATCACTGTTACTAAAAATACCGCCACTAACTACCGTGCTAACTATATCGTTATCGCTGTTCGTAAGCGTTATTCGTTATTACGGGAGATTTCGGTGAGATTGCACGAGAGAGAACACGCGGCAACGGGGAGAACATCGAACACATCGAGGCGTTTTACACAGCCGATTTCGAATCGCGCGTGCCACTCGACCCTTCAGCAATATTAATCGCAGACCAAACAAATATTCCATCGCCTATCGTGCTTTCAACGGAGTTAGTAGTCGAGCCACGGGTGAACGAGCGAGCCGATCGTTAAAGAAAGTTTTCTTCTTCAACCTTAGAACGATTTCAACCAAGCTCAATCGTGTACGAAAACAGAAAAAGAAAGAGAGAGAGAGAGAGAGAAACAACGTATCACATACTACGTGTTTAGAATAATCTAAAAATCCTGCATAATTATATCGATCGCAAAAAACGCACCTCGGATTTTAATTTTCATCTTTCGCGTGTTACTCATTCAACCGTGCGTTGTAAGAATGAACAATGAGGTGAAAACGTTCAGCCGCTTTTATAATTATCAGAAATACGCGTCACTTCGATGCGAACGATGTAATTGTACCGTTATCGCTATATATTTATTACAATTACGATAATTAGGATCGTAGGTGTTGATCTTGCGAGTGCTGCGCGGGCACATCGCGAGGGAAAGAAAAAAAAGAAAAACAATCGAAAAAAAAAAAATAAGCTTCTCTTATTATTACGGCGCCGATCTTAAGAGAATATAAGAGAATATAACAGCGTAATCGACACAACGAATATATATATATATATTGCGTAGAGCCTGAGTTGACCGATCATGGAACGAGAAAGATTTTCGATTCATTCAGTCGTGAAGTAACGTACGCAGTCGACGTGTCTGTCGAGCGAACGAGAAATATCCAACTCGGTGAATTTTTTCTTTTTTTCCTCTTTCTTAATCCGAGGAAGATACACACCAACGACAAAAGGATGGAATTATATATAAAGACAAAGGAGAACGTTGCGAGAATTTCGCCGAGGTTGACGACGAATCGATGAGAGAGAGAGAGAGAGGAATGATCGTTGATTACCTATCTATGCTATGTTTTATATATATACGCGTCGTCATTTGCCGCGAATGGACAAGCAGTCGTTTAGATGATAGGATGCGTTGATAAATAAATCAATTAATGTCGTTAATGTTTAATACTCCACGGACCAAAAACACGTAAAACCTAAATCTTTAGCGTCGTACAATTAGAGCTGCACTTGGCAATGCCTCCTTACGAGATCGCATAGAAAGCCGGGATTCATCCTTCGTTGCGCGCTCCGATCTCCTCGGCAACTCCTGCAGCTTTTCGCCAAAACTACACGTTTTTACGCTCTCGTTCAGAGGTGCTTCGAAGCTTTCACGTTAAATAAGGTGATCAGGATAACTTGCAATGTGATATCTTTACTTTATTTCTTTCTTTTTTTTTTTTTTTTATTGCTACTTGCGTCTCGTGAAATCTCATTGAGAAATTATGGATGATCACGTAACATCCGATCTTAATTATCAGAGAAAAGTAACGATCGAATTTTGTAAGAACAGTTACGAAAGGGATACAATACTATAATCTTAATGAATACTCAAGCTCGAATAATTCTTTTTATAAACACGCTGATACTTACGAACAGGGATATATGCCTATATACATTTATCTGTACATTATACGCAATGATCAAAGACGAACGTACATGCATGTACGTATTTATCAATCGAAATTACTATGTTCGTATAGCTCTTAGTTTTTTTACCGTTAACATTCCCAATGTAATGGATGCAATGGATTGACACTCTCTGTATTCTCTCTAAAACGTAAAGTATCATTAAACTAAGCGACTTGCAATTAAACGAGTCCACTTTTCGCGCGGAAGCATATTTATTTTTTCAAACTGTATTTATATTTTGTCTACGTGCGCCGTTCGATACTGATATTGAAGGGACTGTTTCATGGAGATTCGTATGTATAAGTATCGCTTAATAACGCTACGTCCGGACAGTATTAAAAACCTTAACGGTGGGGGGGGGGGAGAACGAAACGAAGGATGAATCACCGTGGAATATGCAAATGTTTCGAGCTTCGTCGTGCGTCGTCAAATTCTCCGAGATTAATTAACTCTCCAAACACCAATCGACGTACGTTCGACAGTTTGATCTTTTCCAGACGTTTAGGCAGCTTTCACTGACGCGTTCTGCCCGATTTTTAATGTATCGCCGTTATAATATATCGTCGAAAGTTTATCTGATAGATTCATTTTTGATCAGCGTTCTCGTTGAAGAAAAAAGAAAAAAAAAGAAAAGAAAAGGAAAGGAAACGACAACGCCAAGCGCTTCGTAACTAGCCAGATTCGAAACACACATTCTCAATCCCTGAGAGATTGTTAGTTACAGAGAGATAGGGGTTACAGTTAGTTGAACTGATTTTCTAGGCAACGACGAACTGGAAGATCGTACAGTGTGAAAGAACGATGAACAATCGAGAGTGACGAGTAATATTCTTCTTTTTTTTTTAACCCTTGCGAGACCAATGATGCAACACCAGTCGAGCTAAAGGTTACAAAGAATTTCACAAATTGCAAGTAACTTTTAGGAAAGTTATCGAAATATCATTTAGATGTAAGGTCATAGTGTCCTGTTACGAATTCAATTACGCATCCCATTAACGAAATTACTGTTAAAGGAAAGATACTGTCTCGAAAGGGTTCGAACAAAGAGAGACAACTGTACAAGCCAGCAAAATGTTGAACAGTTCAAAGGTAGACGTATGTATGTACATATTTTTCGTTCTGTGTTTCGCATCGAAACTTTCTTATTGCTAAGCTAATCGTTATCGGGGTATACGATTCGTTGCGGCGGCGACACAAACAGGTAAAAGTGATCGCCTTTGTCATTTTGAAGAATTCTTCAAACAGCTAATTGTACTTTGATTATTGTAATTTCGGCATGTTGTCAACCGACACGTACCGCGAGACGCGAAAATGAAAGATCGTAGAGCTCTCTCATTTGAAACACGGAGTTTAATTTAATTTACTTTCGTTTCGTGTGTAAAACACTCGCGAGTTAGTATATCTATCGAAGCGTGCCGTGTATAATTCTTGTTTCGTTGAAAAGCGATGTATTTGATTACGCTTATTCCTTCTCGTCTAAGAGGAAACGAGAAATAAAGTCATTCAGAGTGCCATTGAAACGCTGTGGAACACTTTAATGATAGCTAGACGAATAACTTTAGGAGAAAAAAAGAAAAAAAAGAAAAAAAAACACGGGGATGAAATCGAACGAAATGAATGAAAAACAGAAATGAAAGAAAAGAAAACGAAAGGTCCATAGAAACTGGAGGAGATATCTGTATTAAGTAACTGTCCAAGATGATTCGAGGATTAGGTTGATCAATGAATCAGCAACGAACGACTATTGGACTTTTACGATAGTACAGACTGTGTACATTTGTTCGACTGTGTCTAGTCTATCCAATTCTATTCTTGTTATTTTTGTACCTTTTCCACTTCATCTGTCGAAGGCATGGATAAAAAAAAAAAGACCACGGATTCTATATAACGTGAACAGTACGATGTAGACACTTCTTCGATACACGATATCGACGACTGCTTATTGATTTGCGTATATTAGAGTATGCATTGTATTATGTTCAAAGAACGTGCACATCTGACATGTACGAGAAGATGCGAAGGAGCAGAAAAAAAAAAGAGAAAGAGGAGCGTTAGATGAGCCTTATCAATGTTATTATATTACAGATTGATACATTCGAGTATATACATACATACATACATATATATATTATATATATGTATATGTATGTATGTATGTATGCAGTTTCCGAAAAAAAGAAAATTCTCGTTTTAAGGTAGGACTTAATAACCGCATCGTTGAATCCAATACTTTTCACCGTTACTATTTATCGATATGTTATTATTTACTACGAGCTCAACTATTCTATGAATGTCTTTATATCCGTTAGGTTTATCGTTATTCGTCGCTATTTTATCCATCGTGCCGAGAAATTTATCATTGTTGCCATATCGCGTGATTATATATGATAATTGATGTTCACCGTTGCGATCGTTGCTAACAGTTACCATAAATTTATTGCTCGTTCACGATTACGTATTATGCACGTTTAACATGAAAGAAACTCGCGCGCGATTAATGAAAATGCAGAACGGAGCAAGTAGATGAGAAGTAAAAAAAAAGAAAAAAAGAAAAAAAGGGAAAAGAAAGAGAAGCTTTGTCATTTGCAAGGCGGGATGAATGCACGACTATTTTTGCAACGTTTCACGCAAGTATAACGCGACACAAGAGGAGAATATAAGTGATAATGAATATACAAATGAACAATTGTAATTGACTCTTTTCGGAAGTCTCTACAAACACGCAACAATCTTTTCTTTTCTTTGACAATGACACAAAAATCAAGGGAGAAAAAAAAAAAAAGAAAAAGTTGATCGATCAATTGTAAAAATAGTTCGTATTTCCCTCCTCGGAAAGAATGTACAATGTACAGTGAAGAATGAACGGAAGAGTTCGTTTCCTATTTACATTTTCTTAAATATATCAAACACGTAAAATTCAAGTTACCGTGATTATTTCTTTTTTTTTTTTTTTTTTTCGAAGGAACGTTGATTTACATGCATATACGTACACACAAACGAATGCGTACACGTAGATATTATTCACGCATTACCAACGCATTACGTAAACTAATTAAGCCAATATGCACAATGAATAATCATTTTTGCGATCAGGCGACCGCAATGATATAAAACATCAATGCATTATTACGATAAAATCGGGAATGCACGCTTGATGCGTGCGATTATTAAAGTCGTTTTTAATCGTAAGCGTAAACTTATGAATTATTATATCGTAACGACGATTGATTATCTGATTTATCGGCTGTGTTTGTAACGTACGTGATTAAGTATTAAATTATCAACTTAAATCGCAACGTCGTTCTTTTTTGAAAGCTGGCTACCTCCGAGCTTCTCAATTTCTCTTCATTCTTATCTTGTAATTTGACTTTGAAAGCTGAAACATCTCTCTGTTTTTCTTCTTTCTGTTTCGCAACAGATCCTTCGAGATAAAAAAAATAAAAATTAGGCCACCTTTTTATATAAAATTAGAAAACAAATTTATTTAATATACATCATTCGTGCTTAACTCTACTTAATGCAATGTATGATTTCCTTGTAGATAAATCGTGCCAACCCACTGGACCCCTTTCGCAATCCGCGCACGCTAGATACTTTACGTTGTCTACTGTGTGTGAAACACCAATGTTTTCAAATGTATACATGTCCTCCACCAACCAGTAATCAGTTATTAGTTCCTGTTGATCGGCCTCACCCTCTCCTTTACGTTGGATATAGGGTAGATTAAACTAAAATATTGCATTATGCATCTTAGCTCAGCTACTAAGTATCTTCCCCTTCCATTGTAACTTATGTTTACACGATAACGGAAATCTAACCAAAAAGGGAACTACGAAGGATGCGAATATTTTTTAGGTTAGGTTAGGATTCAAATGCATCTAAAGGGCTCCATTACTCTTGACGAGATTTTAACGAGAATTTAACGTTTATTATATTGACACTTTGTGTTAAGAAAAAAAACAGCAAATGATTCACCTCGATATTGACTAGCCGGGCTACACCAGCGTTGAGCATTTTCGACGGGCAAAATGTGCAGTAAACTTTCAGCTTGTTCCTTTCATCTTGGTCCTTTAATGTGCTAATATCCTCGTTCGTAGTCATAGTTTTCTATTTTAGACGTTCGACGTTCGTAAATATTAGTCGCACAACTGTTTGACATTAATGTTGTTGACACTTGACAAACAAAAAGCACTAGTCGGACTGCGATCTATTATCACTGTCAGAAACACTAACTCGATGACATTTCGATAATCGAACGATCAAATTTCGTTTTATCGAAGATAGCTTCAAAGCAATGCGCCAAACTTGTTTCTTTTTCGAAAATATTCTACCTTCTAACTTACTGATATTTCATGTACATGTCATGTTTTAAAATTTATTGCCAACCATTAATTTAAAATAAATTTTTTTTTATAAATAATTAAATCAACGTGTTTTTTTGTCCGTCTTTTTATACGAGATTCGATCACTTATTATATACCGCAATATAGTCGTTTGTACGTTCCATCTCTTTTTTATCAATTAATTTCCAACCATATTCGTCGAACTTCTTGTCAAATGGCATTGGATCCGTCCAACGATCTTCGTTTGATTTTGGTCCAATAACAAAAATAAGACTCCCTTTATAGTTTTCGACATAATTGCAGAATGCCGACGCGTTGTTAAAATAACAAAATAGAAGGGCATATTCGTTCGATAGAAAGGAATTGTCTTCGTTCTCATGAATGAAAACGATATTTTTTAGAAACAACGGCGGCGAATATTTGCTACACCACCAAGAGCGATCTAATTCTACACCGATCACGTTCAAACCTTAAATAAATAAACCAATTAAAGATGGAAAATTTTATCTCGAAGATATATATATATATATATATATATATATTGATGAAGAACAAAAATTAAATTTTCTGACCAATTTAAAAATTATAAATATACTTTATGAATATCTTACCGGAATATTCTTCAAATAACCATTCAAATAAACCACAACCACATCCTATGCTTACTAATCCAGCCACATTCTGTTTATCAATTACTTCTTTCATCCAATGCAAATCATTAATAGTCGGTAGCACCCAAAATAATCTGCTTTTATTTAATTTAGTCAAAGTACAGTTCAAATTAACAATATCTAACCATTTTTGTTCATTGTAAAAAGTTAAAATTTGCTTGTCGATATTTTCGTTAACCATGATTATGCTTCATTGGTTATTAATAGCCCGTAAAATTTGCAGATGAGATTCTTAAATTACGTAATTCGGTAATATGTATTTATGATATATCGATATACTTGTGTAATATGACGTTAATGATACCGACCACACAGTGATACGTATAATTCGATCTAGTAATAAATAATTTATATTACAGAACTCAATGATAATAAAAATTTGATGAATTACCTCATGTATTAAGGCACTTTCTAAGATATTTTTTTTAAGGCACATATACATGCGCACATACACATACACGCTTCATACAATCATTCATTTAAAAAGTTATACTCTATTTTCAATTTAAATTTAATTCCTGAGTTGCATAGTGAATATCATCAGTAGAAACGTTCAATAAAATCTTTTGATATATGTCACTCCTCGAATGTTCACATATTAACAATCTATTAGAACCTAATCTTCCACAAACTGCAAGTATTTCCGTTATAGTGGGGATTTCAATACCTGTAACAATACAATAAGTAAAGAATAAATAAACATAATCTTTTCAAATATTGACTAATATCTCGTATTAAATAAACGAACCATCAAATGAGCACAACGATTCAACTTGTTTGTACGCATCTTTAAAATATACTTCTTCGATCGAAGTTCGTGTGACTTCTGCAGACACTGCTTGTAAAAATATTTTTTCCATTTCTGAACAGTGTTTTATAGCCTGAACTTTTGCTGATGCAATCATTTCGGATATAGCTTCTGACACATCTTGGAGAGAGATTGTTTCGCCGTTTCGCAACTCTGTGATTTCCATAGCGCGACGACATATATCCAAAGCTCGCCTGGCATCTCCAGATACAGCAGAAACTTTTCTAAAATAAAACATTTAATAAGCAATAACAATACAGATACAATACTGTAATATAAGTCTTACAATACCGTGCAACAAGCTGTATAGCTTCACTCCTGAAACCATCGAAATCTTTAAGTCGAGATACGACGATTTCCTGTAGTTGTTTATAATTATAAGGTTGAAAAGTTAGTCGTGTTAGACCTAAGCGTGATGTTACACGACCCATGAAAACTCTTTCAGGTAAATCCATAGTATTGGCTATAGTGATAACAACTAACTGCGCCGTTGATTTTGTTGGCCAATCTAATAAATTGTAAACAACATCTTGACGTTTTGTACACAGCAGGTCAAGCTGTAAGACCGACATATATATTAGCAAATAAATAACGATAATAATGTAAAATATTTAAAAAGAATCATACTTCATCTACAAGAAGCAACGTCATTTTAGAAGTGCCGCTACGAAATCTTTTGTCCAATGTATGATACGCTTGTTCCCACGTAGCTGTTTTACCATCCAGCTGTTTTAAAATTTGCACATAAGCTTGTCTTGGTTCGGTTAGTTTCATCCCATTAATTGCAATATAGTTAAAATCATCTAACTGACCTTTAAGTATCAATTTTTGCAGACACCTAACAGCTTCATTCACAGTAGCGGTTTTACCTGTTCCTGGCACTCCGCTTATGTATATGCATCTACAAATTTCTTTAATTTAGTTATGTAATGTTTTAAGAGACAATCTTTTTCAACGTACCCTCCACTTTTATCTTCCAATTTTCCTCTAAGGAATGTAAAAATATTATTGAACTCTTCCTCCCTACAAGGTAAGGATTTTGGTACAACGCTGACGTGTAATTTAGATCTAGCCTCCTGTAATGGTGTAGTTGGTTTTATTAGAGCACTATTTCGTTTTACCAATGACGGTGTTAAATTATTGTATTTTGGACGAGATTTCGGAGTGCTCAAATGAGTATTTTCTAGACCTAGCTCAATGCTTTTCTGCATATTATTTCTCGTTTGAGGAGTTAAAATATTTTTCTTTGCGGATGAAATTTTAATACATTTATACATGTCAGATAAATATTCATCCTCTGCGTCGTTGTTATTCTTACTGTAAGACTGAACGTTTGTTAATGTTTCTTTAAAAATTTCACCCTTTTGTTTAGTCATTTTAATAGGCGTAGAGTTAACAGAGTCAAAGTTTTTAATCGCTGATGAAATTTTAATACGTTTATATGAATCAGCTAAACATTCTCCCTCGTTACTATTGTCATTATTATTAACAGATTCCATCTGTTTTGATATGTTCCCACAAATTAATCTTTTTTGTTTAGCTTTGACAGGTGTGCTACTTATAGATACTGATGTTAATGAATCTTGCTTCTTCGTCGTTTCATATACTTTTGGAACATTGTCCAACTTACTATTGCTATTCTCAGATTTATTTATTTTCATGTTAGATATTTTAGAATCTGTACCATTTACATTTTCCTCATCTTTCATTGAGGCACGATCCAACTTATCATTTTTGCTTCCAGATCTATTAGATTTCTTCAGTAACTTTGCATTTAATATTTTAGAATCTGTATCATTAATAATGTTTTTCTTATTTCCTATGGGATCATGATTCAGCTTACTCCCACTCTCAGATTTATTAGATTTTTTCAATGATTTTTTTTTTGATATTTTAATATCTGCACTACTATCATTTTCCTCATCTTTTATAGATGGTATACGGTTTCTTTTATTAGTTTTTACATTGGAGGATACAGGCTTAGCCTGTACATTCTGTCTTCCAGTGGATCTATTTGAAGCTTCCTTTCTTTGTTGCTTTAACATTTTGTTTTGAGTCTTCATGTTAGACACAATAGAATTAATAAACAACTTATCCTCATCGTAATTTATATTTTTCCTATCCCTTAAAGACGGAGAATTCAAACTAGGTATTTCACAATAGTAATGAGAAAATTTTGAAGGTGGTTTTCTATTTCTATTTCTCCTTGATAAGTCATTCTCACTGTCTTCATGTTTGTTGTCATTGCTAGTCTTATTTTTTGTAGAATTGTCTTTACCATCAATACAGGAACCTTCACTTTCTACTTCTGAATAACTTTTTTTTCTCTGCCTTTGAATTCGAGATTTGCCTAAACCACGAGATTTACAGATAGCCTTTTCATACTCGGAGTCTGTATCAATTTTATATAAACTTTGCTCTGTAGATCTCCTAAGTTTAATTCTAAGAGATACTTTCTCTTTATGCGAAACACTATTTCTTGGGAATGTATGCTTAAAATTTTTGAACACATTTTCTGTATCTGAAGATGTATCCAACAGGTTTCGCATTACATTTCGTAGATTCGAATTTCTACTTCTTTGTACTTCAATTGGAGTATTATCATATGGTTTTTGCTCTTTATCAGAATCTGATTCTGTACCAAGAATCATTGTTATCTCATGTTCTGAGCATTTATTTAATCTGGTAGTCATTTTAACTTCCTATCAGGATCTTTTAATTTTTTTTTAACAAGTTTTATCGTACTAATCGTAATATTCTATTTACTCAGTCAAATATCAAATATCAAAATAGTATAATTTCTATTACACTGTACATTTTTCTATATAGTTTTATAAAACAGATATGTTTCTATCTTTTTTTTTTACAAATATCTTTTTTCTCTATCATTTATTGTCTTGGTTTGAAAGAAAATAGTACATAAATACTACTTTACAAGGCACTCTCATAAGCATGTACCGCCAATTTTGCTTTTTTAACCACAAAACAAACCACAATCATAAATAAAATAGTTCATATGTACTGACTTTGCATAGTTGGTATGTTCAAACAATAATGCTCTCTAGTGTCAGTCGTATGAATTATAATTGGAATGCATTCATCCTTCTACGTAATTTTTACTTCATTTAATTATTACTGAAATTACTTTTGTATTCTCAATAAATTTTATAATATTCAATATTCATGGATTTGAACGCGGACGAGGATATAAGAACTATTTGGTGTGGAAATTTAAGCACTAGAATAACAGAAGAAATACTATATGAATTATTTTTACAGGTTTGTAGATTCATGTATCTGCGTAAACAAACATTTCCCAATAATATTTATTAAGCTGAATATTTTAGTAAGTGGAGAAATACATCCAAAGCATATGCGACAATTTTATATTGAACATTAGCTTCATGTACGCTTCTTCGTACGTCATTTGATGTCACTTAATTAATTTGGTTATATATTTCAGCTATACTTTCAACTGCGAAAATGAATGAACCTATAATGTTGCATAATTTATTTTAAATTTTTATCCTTTACAAAAATATTTTCAAGAATCTTTTACAAAAATATGTTATAGGGTGGACCTATACAAAGAGTTACTATTCCTAAAGATCGTGATGGCAAACAAAGGTCATACGGATTCATAACATACAAACATATTAGTTCTGTATTGTATGCTTTAGAGCTATTCGATGGTACATCCTTATTTAATCGTACTCTTAACATGAGAGCAAGAAGAAACATAGAATTACAACAAACTAATTCACAAAATGTGAATCCAATTCATCATGCGAATTCCAATGAATGGCTTATATTAGGTCAAGAAATATTATTAGGAAATGATATGCCTCGTTTAAGAAGAAACTCATGTGTCTCAAATATAATATGTGGTGCACCTCTGAAATACTCGGATTATGTTTCTTCTAGCAATGACAAAGATAATAGAAGATCCAGACGGATGCATCCTTATCAGAGAGACAAAGATCATAAAAGTACTAGTCATCATAGAGATCACAATTCTTCTAGACATTATTACCACTCTAGATATAAACATGGTAGATAAAAAATAAAAGATAAAATAATTTTTTATTGTTTTGAATCTGATTTTCTAAATTTGTTGATATTTAATGTTATGAAACGATGCATAACATAATTCCTCTTATTCCATTTTGATTTAAAATTAAATTAAAATTAACATTCAATAAATTATTTCTTGTATACACTATTAATTAATAATAATAGTTGTATGATTTAGAACATTTTGTATAATTTATATGAACTTTTGCATTTTGTTTAATTATATGTGCTGCTTTTTCAGCAATCATTATAATTGCAGCATTGATATTACCACTTGGTAAAACTGGAAGTACAGATGCATCAACTACATATAAATTTTTTGTACCATAAACCCTATAAGACAATTTAGAAAAACAGTTATTAAGTTAGGAAACAGTTACTAATTTAGGAAAACAGTTATGAAGTTAAGAAAATTTAATAACTTACTTAAACATTTGATCAACAACATCGCCCATTCGACATGTACCAGCAGGATGATATGAAGTTAAAGTTAAATGTTGTATGTAACATTCCCAATATTTTATGCTATCAAATATTTCATTTTCACAACCAGGAAAATGTTTTTTATAAATAAATGCACCAATACTTTTCATAGCATTTGTCTCAACAAGTTTCTTTATAAATTGCAGTCCTAAAATATTCAGTATCTGTTTTATTATGAATAGTGTTTTATTGCATTATATGTATTATATTATCTTAATTGAATATAATACCATCTATAAGAGTCGCAATATCGTCCGTATTAGAAAAATATTTCGGATCAATTAAAGGTAACTCAAAAGAATTATTACTTCTTAATTTAATTTCTCCCTCGCTTTTTGGATGTAATAACACTGGAGCAATGGTTATTGTGTTTTTATATGAATTAGGAGCAAAGTATTCGTTGTACACCTATAAAATTAACATTCAATTATACTTGATTAATACATAATTAATAGTACATAAAATTCACAGAATTATAAATTTATTTATATATTAATAAATTTATAATAATAATATTTATAAATTTTGTAATACACCTCATCAGAAATTCCCATAGCTTCTTTTAAAACAACACCATTATCCCTTGATAACCCAAGTGGCATTACCATTATTTGTAAATCTGGTGTACTTGATATATTTTTCTGCATAGAGCTATGAAATGTACCCAAAACTTCAACTCCTGTGAATGTCCAAGGTCCTAACATAAAATGTACAAAAAGTATATAAATGACGGCAATGTTCAATTTTAAATAAATCTTACCTTTTCCGAAAAAAAAATAATTTACTATTGACATAGGATTCAAAGTACTAGTCATACTGAAACCTGTGCTTGTATTAAGCATAATTAGATCAATTCCAGTAAGTACATGATCTACTAAATGTTGACCAACTGGTAAATCTTTAATAACATTTATCTAAAAATAACATGAATTAATATATATCATTACGGAAAATAATAAAACATATATAAAGAAACTAATATCTAAAAAATAAATTTTACTTTTAAATCTTCCAAATGTTTTTTTGGCCCAATACCAGAAAGCATTAATATTTTTGGTGTACCAATTGCACCAGCACAGAGAATGACATCTCTTTTTGCAATTGCTTTAAATGTCTTATTTAATGCAATAAACTGCACTCCTATTGCTCTGTTTGATTCCATTAACACCTTAAAATAATTTATATTGACAATATGGAAATTGGAATTATTACAAATTTGACTTTAAACGTACTTTCTCAACATGAGCATGAGTAATAATGGTCAGCTTATTTTTTAAATATTTATATAATAATTTATCTGTGCTCCACCGTTTCCCATTTTCCATAAATAATTGTGCTTTCATGAAACCTAAATCAATCAAACAATCAAATCACAAATATCTTTTATTTCTTGGTTAATAACTACCATTTTTGAAATTATCATTGATATTGCCAATATTTTGATTCAATTCCTGCAATCCTTTTAAAATTATATCAGCAAGTCCAGTATTCCATTCCAAATCACTTATATGCATTGTGTCATTGTTTCTTTTAATAGGTTCTAAAAATATTTTCAAATTACAATAACGATAGTAAATGCAGACTAATAATAAGTTTTATTAATTACCAATCAAATTTGGAAACCAATCATAATCCAAGGGATGTCCTCGTACATAGAGCATATAATTTAATCTACTAGTTCCACCAAAGATTTTACCCATTGGCCACTTGCTTTGCTATTAGCAATTGTAAAAAAATTTTAATAACATGTTTTAATAACATTGTAATTACTAATTACATATTATACATTATTCTTTAAACCCTTGCAAGCATTCTGTTGTGGTACAGTAATGTATTGCCAGTCATATGCAGTATTTTGAATAAGAGGAGCTAACAATGGAATATCCAAAAAAGGTGGTGCAGCTCCTCCAGCTTCCAGTAATAATATTTTATATCCATTTTTAGTTAATCTTGCAGTTAAAGTTGCACCTGCAGTGCCAGCTCCAACTGAATAGGAAAATAATATTTTTAACCTTACCATTATTTATTTATTTTCTTCTTTTAATTAATTTTTACATGTTCATAATTATATTTAAATTGTTTATTATAAAATGTATATAGAAAATATACATTTATATGATACTTACCAATAATAAAATCGTACAGTTGGAAATCATTAATGTCATTAAAATACCATTGTTTATAAATATCAAAAAAATATGTAAAATTAAGATAGCTAGAAAACATAAATACAATTAAACTAGTAATTATAAATATGATGTAGTGTAAAAAGAACATCGTAGTAACACTTAAAAATTGAGGTTAAGAAACATTTGGAACATCTCTCTCGGCATGTATAACTTTTGATAGAAGGAAACCAAAAATTTATGAATATTCATAAAAATATACATAATCATTTTTAGTTTATATGTATGTATTTCATTTAGTTATTGAACAATTGAATGAAAGAGTAAAAATTAAAAAAAAAGAAATAAAAAAATTTTTAGAAAGGTATAGAAAATTTATTAAAAAATTTAATTGTGTACAATATTAAGGCATGCATTCAACAATTGATCATAAACTAGAACTTTTTAATATGATATCGTCTAGTAAAGATTTAATTTTTATGAATGTTCGTTTAAATTCTAGACCACAGCCTTTAGACAATCGAAAATCAACTAATGTCTTTCCATCCATTTCAACAGTATTTGCTTTAAAAACTAAAGGCATCTTTCTTCTATCGACTGCTATTACAGTGATCTGCAAAAAGATAATCGCGTAAATTATTAGTTGTTTATAATTGATACTATATTCTCAATATTCTTAAATGATAATTTTATAACTTACTGTGCCAACATTATTAATTCGACACGTATAATTTTCATTCTTTAGACAATTTAGTAAACGTTCCATAGTTGATTTCAGCTCGGTTTTAACAAAAAATCTTGTCATACGTCGTACTAATCGTTGGAAAGTAGTTTGCTGTAAATGTAAAATTAATATGAAAAATGAAATGTAAATTCCAGTAATCGTTTAAAATATGTTCTACCTGACTTGCTTGAGTAAATGGTTTAGTTTGTACTTGTGTGCATAACAATAAATCTTCTATATGCGCAGGTTGCGAGAATGAAAATCCAAGGCGTTCTTCCAAGTTAATTTGTACTGGATTAGCGTTTTCTATTGCAGGTAATTCTGGTTGTGATAGACAGAATCTTGCTAATTTTTCATCTTGTAGTATTTGTTTCGAATCAATTTCATCAAATCGAATATGTCCTTCTATACTCCCAGCTATTATACAGAAATTTAATTTTATTGACTACCATTTATATTTGTTTATAATTTGTCTCACATTATTTAAAATTGTATCATAAAAATACAATTGACAATAATAACATATTGTATGAAATATACATATGTACATGTATGTATATGCATAAATACAAATGCCAACCGAAATAGTTAATATTCTATTTGGATGCATAATGCCAGTGCTCTTTGCTTTGGTAATCTAGCTTTATGATCCTTAATTAAAATCATAGAGCTGTATTACCAAAGTAAAGGCAAAAGCTTTGATTATCTTGAAAACTTATGATATTGACTATATTTTAATGTATTTATTTAATATCTAATAACAATTAAAAACCGGATTATCATATACTTACTTCATACATCAGAAGTTGTATTTAATATCCACTCAGTTAGGTACCAAGCTGCTTTGAGTAATTTAATATGTACTCAGAGTCACTCAGTACCTGACTAAGTAAATATTTGTTTTATCATACCCATATTGAACCTTTGTAGAAGATTTACACATTCAAACATAAACATATAATAGCTCATATATACAAATCGATGCATACCTTCCTCGAAATTTTTGATGAACCATCTATGTTGTTTAATATCCTTTATAGTAAATCTGTTTTCTGGTGAGTGCATAAGAATATTTTTTATCAAAGACAATGAAGAATTATCCAATTTTCGCCATGGTTTAATAGACATGTATTTTCCATCTCTCCATGCCTTATACTGTGGACATTCTGCCAAGGACTGATCCCAAGGCAGTTCTATAGTTCAGATATGGACCAGTTAAAAACTAAGAAATGTAAGTTATACATTAGACTTAAACCACCACACTAAGGATCACATTTTATGGTCTGCATTTTACAAATTAGGGATTATCATCCATATCAACAATTTATACAATTACATTTGAACAATGAAATATTTTGAACTACTTATACATTAGTTAGTTAAACATGTTCACATGTTAGTATTTATTGAAATTTACCATTCAGAAAATATAATATTTTACAATTTAAAGTAAATTTTGCTATTAACTTTACCTCCACTTAATAAAGCTACAAGAATTATACCACATGACCATGTATCAGCTGGTTCTGCATGATAACAACCCGATAACACTTCAGGAGCTACATATGGTAATGTTCCACATTTGTTTTCTAAACAACGTTCTTTGCCATGTAAACGATATACTGTTGCCATACCAAAATCAGAAACTTTCAAATTATCATGTTCATCTAATAACAAATTTTCTGGTTTCAAATCTCTGTGCGCAATACCTTTGCTGTGAAGATATTCTACAGCAGAGATTAATTGTTTGAAATACCTCTGTGCTTGGCAAACTGGCATACCAATATCTGGTTCTATTTTGAATCAAACAAAATCTCATAATACTGTAATTTTTTAAATTTTGTCTCACATAATTAATCTGATATCTTACCAATCTTATCAAAAAGTTCTCCACCTGACGCATATTCTAGAAATATATATTCCATATTGGGTTCACTACGTTTCCCAAAGTATCGTATAATGTGAGGATTAGAGAGCATACGGTGAATTATAGTTTCTTTACGAACAGATTTTTGGGCATGTGGGTGCTTTATTAAATCTATCATTTTCATAGCAACTGCAACACCTGTAGTTTTATTTACAACCATTTTTACCCTGAAAATAAAAAACGAAATTAGATAGTAGTAAAAGACTTCAGAAAGAATATTTTCAACATTCTGAAATACAAAAATATTTTATCAATCTAAAATAGGAGGATATTTTATTAATTTTGTATAAATTTAAAATATAGGAACTTACTCGCCGTAAGCACCTTCTCCCAAAGTATGTCCGAGTAACCAACCTTCTACGAACTCCGTCATTCTGTTTCAGCATGCCGTTTTACAATGATAGCAAGAATCTTTCTTCTCTGATTAATATTCGCTTATAATTATTTCTTTTACAAAAAGAATAATTGTTAAGATAATTAATCCAAATTAATACAACAGCAATTCCGTTTCAATAAAATGCTCATATTATATATTACATCTTATAAAAACGGTCGGTCTCTCGAAGCACGTGGTTTTAATCACGTCGATGAAACATCGTGCTTTCGATCGAACCAAACGTAATATAATAACAAGTCACATTTAAAAGTGTATACTCATAGAATTATTTGATTTTTCTTTAAATCGTGGTTTACTAATCTTGTTAACAATATAGCCGAAAAAGTCAATAATTGTCAATAAATTAAAATATTTCCTTCGCAAGATCGCAAAAATTACTGTAGCAAAGTACGTTACGTTATAGGGCATTAAAAGAGGTATTCATCTCTAGAAAACGATGAACCATATACTCTAGAATTTCTGGGTATAAAATTACTGCATTCTCATTGGTCGGAAAAATATGTAAAGAACCTTAAAGTCCCTGGTTTATAAACGGACATTTAGTTATTAAATATGAATTCAGAAACATTAAATTTGAAAAATTAAACGATTTTAATGTTAAAAAGCATAGATTTTAAAATCTATAATAAAATTAAATTGAAATTTTTTTGTAGTAATATAATATTTGAAGCTTGCAATATTTTTATAATTCTTAAAAATTTTATCTTTAAAAAAATTAATTTTTATTAAACTTTATTTACATGTGTACATAAAACAAATAATGAACATATATTACAATATTTAAAAAATGCTGCTTTGAGTTCTTATAAAGATATTTATTAAATTGATTTTAATATACACAATATCACAAATGATATTACTATGGATTATAATAGACATGTAATAAATATACAATTGAGATGTATGGGATATTCTAATATGCTGAAATATTGTTATAAAAGACCTTGTCTTTTTAAATCCTCATATGTTTTACGATTAACAACATTTCCAAGAGAATCTTCAAATTCTTCTTCTTGCTCTGGCTGCCAACGTTCCGCTTGTTTCTGAGCTTTTAATTTTTCCCATAGGGCTAAGGCATCTTCTATTTGTGTTACATTAGCAAAATGTGCAGTATTTGGAATGCCAAGACAGCGCATACCATGCGCATGCCTCCATTCTGCAAAGTGTCTCTGGAAAGCTTTTGGTCCTTTGTATGTGAAATTTCCACATATTTCACAATTGTAACTAATATTCAAACCATGTAATTTGTATAACCAGTATGGTATAGGTTTACCATCCCAACCAAGGGGAAGGTTTTTAGGATTATAAGGGACTTCGTTATCATCCTCTTCTTCAGACTCACTAGCACTAGCTTCAGCATCAGAATCTCCTCTCTCACCTTCTGTTCTAGCTTGTTTTCTTTGAACATTCTCTTTTGTAGCTACACGTTGAGTCGATACCAATTCTGCAAGTTTGTAGACATGAGCTTCCAAATGTGCAATTTCTTTCTGCTTCTCAGAATTTCTTCCTTTCCCAGACTTTCTATTTCTATTATTTTTAGCTAATAAATTCGGATCCAGTGATGCTTCCCCCTTTGTACTGAAAAGTCTTTGAGCCCTCTCTTCTAACGTACCACCACATTTTAAACCCAAAGCCATTAACGCAGACTTTAATCTGTCTAAACCAAGAGATGCAAGCTCTTCCCACGAAGAAAAGGCAGAAAGTTCCAAATGAGCACCCACGTGAGTCAGAGCACTACCAGTTTCCTTTGGCCATCCTGGAAATGTATTGTTTTCCCATTGTGTTTCGAACTCTTTGTTTGCCTCTTCCAATTCTGCACTTATATCAAGTAAAGGTCTAACTCTGCTTAAATAATCAGTCAAATAATCCAACAGAGATTCCACGTATTTTTGGTATTCAGCATTTTTCCTTTCTCTTGGTATATCAAACAGATGATCAAAAGTTGATAAATACATAATATAATCTATCTTTTCAATGCCTTTGAGATTAATATATTTTTCATAACATTCGTGGAGATCAAGATATTTTCCATATCCCTCTTCGTCTGTAAATTCAACAAGATTTGATAACTCCTCCGTTGGATTTTCTCTCATTTTAGCTAGTTCCTCAAATTCTACAGACATTGGAATGCTTATTTCATTAGGATGTCGACGATAGAACTCTTTTATAGATTTCAATCTTGAGTAAAATTCAGAAAATTCGTTTGGTCCAGAAAGTGCTTGTACCTAAACAATAAAGATTTAATTATTCAATTGTAAATAAACTATCAATAAATAAACTATATTTAACTTACTTCTTCTTTTCTTTGACCATCTTTATCTTCGTACAAATCCTGCAAGTGCGATGTACTATCCATGTACTGATCGAGTAACATTTTTAACCGATGTTCTGAATTTATACTCTCTCTATGTCCTGGTTTTTTGTAAAGCATCTCTTTCACCATTGCATCCATTAATCTTTCTCTTTCTTCATGATAACGCCGTTGTTGTTCTAGGATCGTTTCCATTTTCCTGGTTATATGAAAACAAGTTGTTTGTCGACATACAACATACAAATTTAATAATTTCATATAGATGTCATATCGTAGAAGAGAAATTTGAATCACTGACTGTATTACCATCTAGCGAGCATTACAAAAGGTAGTATAGAGATTTAATTTAAAGTAATAAAAATTATGTAATATTGAAAAAAATATTTTATTATTTTAATTTGATTATACAATTGATTTTATCAACAAAATATGAAATATGAAATAATTTTGCATCGCTAAAGTTCACCTAATATATCCTATATTGATATCTTTTTAGCTATATCTAATCCAAAAATTACAATCTTTGTTACGTCTTTGAAAGAAAAGAAAAAGAAGAATATTAGATTCTTTAATTTTTAAATAGAGTTTATAACTACATCTTGCGGAATTTTAGTATTTGGAATTTCAGTATTTAATTTTAAATCAGATTTTTGAAAGATCGATGAATTACACAATCTAACTACATACTTAAAATCTTATTGTATTCTCTCATTTTCCTAATTTCTTCGTATTTTATAAATTTATAAAGATATGTGATTTTTAAATGTTAAATCGTGTTGTTTTGAATAAAGTTAATTCATAACGCAATGAAAAAGTTACTTCACATAGTCGATTTTTCCTAATTTGTACATCCCTATGATATTTATTCATGTGTCATATGACGAATACATGTTTAAATTAGTCAACATTTGCGAGGATTGAAACAAAATAGATTAAAGAAATTCAATTAAAAGGAATATCTATATAATAAAATTTCCTACGTTTTTTATTCTTTACTAGCAAATATCTGTCGTACAGTCACTGAGAAAGTGTTTGAAACATTACTATCCTGACATGGTAAAATATCTTTAAAATAAAAAGTAAAAACTTCGGACAATTATAATTTGCAATTCGTATATTAGAAAAATGGTGTTTATTTATACGTTTTTGTAATAAAATGCATTTAATATGCAAAGTATTATATACTTATGTTTTACTTAACCTTCTTATCATATAACCTTTTTCTTATTAATACATTTCTTTTTTCAGACAAATATGACAGAAGAAATTCAAAAAAATTTGAAAACAGAGATAGACAAATACAAACAGGTTCAAAAAGGTATTATATTAATTTCTATATATTAATATATTTTGTGCAATTTTATTGTAATTAATTAAATATCCTGTTATACATAGAGTCTGTTTGTATCAGATTACCACAAAGCATTGAATCAAAGACGACAGCTGGATGGACAATTAAACGAGAATATTGCAGTTAAAAAAGAGTTAGATCTTTTGAAATCAGAGGATGATGTTTTTAAATTAATTGGACCAGTTCTCATAAAGCAAGATGTGGAAGAAGCTAAGCAAAATGTTGCTAAGCGAATGGAATATATCACTTCTGAATTGTAAATCATTAGATACAAAAATATCATGCATGTAGAAAAATCAAAATTGATTATTAATTACTTTGTAATTTTAGAAAAAGAGTAGACGAGCTAATAACTACATTAGATAAAAAACAAGATACACATTGTGAAACATTGGAGAAATATCAACAGATGTTCCAACAAGCCCAAATGAAAGCGTCTCTGTCTCAACCAAAGGCATAATTTTATATATAAAGAACTTATATGTTGTCGCTTGTTATATCAATATCACAAAATAAGAAATATCATGTAACCATAAATATCACTATCTTTATTCCTGATTAAATTTGTTAATAAATTTTTTGTGAAGCTTTCATATTATTTTATTCATGCTAATACATTTACAGTTATTTTAAAGCCTGAAAATAAAATTGTAATAATATTGGAGAGCTATTAAAATTATTTAACCTAATGTTATTTGTATGTGTATTAAATATTTATAGAATATGGAATATTCCTATATGTTGTGTAATGTAAAATTTATTCTAGTCAAAATTTGTAATGTATTTAATACAAATAAAAAGTTCGATGCTTTTTATATTCCTTTCATAATCCAAGAATATAAATGTAAAGTATGTGCTACATTTATAAATCTGTAGCTGTAAAAAAAAGATGTCAAATATCACAATTTTAAAAAATTTGTTTATGCAATAACGGATTATAGAGCATATTTAGAGCGTATTTATAACGAAAAAATGCATGAAAATAAATACAGATTCATACCATTAAAAGAGAGCAAGAAGGTATTGTTAATAAGAAAAACTAGTTATGAACTTTAAATGATAATATCTCGAAAGTGAAAGCATGTGACATGCGGCGTTTTTCCACAGAAATATGGCGGTTCGTTTATCGCTTACAAGTTTTATGATTGACAATTCCGTTATACACATATCAAATTTAATATAAACAATTACACAGTGTCTTTTTACAGAAAGTATCATAATGTTATTAACATTAAAGCCAGATCATAAAAGACATGTATTACTTCTTACGGGGCATACACCGCAAGGTATGTAAAATTATCATTTTTATTGTTGCTTTATTTCATTCTAAAATAATAATCACGTATCCTTTTTCAGTTTTACAGGATTTTTGCAAGTTGGCTCTAGATTATTTACAGAAAGGGCCAAATACTAAATTATATAACGCAGCAGCTCGTAAGTAGAAATATTGTAATATTAATAATTGGAAAAAAAAAGTTTAATGTTGTTGTTGAATTATTGTTTTAGAAAAATTGGATGTTGAAGTAAGCGTAATTAAGAATTCGGTGGAAGGACTTGTTAATTTATTAATAGAAAGCTGTAGATATAAGGTATATAACATAGATTTTGCATTTTACTTGTACTCCTCTTAATTTATACGATACCATTTAACAAATATGTAATTTTTCCAGTTAAATTCTGAGGATTTTAGAGATTCAATAATATCTCTAGGTTTCTCGGAACAACAAGAAGTTATATTAAGTAAATTATATAATGTTAAAAAAGATGAAATATCAAATACACTCAAAGATATTGGATTTAAATTGCCAGAATACCATGATATGGAATGGAGATTTGAAGTGCAGGTATTATATTATTTTGTCTCTGAATTTTGTATTCTTAGATTTTTATATTGTATACGATGCACTTTTTTATAGATTGCTTCAAGAGCATTGTTGAAACAAGTTGCCCCACTTATTACATTGGATTTATCTATAAAGAATTCTGACAGGGATGAAAACATTGAGCATGTATTACTTCAAACTGACCCTGTTAATCTATCACACATAACGCAACAATTAGAAGAGGCTCTTCAAGAAGGTTACAGTCAGCACATTCGTAGACTTTCAAGAACAATAAAGTAACAATACTGTACTATTAATTAAGTGTATAAATACAATAAAATATATAAATTATATACATTGAATATATCTAAGTCACTTTAATTACATTTATAATATGTCATCATGTAATAACTAGATCGATATTGATTATTCTAATTTATATTTAAGAGCATACGTAATGTTTCACTTTGATCAGATTATGCTAAATTTAAAATGACGGTACTATTCATACGTCATACTACACTAAAACCTATGTAAGAACAATACAAATGCATTTATTAGGATTGTAGATGAATTCATTTGAATATTTTATTGGATGACTTTATTGGATCTTACTTTATCAAGCATATAAAAGAGGATGTTTTAGAACTTCTGGTTACAGTTGCAGTTATAGAATGTGAAAAGGGAACTGTGTTATACAAAATTTTAGTTTAGTGTAAATTTGAATTTTGTTTGTAAAAATCAGTTCTTAATGGATACGTTCAATACAACAACTACTTGTTTTATTGGAGCTATGCCTTTAAACATTTCCACCCTAGCAACTACTACTGGACCACATTTTGCAAGGCAATTGATGCGTTTCAATAATCAAACAGTTGTTAGTAAAGTACCTGAAGATATATTGCATTTAATTGATCCATATTGGTAATTTATTGTTTTTTATTGTTAATTTATTATTCATTTATTATTTTTAATGTAATAATCTAATGAATGTTATTTTTTTTAAATTTCAAAATATAGGTATCAGTTTCCTCCATTGCATCCATTATGGCATAAAATCTTAGGCTTAGTTATGATAATATTAGGTATTATAGGATGGTGTGGAAATGGTGTAGTGGTTTATGTATTTATAATGACACCATCTCTAAGAACACCAAGTAATTTTCTTGTAGTAAATCTTGCTTTTTCCGATTTCATTATGATGGGTTTTATGTGTCCTCCTATGGTGATTTGTTGTTTTTATGAAACATGGGTTCTTGGTAAGAAATTTTTATTATACAATTATAGAAAAACACAAAATTTTTGTGTTTTAATTTAATAATTTTTATTAGGTACCTTAATGTGTGATATTTATGCAATGGTTGGATCATTATGTGGATGTGCTTCTATATGGACCATGACAGCTATTGCTTTAGATAGGTATAATGTTATAGTGAAGGTATATATGCATCTGCACATATATATAAATAGATATATTAATAATTACAATAATATTACAAAAAAGTAAAATATTCTTAGGGAATGTCTGGAACTCCACTTACCATCAAAAGAGCTATCGTTCAAATTTTAGGTATTTGGTCTTTTGGTTCAATATGGACAATCTTACCTCTAGTAGGATGGAATAGGTAATATTTTGATTATAATAAATATACTTTTATATTTTACATTATTTTTGATTATCATTATTATACAACGTATCTGAAAAATAATAATTATTAATACACTGCATTTATAAATTAGATATGTTCCAGAGGGTAATATGACAGCATGTGGAACAGATTATTTAACGCAAGATTGGAGTTCTAAGTCATACATATTGGTTTATTCTGTTTTTGTTTATTACACTCCATTATTTACCATTATTTACAGTTATTACTTTATTGTCTCAGTAAGTATTTCAAAATTATGTTAGTTTGTATTTATATATATATATATTTATTTATTTATTTATTATTATTTTATAGACTGTCGCAGCACATGAAAAAGGAATGAGAGAACAAGCAAAGAAAATGAATGTTGCTTCTTTGAGGTCTGGAGAAAATCAAGGTGGTCCTAGTGCTGAAGCAAAATTAGCAAAGGTACCGTATTATTATTTATCTTAAAGTATTACTTTTAATTCTATAAAAACATACACACGTATTTTTTAGGTAGCATTAACGACGATATCGCTGTGGTTTATGGCATGGACACCGTATCTCGTGATCAATTACATTGGAATATTTAATCGATCTCTGATTACACCCCTTTTTACCATATGGGGTTCACTTTTTGCAAAAGCGAATGCGATATATAATCCGATTGTTTATGGAGTTAGGTACATATTCAATACATACAAGCGCATTAGTGTTGTTTTAATAAAAAACAATGAATAAAAAAATAATGTTAACAATATATTTTTTAAATGTGCTGTGCAGTCATCCAAAATACAGAGCTGCGCTAAAGGAAAAGCTACCATTTTTAGTATGTGGTTCAACGGAAGAACAAGCCGCTGGAGGAGAGAAACCTTCAGAAGGTGGTGGAAACTCATAAAACGAAGCAAAAAGTTAAATGTCTTTCTATTTTCTTGTAAATAGGCAGAATCTTTTGTAAATTAAATGTTATTTGAAAATTAATTTAAGGAAGTGATCGCACTTTTATAGGGATTAATGAAAGGGATACAGTTGCTTGCAGAATTTATTTACTCTTATAAAATTAAGATACAGATGCTCCCTCCATATTTCATGGTAATATGATGTGCTTACTAATCTAGTAAACATAGAGCTGGTACCTGCTATACCAAAGTGACCATGTATATTGTTACGCAATAAATGTACAAAATTGAAATCATACCTATGAATTGATGTAAAATGATTTGCATTGTGGTGAAATGCAAATCATACATACAGTTACAGGCGATTCAAATATTGTTCATTCAATATTACGTATACAATAATTTCGTATACTGGAGTTGTTCTTCACCGAATCAGATGTGCTACTTGTTAGACTGTATTTCTGAATGTTTAAACACATTCGACTTAAAGTGCATTAATTTTGGATATTTGATTGACCGCATTAATATTTTTGGTATCGATAAAAATGATTTGTGTATGTCGAATGTTAATATTTACAAATCGTGTCTGTAATAAAATTTGCTGTTATCCTTACTTAATGAGGTATATTTTAATCTATACTCATTGTTAATTCCTGATCTTCTGCATTATGCATGGATCGAATAAAAGTAAGGTGTAGCCGTAGCATATTCTTTTTTTACGCGTTGGATTTTTCGCTGTCCGCAACAGTAGTTGTACCGGAAACAGTTGATGTAGCGTCTGTTGGTGCTGCTGGTTGGGCGGCGCATGCCAATGATGGGAATTTCGCGAACAATGCAGCTCGGTACTTCGGATGGCTGCGAAAAAAAAGGATAATAAAATTTTATATCACGTTTAAATAATTTCACATTCAGTCAGATTTATGAAATTATATCTACCTAATTCCATAAACGATTGGGTTGTAAACTGCATTGGCTTTGGCGAACAGAGAGCCCCAGATGGTGAAAAGCGGACTGATTTTAACAAGATTGAAGATGCCAGACCAATTGATGACCAGATATGGAGTCCAAGCCATGAACCATAAAGAGATTGTCATAAGGGCAACCTAGAATTATTATAAAACATCTCGTTACAAATGAAAGAGAATTAAAAATTAGGTATTCACTGCGTTACATATTAGGTGTTCATACTTTCGCCAATTTACACTCTGCACTAGTATTTTGATTTTCGGATGATCGGAGAGATGCCACGTTCATCTTTTTGGCTTGTTCGCGCATATTCTTCTCATGGGCAGCTACCGCTTGGATGATGTACCAGTAACTCCCGATAATAAGGGACAGCGGGATGAAGTAAACCCAGATGCTGTATAATATAATGTAAGAAACAGACACTATGTCTCTGCTGAAGTAATCGGTACCACATGCGGTCATGTTACCCTCTGGTACATATCTAAAGGGGAGAATCGTACATTTTGTTATTTGCAATCAACTTTCAAATGAAATGTTAACAAGATTTATCGATAACAAGAACGTTATCACGATTAAGCGATTTACCTATTCCAGCCTAACATAGGTGCGATCGTCCAAATCAGAGAGAACCCCCATATGCCCAGTATACGGAGGAGAGCTCCGTTAATGGTTAATGGCCTACCGGATAAACCTTTAACGATCACATTGTATCTATCGAACGCAATCATCGTCATCGTCCATATGGAGCCACATCCGAACAACGAGCCCAACATCGCGTAAATTTGACAGAAGAGAGGTCCAAGTACCCATGTCTCGTAGTAACAACTGATCACCTATCGGACAGCGAATCGTGTCGAGTTTTATTACTACACGTTTAAGTTGGGAGTATCAGTTTCATAGCCGATCCGAACTGTCTCAGTGATTGAAAGAATAAAAGTCAAAGCTTGTTTTACGCACCATAGGCGGAGACATGGAAAACATCATACAGAAATCACTGATGGCAAGATTGATTACAAACAAATTGCTTGGCGTACGAAGGCTCTTTGTCGAAAGAAATATATAGACGACCATGCCGTTTCCCGAAACTGAGACGAAACCAAGCAAACCTATCACAAATCCAAGGATTCCATGCCACATTGGATTTAGAGGTGGGTACTGATACCAGTGGGCGTCGATCAGATGGAGCATATCGGGTGGAACCTTGTCAACCACCGTTTGATTTCCAAACTTTGAACCTCCATATGAGTAGGCTTCGTAGCTGGGTCCCGAAACAGGAAGCATCTTGACTCTGCAAAATGTTCAAACGACTACTTTAAGACTACATGCCCTCTTTTCTCTCTTCTCCCCTTCCTTTTCTTTTGATTATTTAAACGTACTAGCGCTTTAAAGTTGTTCAACAATAAGTAGAATTTTATCTGCACTTCGTTTGTATTTAACTCATAGCTGAGCCTCTATTATCCAATTTACGGTCGGCTGTAACTTCGCGATATTATTAGTATTATTAGTCTTCTTGTCAAGTGCGCGTTGTAACAAATCATTTGTTTGTACTTAAAGTAAATTACACAGCGTCAAAAAAAAAAAACTAACAGAAAGACTCTTCAATTTGTTCACACAAAGAAACTTCCATCAAGCTTAGACATTTGAACCAAAATAACCAACTATCTAAGTCTCCGTGTTGTGTTTAAAAAGAAAAACTATCTGATAAAACGATAACGGTGAAAGAAAATTTTTAATACACCAGTTCGTTCAAACAGCGCACAAAGTGAAATCGAAACACCGTCATCACCGCCTCTACGTCTCACCTTTAAGCTACTTGGAGAAAATCGTGACAGAACGAACTAATCCAAGCACACGTCTCAGTTTGATTTCGGTTGGAAGGTGTTTTTGAAATTTAACAGAAGGATGTAGGAAGGCTGTTAGGTCCACTGTTGGATGCGGCTCGTGTCAGCGCCGTTCGACTTCTGTTTAAATATGAACCAACCTCTTGCCTCGACCCAGCCATATGTACCCTTACGTCTAGTTTTCTATATGTTGTTATGATCTAAGACGGTAAACAGTCTTAAGAAGGACTTTATTAAGTTAACGAGGATTTAAGAATACCTTGGTGTATCTTCAGCGCCGCACACAGAAACCTTACGAGGCTGAAATAGGAATAGAACATCTATCCTTTGGGTACCCTTCATCCAACATCGTTTCATGCTGTTTTATATTCAATTTCGAACCATAATCCTACGGTAATCGTTGCCTTCGGCTTCTTAAAATTGTTTAAACACACATTCGAAGAAAGAAACGAGCGTTACCTGTTCGTCTTCCATTCCTCGTTCGTTCCTCCCAATTCGGAATAAAACATTCAGGCGTATATATCGACAGACCTGCGATTTCGGGATCTGTATAAGTTTTATGTAGACTTTAATATGGTTTCATGCTGTAAGAAGCTTATTATAACAGCGTATGTATCGTACCCTTCTTATTTACCTCCTTGGCCGTTTAGATCTTTCGATATTTCGCGCGAGTTTCTCGAGAATTGATTTCTTTTTTTCGTTTTTTTTTTTTTCGTGAATTCATCAACTCGAGAATTCATGAGAACTTGACAAAACTTTACTACCTTTTGTGTATCGAGTGAAATTCTACCGAACCCTCTACGTTTTAGTGATATTTTGGGACGTATAAGCTCGACGAGGTTAAAAACTCATCTCGCGGTTCGAGTTTAAATAACGAGAAATATCGAATTTAGTCACATGGTGCGTAGTTATCTTCCTCGTTCTTACGACCGGGTTACTTCAAATCCGCCAAATTTAATAATGTACATAATCACAGGATAGTCTGTACTCATCATAAAATAATAATTGTCTTAGTAACTAATCCGTAAGACATAGCAAAGCGAGAAGAAAATTCTCGTTGCATTCAACCTTATTTAGTATTTGCTATATACGTACTTTATAGATAAACAATTTTATATAATAAAGTAATAGTATACAAATAAGTAACAATATTTGTCTCGTTTACTATTTTTTCTCGTATACATATATAATTTGCAATTTTTATTACATCTGGTAACCTTAGAAATATGCAGCCTGGCGATCTCTTGCTACATAACCAGTCTCGATAAACCGCGCTGTTGGATCTCACGATTCGTGTTTTAGGGGTTAAGATGACAATACAATGATTTCTTGTACCCTATTAAGTGGTTAAGCGATATATATGGTATTTAGTTATCGTATTAAAGTGCTGGAGCAGTATTGAAAAGTTTTTAGTAACAAATAACTTCTTGTGCGAGATCTCAAATATGGAAGATAATGGAGACGTGACAATGACAGCAGAGGACGATGGTCAGGAAGAGGAGGAAGTAACTGCTCAAAGTGTTTTATTAGCGATAGAGGAAGCCTGGCTGAACGAGAAATTCGCACCCGAGATTTTACCACACCGCTCTGATTTGGTTGACTGCATGCTGCAACAAATCACGCACATGGAAGAGAACATGAAGAGGTTAGACAAAGAAGATCTGAGATTGATGATACACAGAATGGAGTTGGATAGGATCAAGTATGTGATAACTAATTATCTCAGAGCCCGGTTAGAAAAAATTGAAAAATACACCATTCACATACTTTCTCAAGAAGCGACTAGATCATCCGAGGAATGTTATTTAACGGTTGCAGAGCTTCAATTCGCGAAGGAGTTCCTTGCAAATATTGAGATGCTCTTTAAAACAATTGCTCTGCAACATATGCCCGGAAATTTTCAGACATTTGAAGTTGATACACTAACTGTAAAACCTAATCTACAGGCGTACGTATTCTTAAGAGCTAATGATAGAATTAATGGAATCATAGTTCCTGGTTCAATGGACGAAGAAATAGATCTTGAACCAGGCTCCCAACATATTATACAATACAGTGCTGTAGCTGATTTAGTTAAAAGCGGTGCTGTTAAATTGATTTGATATTTTATATAACTGAATAATGTGAATAAAGAAATCTAATATTTTTTATAGTCATTATCATACAATGAAATCTTATTACTTACAATATATAAAACTTATATATTCTTATAATAGATTTATATGATTAATCAGTTATAAAAGATTGTAAAAAAATTTTGGAACAGTATATATATATATATTTTTTGGTATGTATATATATATATATATATATATATATATATATATATACACATACATATATATATATATATATTTTATTGAAAAATAATTGTACATTAAATTCACATTTTGTTTCATATAGATTTCTACACATGTAAAAAATATATTTTGTATTATAAAATATCTAAATAATATAAAAAATATTATTATATATGAAGTACAATGCTTTAGAGTACTTGTGCAATTGTAGATGCAGTATTCGAAAAAAATTACATAAAATATTGTGTATAATTCGCATAAAAAGTTTTGATTACAAGAAGTACATGATACATAAGTAGTCATTTAAGTAGGAATAATATTGGTATTTACCAAAATTCTAATTATCTTTGACTGTCTCACCATTGAGAACTTGTAGTGACTGTAACTCTGTATTACTATAAACTTCGTTATAAGCCTAAAATTTGATAAGGATTTATATATAGATTACTATAAATGAATATTATGAACAAGAGAAAATATCATTATACCTTTTCTGCAACTTTCTTAAGTTGTTCAAACATCACTTTTCCAGTTTCTTTAACCATACTAGTGAAGTGGCCTTGCTCATTTTTGAGTAGAACATATGGGTGATCAAATTCAATAGCTTTTCCATAATCCATAACTAGCACTTTGTCGCTATCCATAATTGTATTTAACCTATGTGCTATGGTTAATACTGTACAATTCTTAAATTTTTGTCGAATAGTCTTTTGTATTAAGGCATCAGTTGTAGGGTCGACATTGGCCGTAGCTTCATCAAGAAGAAGAATCCTATTATTTCTTAAAATTGCTCGAGCTAGACAGAGAAGCTGTCTTTGCCCAACGCTGAAATTAACGCCACCTTGATCGACATTATAATCTAGAGAAGAAACACTTGATTTTAGTTCTACATCCTCGAGAGCAGCCCAAAGAGTAATATCATCAAAATCATGAAATGGATCGAGATTGTCTCGCAACGTCGCTGAGAATAATACAGGCTCTTGTGGGATAATCGAAATTTTCCGTCGTAATTCATGAAGACCTATCTGCTTTGTATCCAATTTATCTATGTAAATAGCACCTTCAAGTTTAGTCAAACGAAACAAAGCTGATATTAAAGAGGTTTTGCCGGCACCAGTACGACCGACTATTCCTACCTGAAAATATAAAATTTAATAATTAATTTTAATATACAGTATGTTAATTTTGCCAATAAGCAACAATGAATTACTTTCTCGCCAGATTTAATGGTAAAACATAAATCTTTAAGAACTGGTGGCGCGGAATCTTCGTAACGTAAATACAAATGATCGAAATTTATTTCTCCTTTGGAAGGCCAGTGTGCGGACGGTTTCTTATTAGGTTCACTTTCAAATGGTCCCTCTTTATCGAGCTGTGTAAATTGTAGAATTCGTTCTACACTTGTCATTTGTGCTATTGTCTCTGCAGTTTGACGCATTCCATGCTGAAGCATTCCACATAAGATTAATACTTGAGACAAGGCTAATCCTACATTGCCCGCAAATGTATTTCCTAAAAGCATATAAATAGATTTATACTTCAATTACACAATGCTAATTACTTTTTTTATAACGGTATAAATTTATATATTACCATCGTCAAGTACAATGAAGCTATACGTAATAAAAGCAATGAAACAAATAGATACGATATCTAATGCAAATCCAAAAGCTGTACTTGTTGCTATAGTCAAATAATAAGCACTAGTATGAAGATCTTGGTGAACGTCGAATTCTTTACGGACCATGTTTTGCGCACAAGCGGAACGAATTGTTGTTAATCCTAATAAGGAAGAACTAACGTGGGAAAAAACAGGACTTTTCGCTAAAATTATATGGAGAATTGTTAATAATATTGTTAATAATATTCTAAATAATATTTATCTAATAAATTACAAGATGCTTACTAATTCCCTCAAAACGTTTCATATTTTGTGCAGTTTTAAGATAAATATTTCGTATTTGCCAATATAAGAAACCCATGATAAGCATTGGAAATATAGTCCACCAATTAATAATAAGCACCTGAGTTAATATTCCAACCATTACTGCAAATATTTGGATGGATTCTATCATAGTTCTTGGTAAAACTTCGTCTACCGATCCCACATCTTTCGAGAAACGATTTAGAATGCGACCTAATATTTAATATTACAATTATTTTTATTTTACATTATTTTCTTTTAGAAAATTTTTTATTTTAAATGCTTACCAGAAGGATGTGTGTCAAAAAATAACATTGGCGCTTTTAGCAAAGTGGAAAACATTAGATTATGAAGATTTTTACTAGCGTTCATACATATTTTATAAAATGCGATATTTCTTATTGTTGTCAGTACTATGCTTGCAATGATGAATCCTCCATAAATCCACAAAGCAGTTTCATGACTGAGATAATATGAATTGGATCTGGCATTAATAGTCCATGTCTATATAAAATAAAAAAGCAAGAAAGTAATTGTTATTTGTTGCAAAAAATAGAAGTGAAATAAAATTACTAACAGCATTATCGGAACTGCTATTGTCCACTGATAATAAGTCTGAGATTGTATTATTAAAATCATCCATTTCAAATGAAGTTGTTTCGTTTGTTAATTTATTTGCATCTCTGTCAGGGAAAAGCGGAACTGTGTGATTTTGTTCAAACATTGTCAGCGTATGATTAATACTATTACGTTTAATACTCATTTCTTCTTGTTTTGTCCTAAAAAAAGAAAAAAATAGGAGAGATTGTAGTATAAAACCACTCATTAAAAAGAAAATATAATAATAGATATTAACCAATAAGCAAGCCAATAATCACAACCACTGCTTCCTATCTGTCCAAAAATTAAAGTGCATACAAAAATCAGGATCATTAAAAGAGAACCACCGGCTCGGAAATATTTCCAATAAAGAGATTTAGAGATGTTTCCTTTAGCCATTAATTCTTCAGTTTCTTTTGGTTCTGCTTCTTCATCGTCTTTGCCATTGCCATAATTAATAGATATATCAGCATTAGTATTATCATTAATTTCCATGACTTCTGTATCTCCCTTATTTTCCTCTGTTAAAAGCATATGTAAAAAATCTGTACGTTTGCTTTGAATTTCTGCAAATGTACCTTCGCATTCGATTTTACCCTAATAAAAATAAATATTGTGCTAATAATGATAGCATCGTAGTACAATAACAATTTTGATTATTTCTACTTACATTGTTCAGTAGAATGATGTAATCACAATCTTTTAAATATTGAACCTGATGAGTTACGAGAATTCTTGTTTTGTCTCGAAGATAATGTTTGATACATTCATTAAATAAATGTTTTCCTACATGAGTATCGACTGCAGATAGTGGGTCATCTAATAAATAAATATCTGCTTTTCTATATACAGCCCTGTATATAACAGTTATTTGAGTAATTTTTAAATTATTGATGTACAGATATATATTTTTTTAATCAATACATACCTAGCCAAATTAATTCTTGCTCGTTGGCCACCACTGAGTGATGCACCTCTATCTCCAACTAAAGTTCTGTCTCCATAATTAAATTGTTGATAATCTTTAATGAGAGCACATGCTCTAACAACAGCATTATATTTTTCTTTGTCATAAGTCTGTCCAAAAAGTACATTATTGCGTACTGTACCTGAAAATAACCACGCTTCTTGACTAGCATAAGATACAGTACCATTCACTTTTATTTCTCCATGCGATTGTTGCAATTCCTTTAAGATTAATTGGAGAAACGAACTCTGAAAATAAACATGAGAATTAGCAACATTTGATATTACAAATGATATATGGGAGTATTAATTAAAGTCTTAATATATTACCTTTCCTGCACCAACTAAACCAACAATAGCATAAAGTTTTCCAGGTTCTATTTGAATACTGATATTATGTAACGTATTTGCAATTGTGTTTTCTGTCCAAGATGCTGTAATATTTTTCATTATAATACTGCCATTTCCACTGTTTTGTTGTGGTAGAATTGTGTTACTATTTTCTTTCAATAAAAGAAATTTCTAAAAAAGAATAATATTGATTTACACGTTATAAATTAAATAAGATTATATAAGATTTAAATAGAGTAAAACAATAATAACTATTTATCTCACTTCAAGCCTCTTAATAGATACATGAGCCTCTGCAACAGCTGATACAGCCATAGGATATAATATCGCCATAGTAAGTTGAAGAATATTAAAATATTGTGCTATCGAGAATACTTTATCGGCAGATATACTATTGCCGAGAAGTACATATGCCATAACAGTAAAATATAACGTTGTACGTTCAGTGAACACAAAAGTAGCTAAAGTAAAACCTCGTAAGTACGATGCAAGTGTTAGGACGTCTATCTCTTGACTAAAAAGTTAAAATTATGCATTTAAACACATATAATAATCGATGATACTTGTATAACAATAATAAAACATAGAAGAAAAACCTTCTAACAAAGCTAACAAGTTTCTCAAATGGCTTTTCCCAAGTATACATTTTGATAACTTGAATTCCACTAATTATTTCCGACATTAATCTTACTCTCTCATCTGTTCTAACTGCAATCTTTAATCTTAACTTTGATACCAATTTTCCTATATATCCTAAAATCACGTTAATTAGTTTTTCTTTCTTTTGCAATTTAAAAAATTGCAAAAGCACAAGCGGAATTGTAATACTGATAAATAACAATATGTACCTTGAAGAGGTATAGTTTGGATGCTTATAAGAAAAACACCAGCCAAAGATGCAATTCCTACACTTTCCCATATCATGAAAGTGATCAGAGCACCTTGGATTGGTAAAATCCAAATATAATGCAATGTTATAAACAACTGTTCAAATCTTGCTACATCATTTGACATTAAGTTTATAATCTGTCCAGGGGTAGTAACATTTTGAGAGGATTTTGACAAACGCAAAATCTGTAAATAATGGCATTTTAAATAACAATACTTGATAAATACAAATTTCCAAGTAATACTATGTTTCACCTTTCTATACATTACAGAGGAACATGCTATTCTCATTCTCATTCCAACTTCCATTAAACCTAAGTTGGAATGATGAGCAACTAAAGCTGCAAATAAGATTAAAAATATAACAGTTGAAGCATAAATGTATGCTTCAGTAGTAGTGGAAGTTGCTCTAGGATCAAAATACCAGATAAGAAGACCTAACACGTATGGTTGAAGAACTCTAGAATATCATGATTAAAAATTATGCAATGATATTGAATCATATAAGCATTGTAATAACTTGTATAGACGATAATATAGAAGAAAAATTATTACCTTAAAACTACTGCTAAAAAGAACTGCCATCCTCCATAATAAGCAAATGACCACATAAATGTTTTTCTTAAAGCATTAAAAAATTTAGGATTTTTATTTGCTTCTTCTGCCGACTTAACTTCTTTAATCCAATTCCTGATAATGTAAGCATAGTTTACAATACAAGTTTTGTTTGTTCAAAGATACTAACATTAATCTAATGTATATATTTGCTTGTTTAATATTTACTTTTCAAGTTTATCTCCAAGATGTTGACTAACGTCATTCGGCATAACGTTATAGACATCTTTAATCTCAAGATCATGGTTCTTACCATACCAAAATAGAGGTTTCAGCCACCTTAAATATAATTCAATCTCATTATTACCAACAACGTTAGTATTTCATAGGCATTGCTAATAATATTTTAAATATAACAGTAGTTACAATTGAGAAGAATTATTATGAAAAACTCACCAAAAAATCAATTTACTAAAAAAATTCGCCGATAATTTTGGATTAGGATTGTCATACTTCTTACTAGAATCCATGATCGATCGTGTTACATATACTACAACTATTTGCGCGAGAGTAAACCATGCCGCACTAGAGAATTCGAGTAGTTAACGAGTCACTTTGAAGCATTACGTTCGCTTTAATTCAACAATAATTCTTCGCGTCATTGTCAAGGAGTCACGCGTAATAATTTCGTTTCTCTTGACCGACGGCTAAGATTCTTCTGTTACGAGACAGACAGTAAGAAATCTATTAAGAAGTGATTCAACGAATCATGACACGTGCGCAAAACACACACACGATCGATTGAACATAATTACATAAGTCTTTCGAGATCACAGAGTACTACATCGTGTTCGTGGGAAGATGTGATGTGACGAAAATGTCAAGGTCATTGACTCATTCCTACAAATTATTTTTAATTATATGTCTAATTTTGGACTTTATGTTAATGTAATAAAAAAAAATATATATATATACTTTTGTTACTCGTGTCATATAACAGATCATACGTAGCATGAGAGTATAAGATGAACATTTTTCAAAAAACATAACTGAAAATATTCATCATACATTTTATTAAAAAATACGATCACTAAATAATGTTTCAGAGAGGACATTTCAGCGTAATAAATGCTTCAAATTATGAAACTTGTATTATCGTGTAATTGTAGATAAACTTATCACGCTTATAAATTAATATATATATAAAAAGTACTTATATGCTTATATGGACTATGTACAAAATATCATTTAAGATCATGTTCGATAAAAGAAAGATCAAATATCGAATGTACACGACATTTTCAACTCTCTCTTTCTCTCTCTTTTTTTTTTTTTTTTTCTATTCTCATTGCACAGTTTCGTTGTCCAGACAACTGAAATAAATTGTCACAGGATTTTTCTTGGGTAGCGGAAGACAGAGTACCAAAATTCCCCGTAATTGAAATCTTTAAACGCTTTCTTTCGGCTCGACAATTCGTGAAAATTTAAAATAGCATTTCAAGATACCGTGTCCTAACGAAGTAATCAAAATGGTACGACGTGCAAATATGATAATCCACGGTATTTTGTTACAGAAGCCCGTTTGTAGTGCCTGTTTTAACAACGTTCAGTTCAATGCGAAGCGAATTACGTTTGCTTTCAAGTTTCAAAACATAACAACGCGAGAGATTTCTTTGATTACGGCGGGCTATTTTTATTTAATTGTCAATCTGTTAACGGAAGTTGTAAATCCTGCTCTAGCGCGAGTGTATTTCGATGCACGTGGGCCAAGCAGGTGTTCAAATGGGCAACGCTTGTTGGGAGTTGTATTGTCTCGAACATGGAATTCAACCGGATGGAACGATACCATCAGACAAAGTGTCCGGAACAAACGATTGTTTCAATACTTTTTTCAACGAGACCAGCTCTGGCAAAATGGTACCGCGTGCCGTGATGGTCGACCTAGAGCCCACAGTCGTCGGTTAGTTCAATTTTTCCGCAAAAAGGAAACGTTAACTATAATCTAACTATAGAACGAAACAACCTTCGAAACATTCGGGAAGATATAGCGGGAAGAAACGTGGTGCTAAAGTTACGAATATTCCAAACATTCTCTCTATAGACGAAGTAAGGATAGGCCGTTACAAGCAATTGTACCATCCTGAACAATTAATCACGGGTAAAGAAGATGCCGCAAACAATTACGCTCGCGGTCATTATTCCATCGGTAGAGAAGTGATAGACTCTGTAATGGACCGAGTGAGAAGGTTGACGGATCAGTGCACTGGTCTTCAAGGATTCTTTGTCTTTCATTCGTTTGGAGGTGGCACCGGGTCAGGATTCACCTCGTTACTTATGCAAAAGCTATCCGACGATTACGGGAAAAAGAGCAAGTTAGAATTTGCCGTATATCCGGCGCCGCAAGTATGAACAAACCCATAGAAATTGTTCTCTTTTTTTGTATAGTTACCTTCTGTATAATAGGAACGTCTCGTAACACAGTAAAAAAATTTTTATGTTAAAAAAAAAAAAAATCAGGTATCTACCGCCGTTGTGGAACCGTACAATGCAGTTCTCACTACTCACACTACGATCGGTCATTCGGACTGCGCGTTTATGGTGGACAACGAAGCGATTTATGATATTTGTAGACGGAAGCTCGGTATCGAGCGACCTTCATACGCGAATCTGAATCGTCTTATCAGTCAAGTGGTGTCGTCGATAACCGCCTCCCTGAGATTCGACGGTGCACTGAATGTGGACCTAACGGAATTTCAAACGAACTTAGTGCCGTATCCTAGGATTCATTTTCCACTGGCGACATATGCACCGGTGGTGTCGTCAGATAAAGCCTTTCACGAGGGGATGTCCGTGGCGGAGATAACGTCCGAATGCTTCGAGGCGTCCAATCAAATGGTCAAGTGCGATCCTCGCGAAGGAAAATACATGGCGTGCTGCCTGCTTTATCGCGGGGAAGTGGTGCCAAAGGACGTGAACGCCGCGATTGCGGCGATGAAAAGGAAAAGCTGCATACGCTTTGTTGATTGGTGTCCGACTGGTTTCAAAGTCGGCATCAATTATCAGCCACCTACCGTTGTGCCTGGTGGAGACCTTGCCAAGGTATCAATTATTACGTAAATATGTACCATCGGTGATACAACGTCCTTGTTCCTTTAAGTTAATTCTTAAGTTGAAGTTGCCTTCTTAAGTTTGAAACTGCTTCTTTTTTTTTCCCAGCGAGTTTACCAATTAATTTTAAAACGAAATTATAAGATTAAACATATTAATATGCTGCAGGTGCAAAGAGCGGTCTCAATGTTGTCGAACACAACAGCTATCGAGGAAGCCTGGTCTAAATTAAATTACAAGTTCGATCTGATGTATAACAAGCGAGCATTCATTCATTGGTACGTTGGGGAAGGTATGGAAGAAGGAGAGTTTGCAGAGGCGCGTGACGATCTCGCCGCATTGGAGAGAGATTACGAGGAAGTCGCACTTGAGTCATCAACCACACCAGATGCTTCGTTGGAATACTAACAGAAATGCACATAATTCGTGCAAGTATTTCGGCTATTTTCCAGCTACCCAAAGAAAGAACTGACATATGATCAAATTAATTAAGTGTGTGCAAACGGAACCATAATTTTATATTACGCTTCTGTCTTGTGATTTATTTATTTATTTTTATCTGTTTAATAAAAGTATTTTTTTATAAAATAAATAAAATAATATTATATTAATAAAATAAACGAAAATATACCCCTCAATTAGCTTTGAATGGTATATTATTACATTAGTTTCTGTTTACTATAAATAATATTTTTTACTTGGAAAAACACGTAAAATTTATAATGCGTTCTTTGTTGTTTGCGGAATTTCCTCAAAATTCCAAATTAGTATAATTATTGCACTAAGTACGCGAGAGACAATGATTTGTCACTTTCATAAAACAAATTAAAATTCCCTGACGACGATATTATCGCGATGTTATTTGCAAAGGATATATGCTATCTTACGTATGCAATATTCATATTATTCATAAGTAAATATAGTAAGTAAATATAATAAGTGTATTATTCATAAGTAAATATAATAAACTTTTCCGACTGTATTTAACGAAGATAATTTTTGTGACAAAGTATTGTGTCACAAACACGTTTTTGTAACACTTTAACATTACATTTACATTTTCCTTAATGCTAAAGTAATCTCTATTTATTTATGTTTGTTTATGTTACAGGAAATTTTAATTAGATTTTTGATGTCCGCGAAAAAAAGTTAAAATTTGAATGAATGACTATTACTATTTAAAATACATTTATATAGTTTATATTATGTAAAAATAAATTTAATTGATGTTTTAAGATACTAAATTACTAAGTTAGTAACGTTAATTAAATATATTCCTGAAACTTTAAACGAGTAATTTATGCACAGATTCTTATATAACTTAATTCTTAAATCTCAAATAATAGAACTACCTGATAAAAATAAATTCCTTAATGTTATTACACCAAAAGTGTTGGAATAGGTTTCTTCCCAGGCCAAGCTTCTTTGGCGTATTTTTTCTTTTTTGGTTCCATTGTCCGTGTATCAGTAGGTCCTGGTATTTCTGGTACATGTGGCGTTTCCGTTTGTATCTGATTGGGTGTCATCTCTACCTCAGGTGCTGGATTTGGTAGCGCAATGCCAAGTCGAGATGATAACGAGGACAGTGCACTAGAAAATGGATTAAGAGACAACGACGATGGGGTGAACTGTTCTGGTGGTAAATCTTGATAAAGTTGAGGTGTAGTTGTTGTAGGTTGAAGATGTTTCAAAGGATTGTGATCTTCTGATAAAGATATTAAACCTCCTTCCATACGCATTCTCTAAAACACAAGTTAATAATAAATTTGCAAACGAATATACATAAATGACATAGAGTATCAATTAAGAACGATTCTTACTTTACTGGGAACGACGGTCGTTTGTACAAGATTGCGGAATCTTCCGACTGATGGATCAACATCTTCTGGATTTATTACTTCTTCATCATCATTGAAAGTAATTCCTTTTTTTTTTCGTTTCCTAGTTGGTTTGTGAATTTCATCATCTGTTATTCCTAACATAGATATACGTCTATTATGTGCAGTGTTGAATTCCGTTAAATTCTGTAATTAATAACATAATTATTAAACTATGCTGTAATAATATAATTAAATAATAAAAATCACTTAAGACATACATCAAGTTCTGTTTCTGTTTCAGGTAAACCTAGTAAACCACCAGCATCTGTATCCTCCGACAGTTTTTCTAATTCCTCAATAATGGGTCTAGTGCCAGTTTGTGGCCTTTCTCTAATGATATAATATCGGGTAGAAGCTCCAAAATGAAATGTACTATCAATTGGCAATTGCGTAGGTTTATGTGGTTCCAAACGAAGATTACCAATAAAAGTTCCATGTGCTAAGAAACCAATCAAAGTTTGTAACATTTATATTAAGTCTTAATATTTTCTTTAAAAAAACATATAGCTTTATATTTATTCACATCATTAACAATATATATATATTGCTTAATTAGATTTCATAAATTTGCTTTTTGTAATTTCAAATTAAATATCTGCATAAATACGTACAATGCGTTGCCTACTGTCTGAAATGATGTAACTTGAAACTGACAGTACGATACTTACTACTACCCAAGTCAACAAGAAATGCTCGATTTAAATGTTTATGATATACAAGAGCAGCATGTACACGGGAACAGGAAGCGTGATCTATACAAAAGTCGTTTAATTGTTGATTGCGGCCAAATAAGTAACACTTTTTCTCATCCACCATTAATTTCTGTAACAAAATGATATATTTAATATACATCCGCAAGCTTAAATTATTGAGTGCATTATTGCCATACTTGGATTAATTTGTCATTCTTCAGTACATCTAAATGTAATCCAACTGGTGGCTTCCCAGCCCTGAAAAACATAATCTGTGTACTATATACTTGATACTTTCTGCATCTACAGGTATCATTACACATCAACTATAAAATGGTTAACTACTTGGAACGTTTTAATAAAGGTTTTTCAAACGTACCAATTGGGAACTTCATAATGATTAGCCATGACCACTTTGGAATAATTTGCTATACTACAAAATGGATTAATGAAATTAACCGGGGAGAAAAACACATTCGATGTCAGCGATAACAGAACGTCATATTAACCAAACGTTAATAAAATTTATGACAATCCTTCATAATAGTTTTCGTTTCCATTCCGTGGATATTTACTAAAATACTGTGAATAACAGGTACATACATATACGCACCCTGAAAGAAAGTTATTTTTCAAGAACTTTAACATAAGGTATTATTTTGATGCCATATATATATGTATATATATATATATATATATATATATATATATAGGTACATATATCGTTCAAAGGTGTAATTGAATAACTTTGCACCCCGCGTATAACCTTCAGCAAAAATTTTCAAGTAATTTTAACGCGCATAAATTCTAACATAATTTTCATCGTAATAATTTATCTCGTACATTTTACTCAATACTTGTGACAATAAAATTTTAATATCTAATAAATAATATCAGTAAAAAAATAAATTTCTTATTTTGATACTATCCTGATATTCTTGTATGTACGAGTAGTGTTCTTATTTTGGATTTTCGAGCTTGTCAATCATACATCTTTTCAATGAAAATATTTCAAAGTAAATTGAACAAAATGTTATCGATTAAAAAGAAAAGATAAGATGATGGGAAATGTGTATTTTTGAATTTTTGGATGTGTTTGAAATAAATCTAAATAGCAACAGAAATTTGTATAATGTCAGGGTGGTGTGTAGTCATTAGAAGTAAGAATCAATGATATAACGTTTTGAATGACCAAATTAGAATTTTAACAATTTAAGTTTTAGTAGAATAGCAAAAACGTAACGAAAATTGTTTAACTTGAAACGAAAACCTCGAACTTTTTGATTTCAGTTGCACGTAAAACAGAAGCAATGTGAGGAAATTGACAAAATTACTTTTACAGTAACGCAACGTATGTTGTCAGTTCATTTGAGAATTTACGTCGTTTGAACTGTTTGTAACGAAATCGAGATACATAATTAATAAGCAACAAATATACAATCGACTACAAGATAAAACATATCTTGTTACAATAAATGAATTATAGAAAATTAGATGTGATAATTTTACACGGTTGAGATGTCATATAAAATCGGACAGCGTGTCGAAGTCCCTGGCAAAGATTGTCAAGGAGTAATTGCTTATATTGGTTATCCAAGCTTTGCTCCAGGAAAATGGATTGGAGTTATACTTGACGAACCTAAAGGGAAAAACAATGGAACTATCAAAGGACAATGTTACTTTAAAGTATATTATATTTTCTTGTGTATTTAAAATATAACAATCGTATAATCACATTTTACGCATTGTATATTTTTATTGTACCAGTGTGCTGAAAATCATGGAATGTTTGTACGACAGTCACAACTTATCTTACTGGATGAAGCAGGTAATAGAACTGAACCTGCTAGTCCATCATCAGCAGGTAGCAGTGCTACTACGCCAGATGAAACCAGTGCAGCGCGTGCTAGAAGTCGATTGAATAGGTAATATGGTTCTTAATTCTTTTAAATTTCATTGAATCTTTGTTAAGATAATATTACGTATCATCTGCGATGATGTTGACTTATATATTGTCATAAATTTCATGCTAGCATAAGTACACGTCGAAGGAATGAACCTACTGCGTAAGTTATTGTATCGATTAATTAGTTTTTAATTTACAAAATAAACTGTTGAATTTCATTGTACAGTATTTTATATGAGAAACAATAAAAAAAAGTAGGCAAGTATAATTAATAAATCTTTAAAATTCATATGCTGGTCATAAAAGAGTACGGAGAAAAACATCTCCTGCCCATACTAGGCAACAATCTGACAAGTTATCTGGGTAAGATTTCATGAAAATTGATGATTGAAAATTTTGTCTTGATGTTTTTCTTAATTGCTTTTGTATGTATGAGCAGCCAAAAATTATAATTGCTATTCACTTTCTATGTATTTGTAAGCTTTCCCCATTACACTAAATGTATATAGAATATAAATAAGCATATGAATAAACAGTTGCAATTGTTGTATCATTTCTTCACTTTTGAAGAAGTATTATAGCAGGTGATATGTGTCTAAAATGTATTGTAAATATTGTCAGAACTTAAGTTATATTTGCTAAAAAGGTGTTGATATTGTATTTTTTACAGTTCAAGACTATCATTGGCTGGTAGTAGAACACTTTTAAGTGCTCCAAGTACAGAAAGCTTATCTGGATCACAGCATGAACGTAAAGATGGAGGAGAATCACTTATACCAGCCCCAACATCTACTAAACGAGCTTCATTCATTGAGGTATTGCTTTTTGTTCTGACCATGCTTGTGTTATTTTTATATAGTTAATTTCAATAAGTTGATATATCAGTTATTTATGTGAACACAGTGAATGAATTATTCTGAGGATTCAACAAGGCATGAATACATGAGATATAGTCTTCCATAAAATAGGAATATACGTCTAAATGTGATAAATTTTCATGATTGATAGAAAATCACTGGCTTTGTTACATTTAAATCTTTGAACTATTTGAAGTAACTTATATGTTTGTTACTATCATATTCAAAGAATCTTATTCTGTGACTCGGTAATAGATAAAAAAAACTATAGAGAAATAATTAAAATGTTAGACAAACTAATAAGGCAGAATAGAGAACTTTAAACTTTGAGTACATGTTAAATAATTCCGTTGGCACAGAATGATTCATATGGGAATGCACGTACGTGTTTCAGAAGTCCCCTAGCACGAGCTCGCCTCCCGGCAAAAAGCCAAAGGCCCAAGATGATCACAATAATGTAATTAATACTCATTAATTGTAATATCTAAATTTTTTCATCTGACCTTAAACCTTCTCATACTAGTTGTTTGTTGATCATAAGCATTGTAACACATGACTTCAAATTAGCATCACTGCACTTTGATGGGTTTACTTCTTCTTAATGGATTATGGAACTGATTTATCCTTCACTATTTTCACTGTTCCATTAAGGATCTGCTTTGTTAATTGAGTTCTGTGATGCTTAGTCCAAAATTTCTCATGAGAAGGGGCATTCAAATATATAATTATCATTTTTCTTTTTAACGATTAGATGCTGAATTCCCCTTAGCGTTATATTAATAAGGTGATGTTAACAGCCCTTCTATGAATAGGAATTTAACAGCATTGCGATATAAACTTGTGATCCATACTTGGAACACCCTTATTCTTTCTTTTTATTTAATTATTATTTATCAAGAACCTTATCCCTACAATATAAATGCAGTTGACATTTATAAATGGTTAGGACATGATAGATGACTTAGTATTATACTTACTGTAAATTCCAGTGTCATATAACACAATTCAACTCATTGACTGAATTTCCTACACTTGTTAGAACTAATAGAATATTTGGTGTAGCTTGTTGGTGTCTTTTGTCACAATTAATCTCATTAATCACTTTGAAATAGACTAATTCTATTGAATGTACATACAAAAACAACATTCTTCTGAAACATAATGTTTTACATAGGAAATACAGGGTGTTTTTTTCATTACCGCCAATAGAAAATTATACTTATAAATTATATTTATAATTATATCATTTAATTAAAATAAAGGATTCTAAGGTACTTCAGCTGAAGTACGTAATGCAACTTTTTAGTAAAATGTATGTGTTTTCAGTGCGATAATAAAAAAAACACCTGATATTAAATTATAATTTCATTTATAATTTATTTACAATTTAGACAGGTTTTGTAGAGACTCTGAAACCACAATTTGTACCTGGTCAAGTCATGGCAGGTTCTGCAGCAGCTGCAAATGTAGTAGAAGAAAAATTATCACATTTACAACTTCAGCTAGAAAATGAGAATCTAAAATCTCAGGTAAATTATATTAATAAACCAAATTTTATTTTTTTCTTAAATATTATTGGAAAATTGTTCATTCTAAAAGTTTATAAGATTTAGATAAATTTTTTCAACTTCTGTTGCTTCCAGTTATTGTATGCATTTGAAGTGTTTGATGTTCCTTTAAACACTACCATTAATTTGTTTCTCAATAATAAGAAATCAGTTTAAAGATTGAGAAGTTAGGGACATTTTTCGTTTGGTCAATTAGAAAATAATATTCCCCAAGTTTCTATTCTCCAATTAAAGAAAAGATTGAAATAAAATATTCCCTTTAATTCTCTATGTTTTAGTTATTTTATATATCGAGATATAAAATAAATATAAGATAATATATTTTATGTATGTTAACACAGGTTCGTGATCTTACTGAAAAAGTGGAAACTTTACGAGTAAAGAGAATGCAAGATAAAGAAAGAATGAAAGATTTTGAAAAAACAAAACTTCAACTTGAGCAACTCATTGAGTTCAAGACGAAAGTTATGGAAAGTCAAGTAAGTGATGGAAGCTTTTGTATTAAATGAAAGAGGTTTTCGTTAATTTTAATATTTTTATATTTATTTCTGAAAGGCTAGTCTTCAAAGAGAACTACAACGCGCGCGTCAAGAAGCTAGAGAGGCACATGCAGCTCGAGAACAATTCCAAGAAGAAATGGCAGATCTTGCAGAAACTGTAGAAATGGCAACATTAGATAAAGAAATGGCCGAAGAAAAAGCTGAGACATTGCAAATTGAATTAGAACAACTGAAAGAAAAGCTTGAAGAACAAACACTAGACCTAGAAATATTACGAACCGAAGTGTCTGAAAGGGTAAATTATTTGATGTGGTTTATGTTATTACGATTATTAATATATAAATGACTGCATGATTACTATAGGGTGCAGGAGGAGGTTCAGCTACTGGTGTTTCAAGTTATGAAATAAAACAGTTGGAACAGCAAAACAACCGGCTACGAGAAACTCTCGTTAGAATGCGAGATCTTTCTGCACATGAGAAGCACGAATTTCAAAAACTTCAGAAAGATTTGGATCAAAAGAAGTCAGAAATATTAGAATTAGGCCGCACAAAGGAGAAATTGTCTACGCGAGTCGAAGAAATGGAACATCAGATAGCAGATTTGCAAGAACAAGTACGAAGCATTTATAAATAATATTTATACATACGACAATATTTATAAATAACATTTAATAGATCTTTGTTATAATTCTTTATTGATACTTATAAAAATATGTTCTTTTATCAAAACAGGTTGATGCAGCATTAGGGGCTGAAGAAATGGTTGAAGTACTTGGTGAGAAAAAAATGGCACTAGAAGAAAAGGTCGCCGAATTGGAAGAAGCCGTTGCAGATTTGGAAGCGTTACAAGTATGTTTTTTCTAAACATTATTTAATTTATTCACTTAATTAATAATATTTAAATAACTTATTTTAATAATTATCTTTTTATTTAGGATATGTCTGATCAACTTGCTGAGTCATCAAAAGAATTGGAATTAGAATTGCGGGAAGAATTAGATTTAGCACTTGGAGCAGCACGTGATGCTTATCGTCATCGAGATGCAGCTTTGGAGACATTAGCAGATCGTGAACTTACGATTACGAAGTTCCGCGAACTCACTCATCAATTACAGGATCAATGCTTGCAATTACAACAACGTGTACAATCAACAGAAACTTCTAAACTTGGAATGGGAGGCGCAGAACAACAATTAGCAGAAATTTTAGATTTCCAAAAAACCTTTGCTGAAACGCGCGCTCAAACAAAAGCCGTTGATCTTGAATTACGACGACTGGAAGCCGAAGAGGCTCGAAATCATGTGAAATATTTATTATCTTTCATGCCTCTTGCATTCTTAGCACGCGGTGGTGATCACGATGCTATTTTGACACTTTTACTCATACCAAGAATGATACAAAAGACCGAAATACTTATGTCGCAAGTGCGAGAAAAATATAGATCATTAGATAAAGTAGATAGAACAGCTGTATTAAAGGGTCATTTAGTAGCACAATATACTTTCAGATCGCGCCTTTGTTCGTACATGTATGCGTTGCAAACATTCCTTGGTTGTTTTGAATCTGCATTGAATGTATGTAATACTGAAATGTTACTTAAAACTGGAGCAGTTTATCCAGAAATGGCAGCACAAGAAAAATCTTTGGATTCCTTGATAGAACTGGCCAAAAGAGATCAATTAGACGAGAATCTACCAATGGATGCTATCGAGAAATGTTGTGGATACTTTTGCACTATGTTTTCTGTATTATTTGGAGAAACCATTAACCAAGCTCGTTTGATAGTTAATGGTACGAGAATGTTGGATAGTTCTTGTGATGCTATTACGACTGACGCCGCGGCAATCAAAACTTTAATTCAAGGAGACAGTGGTGACATAGGCCTCCTTTGTCAACATGCGGAAACAACGTGCGAAGTAATTCAACAACATTTAAAGTCAGCTAGGAGACGAGTATTGACTGATCATGCTGTTGCAATTCATAGCGCAGAATCTAATTTAGGCTTGGATAAAGATTGTAGCGAACAACTTTTTACGTGTTACCAACATGCTGTAAAAATGATGAAAACACTACAAATTTTATTGAAGAGTGCTGTACAAACAATTATTGTCAATGGTGACTTAGATACAGGGCTCAGTGCAGATAAATTGAAAGAAATGGCCTCTATAGCATGTGAAAAAGTTTATGATACAGAAGATGTCGGACCGGTAGCTACGATTAAAGGAAGTTTGTCAAGCATTCAACAGTTAGCGGCCAGTTTAGCACAAAAAATGGCAGAATGCGAAAACGAGTTAGCAATAAGTGGACAATTATCACAACAACGAGAACAAATTCCGGAAAGTGAATCTTTACAGCCTATTAAAGTAAGAGCGCAAGCAGCGAAAAAAGAAGCTGAAGAAATTAAGATACTTGGTAGGAAATTGGAAGCAAGAGATAGTGACATACTTGAAGCGAGATTAGCTCTTAGAGAAAAACAAGAAGAATTGTGTGAAATGATTTTGAGGAAAGATGTAGTGGAGAAGAAACTTGCAACTCAACAACATGAACATGAATTGAATGTAGAAAAATTGAAGAGAAAATTAGAAGAAGCAATGAATCAATTAAAACGAAAGGAAAAAGAATTTGAGGAAACAATGGATCACCTTCAAACAGATATTGATAGTTTAGAAATTGAGAGAGGCCAGTTAAAGGAAAAATTAAAATCTGTTGGAAAGAAGACGATGATGTCTATATCTGGAGCAGACAATATGTCTGGAAGCGTTACGACAGCATCTGGAATGCAATCAATGGACAATAAATTCTTAATGCAAGAGATAACTGCTCTTAAAGAAGCATTAAATAGTGAGAATCAACAAAAGAAGAAATTAATGTCTGATGTATTACGCCAGAAGTTAGAAAATTTGGATCCAATAACTCCTCCATTAAGACAGGGATCAGTTAATGCAAAAATACAGGAATTGAAACAAAAAACTAATGATCTTACTAAAGTAACTCACAAAATAATTATTATATAAATGAAAAATTCAAAGAATATTCTTTTATATTTATTTAATTTTTAATCAACATTTTTCTCTTGTTTCTCAGGATATTAAACAAGTCATGACATTCCCTATTGTTCCTGATTTAAGACGTAATAAGGCACGTGATTTGGAAGGCCCAACATTAGAAAAAGCAATGCCAGTTTATCAACTGTTACAACGACAAATAGTCATGAAAGAATTAAAAGAACGAACTGATCAATTAATCGTAAGTCATTAGTAGAAAAGTATACATTATTATAGTTATATGTAAATAAAAATTAAAAATTTGATGTTTTCTTTTAGAACGAAGTTCTTGAAGAAGTTATACAGAGAACAGTAGGTGGAATGGCTGAAGCTAATTTCGCAATATTCCCAAATCGTGAAATGGCTGCAGCGATGCATGAAAATCAATTGCTTGCTGCCGAAATCGCAATTCCTCACGAAGGTCAAGAACAAGTTTTTACTGTTAACGTAGGAACGCAGGAACTTAGGAAAATTCATACTTTGCTGTGCTATTAATTTTCATTTGTTAATTTTTAGTATTACATATTAACGTGGCAGAATATGTTACCACAAAAGCGGTGGTAAGTGCAATGTGTTCGTAAAGTACTAATTTTGTTTTTTTTTTTTTGTCACTTACGCATAAGCTGTGGTAGCCAATTATGTTTTGTTACATTTATATACACAGTTAATATATTTTGTATGTACAAAAACAAAATGAATAATTGATTTTTTTTTTATATCCGATGAAAGGAACGGATTAAATCTAGCGATAACATAATTTTGGAGCGTGCGATTTTTATTTATTTTCGAATTGACTACAGCACGATGACTGGTGCATTGTAGCTGGTAGTCTGCAGCACATTTTGTTACCTTATAAACTCAAATATTATTACTATTAACAATTTAAACGATAAAGTTACACGCCTCTGTGGCTTCTGTATATCTTTTAAGAATCGTCAAATATATGACTTAAAAATATTTACATAAATATCCTTTACATATCCCATGTGTCAAGAATATCGCAACACAGTTTGTGGGAGCAAGTATATCGTTCATTTTGAACAACATGTTACTACCATTCTGGATAACGATAATTGTGTATTGCCATCAAAATTGACACTTAATGAAATAGAGACTATAATACAATGTTCCACTTTTTATTTATAGCGATAAAAGGAGCAATAAACTGTTGATGATTTTCATTATTTATGAAATAACGTATGTCTTAATTACTGTCATAATTTTATTATACATACACACACGTATGTATGTATGTACATATATAAAGCATTATCTGTATACAGAATGTCTTGTGAGGTATTTAACCAACTTTTCTTACGTATTTGTCAAGTCATTAAGAATAAAGAAAGATATACATTATAGGTCTCTGTTCCGTAATTTTTATAAACATTTAATTTTGCTTTAGGTATAATGATTCAATTGTTTATTTTCAGTGTATAAAATGTATATCATACTGATGTCAAGTTCATATACAAATTTTGCTACGGCAAGTTAAATAAAAGTTCGTATTATTATAATATTAAAAATATATAAGAACGACTTTTTTCTGTAATTGAAATATAAAAAATATAAGAAATATTATAATAAAAATATTTGCAAAATTAATTAATCTATTATATCATTATTTTATTAGAATACTATTATAATATAGAAACAATTTAACATTTATTGAAAACTGATTAGTACATATATAAATTAAAGATTATCTATCTAAAAAATATTTAAGATAAGAAAAATGCAATTGAATTATTACTTTACTATTCACCTAATATTATATTGTTCTTAATATAACTGGAGAACGAAATTAAATAGACCTATAGAGTATATGACATCTTTTTTATTCAGAATGATTTGCTCAACACGTGGGAAAAATCTGTTGAATACCTGGCGAGACATCCTATATATACACACATACATACCAGATAGTAATAAGTGCTTATTAATTATTCATTAACTTACTAGATCATTCATTCTCACTGCATAGTAGTACACACTTTTACTCGTTAATTTTGTTTCTCAGTTTTTTAATTTTCAATAATAGCAATATTAATAGTAAAAATAATAATATTAATGATAATAATAAACCATACGTTCACTGAAAGATATTTAGCGATTATATCTCTTTTCTTAATTACTGTCTAAAAACTTCATCAAATAAAGTTTTTTTCCAAAATATATAATGGTACACAAGATCCAGTTGTATTATCCCTTGTATCTTGGTTCGTACTATGGTTGACCGGACGTTTTTTTTTTTGTTTTTTTTTTTATTTTTTTAAGAATATTTTTATAGTAAGGACATGAGTTAACACTATTGATTATACATCATTTTGGAAGTAGTGCTTGGAACATAGACGTGAATATTGGCGCAACTAGAATGGTTGATGTAAAAGAAAATTTTCAATGACAGAAACGAGATTTTTTGAAACTTCTACCGTGTGTAACGTTGACTTCATATACGACATTTCGTTATGCATACCAACAACCAACTAACCGATTGAAGTCACGTAATATAAACTTAATATCGAAGCAATAGCACGGGAAATACCACTGCACAGTCTCTGCCATTAAAACTATACGGAAGAAGTCCTTTGGCTGGATCTGGTTACAGAGTTGCCTTCCATGCATCAAGTATATTATGTACTATTTTTTATATATTTTTTTTTAATTTAAATGTAAAGCAAACCTGTAATCCATCTCCAATACAGAAAAGTCTGTTCAGTATTCATTTCATTTACCATGATCGACTAAATATACTCACAGAAAGAAAGAGAGTAAAGAGTGAAGTTTGTTAGGTCAGACTCGCTATTAATTTGTTCGTTTCTTGATCGATACAACGTATCTAAAAATTAAATTGCTGCCTTAATAGTAATATTACTTCCAGTACTTACTTTAAAGATACTTCCATTTACTCATACGTACGCATGAATGTATTTATGTGTACGTTACGTGTATATATATGTATATACATATACACACATATATAAGTGTATGTAAGTATGTATATATATACTTATATAAAAAAAAAAAAAATGTTACTAGAATCAATAATATCAAAGAAAAATCTTTGATACTACTGACATGATAATTTATGTAAGAAAAATATTAACATTTCTCTCAAAGTTGCATTCGTCGTATTTATACTGTATTGTACTGAGAATAAAACAAAAATCAGGAAGCAACAAACTGTATTTATCTCTCAGTACACTTATATATTTTCTTCATACTCTCACATAATCATTCACTCATCCTCACATTCTCTTCTCTATTTGTAGAATAGATATAAAATTTTATATGACGTACTCAATTAATTACCCCGAATGTTCAAGAATAGTCAAAACGTTCTCTCTTTCTTTCTATGAAAATTGTTTGTCGGAGTTTCGATTAAATCACACATTACACCGTTACGTGTAATCTTTTACAAAGGTCTTCGGGGCATCAAAACCTTTATTTCAATTATTATCAACGGTGAATTAAATAGGTAATAACAAAATAAGAACAAGCCACCTCTGGCTGATCTCACTTGGATTTTAAGCCCAAAGAGGTGGATCAACCAAAACTCTAAGCACTGAGAATACACTGAAGTTTTCACTAATCAGCGAATTCACAAACGTGTATCCGTGGCATTGTCCTTTACTCGTGTACGATACGCTTGTAATCGTAAATCTCCTCCTTAATGTAAACTTAGAGGATTGATTGATTTGACTCTTTGCATGGCATTCGTACAAAGTTGAGTACCTGATCTTGGACACTTTAGTGACTGCAAATAGGATTGATGCAATGACAAGTAATTATAGTTTTATCCTTTCTGAAACAAACAGTAAAAATTACACGTTATATAAATGAAGAGTAATATATTAGATGATATGACAACTAATACTAACGAAACTGAATATTAATATCAACAAATTTTAAAAGATAAATAATATATTATTAAGCTGTTATTTTATACACATATAAATATCGAGAATAATGTAATGTGCAATATAATTGGGAACATAGAATAGTACACCTGGTTGAGCGTTGGTCTGAGCGGGTGGCTGAGCTTGGGCTTGTCCTTGCCCCTGAGTATTTGGTGTAGGTTGACTTGGACCACCTGCAGATCCTCCAACAACACAACTTTTTTGTTTCAACATAGTCCAATCAAAAGTATAATCATATTGATGATTCAATGTACGGAAAAGTATACGGAACAGTTGACGAAGATACATATAATCTGGGCTTTCTTCGAAACGTAAACCTCGTGTATAATTTAAATACATCGCGAATTCAGCAGGAAATCCCTAAATGAGAAATTTAAAAAAATATAAATAAATTTCAATATAGAATCCATTTTAATTTTAATCGAAGATACGAATTCACAAATATATTAGGCTTACCTTACATAAAACTTCTACAGGCGTGGACATTTTCTTTTCGCTTATTTTTTCATATTTCTGCTTTTTGGTAGCAGCTTTAAGTCCTTGCCAAGGCAAAGATCCGCGATTGAAATACATAAGCACATAACCGAGTGATTCCATATCATCACGACGGCTCTGTTCTATTCCAAGATGTGCATTAATTGACGCATACCTTGCTGTACCTGTTAAATTTTTGTCTTCTCGATACATTATATGCAGTCTTGTACGACTATCTCTATACTTTTTAGCTAATCCAAAATCAATAAGAAAGAGCTAAAAATTTGAAAATAATTAATATTAGATTTTAATGAACATTAATGTACAAATTTTGTGAAAAGTAATATTAAATCATACTTTGTTACAGTGACGGCCAATACCCATTAAAAAATTGTCTGGTTTGATGTCTCTATGAATAAAATGTTTGCAATGAACATATTCAATCCTACCAATCATTTGGTCTGCCAACATTAAGACTGTTTTTATTGTGAATCTTCTGGTACAAAAAGTGAAAAGGTCTTCAAGAGATGGACCAAGAAGGTCCATGACAAGTACATTATACTCTCGTTCTTGTCCATACCTATATTTAATAAAAATCTATTTATGAAATTGTATTTTTATTCAAAAGTTAAACTCAATTGTCGTTTTTATAAATTGTGTTATACATGTTAGATAACAATGTATATAATATTGCAGCATGTAACAACATTAACCCTTTGCGAACGATCAACGCATGTGTGTGTTTGGAGAAAACAAGCGATAGAACAAAAAGACGAAAATATACGAAACAAGTGATAGAACCTAAGACACATATATACGATGGACAAATGATAGTCGGTTATGAAGAAGCTTGAGTTATTGGTTCAGTCAGTGTTCAACTAGTCAGAAAGATTATTACATGAAGATTTTTGTAATCCTCACAAAAAGTTTAAAAGTTTATTATAAGTAAAGAAGATAGCAATAAAGTAAATACTGTGTCTGATGGCAAAGAAATTTATAATGAATGTAATGAAAACATTAACAGAAGATGAACTTGATTATAAATAACAATATCAAGGTGATCAACTTGAATAATAAAAAGAGTTGAATAATATATTTTAAAGATTCAGAGTACGAGAATATTGATAACTTTGTGGACATTTATAAATTTTTTATGGTCAAATAATAATCTGAAACCTGTATCACATCATCTTGACAAAAGAAATCCAAGAATAAAAGCAAATATAAATTTCTTATTATACTTTTCAGAATTAATTTCACACATATACACATGTCCCAAATTTGACACATAAGAATTTAAAAATGTGATATAGTGTGCAATCACATAAATATGAACTGTGATTTCAAACTATATATCGCTATAGTAATTTGACTTGCAATTTAGAAAGTGATATATAAGTGATTTCAAATGACTCTACAAAGCGCTAGGCTTGGAATCATTCCATCCACAAAGGGTTAAGTATAATTTCTTACAATTAAGAAAAGCTATTAAAGATAATAGTTACCAACGTATATGAGGTATTCCTATACCACCATGCAAAATTTTATATAACTTTGACTCATACAGGAGTTGTGGATGTCGTGCACGTACGCTTTCCAATTTAACAGCAACCTCCTAAAATGACATATCACACATGTAATACAATTTATTATTAAGCTAAATTAAAATATTTGTACATAATACTATAGATTTACAAGTTTTATATACTCTTTTATATATCCTTAAACTATTAAAGTTTAATTTTGTTTTTCTTATGTCATATGTTATCAATTTAATTCATAATATTTGTATAAGTGTTATATAGTATATGATTATTCTCATTTAATATTCTTTAAATAAATAAATATATATACACTCTATCTATATTTAATATAAAAATAGTTGTATGTATATCATATATGTAATATGTCTTATATTAACAATGAAATTGCTGTTTCATTTTAGCAATTCATTTTACAACATTCTATTTTATAAATAATTACTACTTCATAAATAAGATACAATCAGATGACATAAGTTTTATAAATAAAATTATTGTACAATATTCATAAGTAAAAGATATGATAAAATTATGTGAAAGAAGAATATCTTGTGGTGTAATTTATTTAAAACAATTTCATACAAACGCAAAGAAATAGAGAATGATTTGAGCAACAGAGAAAAATTTTGACTGTATAAAAATGATTCTTAAATAACTACTTACTATATTGTAATAGTTATTTTATAACAAATATTACAGACATATGTATTTTAATAACATATTGCCTTATGATCTACACAAGTAAACAATATGTATATCACTGTTCTGTTTTACATATAGAGGTTAATCACAGTGGGAAAAAAGTTGGGCAAACATTTGCAGTTAAACAAATGTACCAATGAAATTTTTAAAAATAGCCTGACTTGGTATGGTCGACCAAGTAAATGTAACTCCGCCGAGATGGAAAGTTCACAAGTTGTAAATTCCCCCAAGGGAAAACAATGGATATTTCGCGTAACCAATAACAATATCATTAAAAAAAAAAAAAACATATTTCGTAAGAAGCTTAATAACGACATCGTAAGGGAAATTTTAGTTACAATATTGCAACTGGATGAATAACTTGTTACGTTGTTAAGGGGATGAAAGGATAAAAAGAAATGAAGTGAGGAAAGGAGGAAGATACGTGCTGGCAGGTCGGTCTCACGTGAAACGGTACTCCTTACCTCACCATTAGAGATGTTGATACCGAGGTAAATGTCGCCAAAAGATCCCGAGCCAATCTTTCTCAACAGCCTGTATTTGCCACCCACGATAAATTCATTCTTTGCCACTGACATCGCCAACTGCATCGACATATTGCTCTTGCCTTCCCTATTTCTGTCCTTCCTCCGCTAGAACCGACGGCGGACTCTGCGACTGGCTCACGTCGGAATCAAACCTGATTTAAAGTACTAAGCGTACCCGATAGGACTTATACGCCATTTACTGGCAAACTGAACGATGCTGACTCTTTCCAAAGCCGTAACAATCTTAAGATTTTCTTCGATGAGATCCGTTTGGGAAACAGTAGCCAAAAGTCACTCTCTAGTGGCACAACAAAACCCCACTAATACGCCGACATTTTCCCTTTCGCTAGAAGCACGAGAGCAACTGACGTTGCGGAAACGATGCGTCACGGCGGGCGGCGTTCAAGTCAGAGTCCTTATTAAGAAATCGTTGCCAATTAATCACACTATCTTTTCGATCAAACCATCTGGGAACTTTTTATATTAATTACGAGAAAAATTTCGTGTCGACTTAGCTGCGAGTTTATCACCGTCTTGAAATTTAATTGCGTGAAATGACTCGCTTGAATTCGCGGTACTAGATTCTCCTCAGGGCCGTACCAATTATGCTGCGATTCCTCGAACGAGCACCGTCTCTTTCACAGTGACGTCTATATTAGTGCGTTGTTAAAATTGGAATTTTTTTCACTGTGAGTCGCGCATTTTGTTTTTTCCCTTCACAGCTACTTAGCGTTTAACAAGAAAAATTTTCTCGTCGAATGTGAGAGATTTCAATGAAAACAAAAAAAGAATAAGCAAGAATATTTTACGTTTTCATATTTCACCTTTATGTTTTTTCCTTTTGTCTGTTTTGTATTTCAATATTTTATATGAGAAATGACATGAGTTAAATTGAATAATTTTAAAGGATCTGAATCATTTCTACTTAATATTGTCATACTCTTGTAATACTTATTGCTAGTTTTAAGAGCATGAAATTACGTTCTCTCAAGTAATTCCTTTGTGAAACAGCCGATGTTGATTTGAGAATTTGAACTTGGTAAAAGATGCATGCATAAATGATATGTATATACAATTTTTGTTATATATACATGTAATATATTTCAGAGCGATATAGGTCAAAAGTACCATTACTGTTTTAAGGATATGCATTTGTATATAGCTACATTACTGATCGTACCGGAACCTTGTGCTACTTACTAGAAATTAATACGAGATGAATTTTGCACTTTTTATTTATTGTTTATTTCACCTTGAAAATGTATTTGATCGAAAAGTATTTTCTCGTTTATGATTTTAATAGCATTTAGCATAAAATAAATATGAATTTTATAAAGCACAGCGCCATCTAAGCTGCACGTGATGAAACGAACATGTTGAACCTTTTTCCATTTATATTGTTGAAATTGATAATAAATTAAGCATTAAATGACCGATGGCAATTCCTTCGCAGAACGCGATACGGTTATCGTTGTTAATGTCTATGAGAAACATCTTTGTTGGTACGAACAATTGCAACAAGAGATACATTATGACAACTTGCACAAAGCTTGAAAAAGCTTTGGAAAATCTCGAAAAAAATCCTTTCTTTAACAAGTATGCTAAAAAAATAGCAAAATTCCAACAGACCAATCCAGAAGAGTTCTTACAGCGGGTTGAAAAGGAAGAAGAGAAAATTCAAAGAAGGAGAGGTACAATAACCTATTTAGTATTTGTATATTTAGTATTTTTATTATTGATATATTGTCTTTTGAATTATATACTTGTTTTTTTATTATTTAAATGTAATAAATAGAAATATAGAAAATAATGGTATAAGCATGTTATTTTAAATATCAAATCAAATTGCTTTTACTTCTAATAGCTAGTCATAATTAAGCTACGTTATTTTAATTTTTTGACATACATATTATTAAATTGAAGAGAAACAGGAAGAAGAGTATAAATATTATGAAAGCCAAGCAAAACCATACTTGAAACAAAACAAACAACCTGAGCAAGCACAATTAAATGCCATTATGAAACTTGATATGATTCAAGATAAAACAAAAGATGAAATCATAAACATTTGGAAAGATTATCATAAAAATAAAGATTATATATGTGGAATATTAATGCCAGAGCAATTTAATAAAATGTTTGAACGTGGAAAACAGTATTCAACTTTTTTGTTCCCGTTACCTAGAAAAGAAGGATACGAGTTTATTGTTAGTCAATTTTGTGGATTAAAAATCCATATGACACCGTTATTATGGTATCAAACACATAAAGAAAATGCGCCAGAATGTTTAACTCTTGTTCATTATACTGAATTTAAAGATGAGAAAGGAATTGTCCTTATGCGTGGTGAATTTGATAAAAAATGTATTAATGTGCAGGAAGCACAATGTTTAGTGAATGAATTACAATTATATTATTGTACAGACAGTGTCAAGAGATTGGAACTATTGAAAACCTTTACTAATAAGCCTGATGAATTTAAGCATATGGATCTTATAGCACAGTTAGAATCAATACAATTAGAATTGTAATAATTGAATATAAAATAGATTGTAATTATATTTTATTTGATACTGCAGATATACTAAATTTGTATATAGTAGTCTGAAAATAAAATGATAAAGTAAAATACTTATATTGAGTTGTTTATTAACTTTAATTGCAACTACAGTTGCAATGTCAAAACACAATGTCAAATGTTTTTTTTATTTTGAATACTTTTGTACACAATGTCAAATGTTTTTTTATTTTGAATACTTTTGTACACAATGTCAAATGTTTTTTTATTTCGAATACTTCTGCTGTACAATAATTTCAATTTTAATTACAGTCCATTTGTCAAGATCTTGTCATACTCAGTCTTTATGGACGTTCCCATTCTTAATGACAAGAACACAACCATGGACTTATGCTCAAAAAAGGAATTTTAGTGATCGTGTAAATAAAAGCATATATATTACTACACCTATATTTTATGTTAATGCTGGTATGTTACTATAAACAGAAGAATTTGTTTTATAAATGCATAGAAATATACATTATGACAGTTAATATTAAAACATTGATTTGTTACTTTTTTTTAGGACCACATATTGGACATCTTTATACAGCAATCTTAGCAGATGCCATAGCTAGGTTCAATACTATGCTAGGACATTCTGTGTTTTTATGTACAGGTACAGATGAACATGGCACAAAAGTTCAAAAAGCTGCAAATAATACAAATTTATCCATTTTTCAATATTGTACTCAAGTTTCACATGAGTTTCAAGAAATGTGCGATGTGTTTCATGTTCATTATTCAAAGTTCATTAGAACAACTGAAAAAAAACATCAGGAAGCAGTTTCTCACTTTTGGGTTGTTAAATTTACAAAGTTTAAAAACTTATTAATCAATAAGTTTGAACAAATGAATGTATGAAGTTAAAATTTTACAGAATTGTTTAGAAAAAAACGGATATATTTATCGAGGAAAATATTCTGGCTGGTATAATGTATCAGAAGAAGCATTTGTTCCAGATAAAGACGTAGCAAAGATTGTTAATAGCAACCAAGGATATACGGAATCAGGAGATTTAGTAGAATGGATGGATGAAGAAAGTTATAAATTTCGACTTTCTTCTTTTAAAGATGAATTAAAAAGTTGGCTGAAAAATGGTATATATACAATTTAATTTAATGAATTTGACTTGACTGAAAGACATGGCAATTTTAATATTTGAAATTATATTTAGAAAATGTAATAGAACCGGCAGTATATCGTAATATATTGATTCAATGGTTAGACGATTTACAAGACTTAAGTATTTCTAGACCTAGTAAACGAGTGTCTTGGGCAATTCCGACTCCTTCTGATGAATCTCATACAGTATATGTATGGTTGGATGCATTAGTTAATTATTTAACTTCAGTAGGATATCCAGATGATTCATTTAAAAAATTTTGGCCACCAACTGTACAAGTAAGTGTCTTTACCTCATTCATAAAATAAGTTTCTAATAAATTTTTAAATAAAAATAAAAAAATATTTTCAAATTAGGTTATAGGAAAAGATATACTGAAGTTTCATGGTATATATTGGCCAGCATTTTTAATGGCTGCTGGTCTGGAACTGCCAAGGAAACTTGTATGTCATGGACATTGGGCTGTTAAAGATAAAAAGATGTCAAAATCCAAAGGAAATGTAACATCACCTTTTAACGTGATGAGAACTTATACACAAGATGGTCTGAGGTATTTTCTTTTACGACAAGCTGTATTGGACACAGATGCAAGTAAGACAAAGAATACATAATATATTTCGAGTATTGTTCTTTTTTTATTTCCTAATACTTTATTTCCTTTTTGTAGATTATAACGAATTGAAAATTCAAAAAATATTAAATTCTGAACTTGCCAATGTAATAGGTAATTTAGTTAATCGCTGTTTTGGTGGAAATATTAATCCAGACAGAATAATATATAACTTTGCTGAATATAAAAATATTTTAAAATCTGAGATAGCTCTTAAGAATATAAAAACTTTGGAAGAATTAGGTGACAATGCTAAGATGTGCTATGAGAAATATAATTTCTATCATGCAGTAGATATTGTGATGAATATGTTACGCACGTCTAATCAAATGTTTCAACATTATGAACCGTGGAATTTATGCAAATCAAAAGATCTTGATTCTGTAAAGCAACTTGAAGCTGTGGTATCTTTAGCGTTGGAAAGTTTACGAATAGCCGGTTTAGTATTGTATCCTATTATACCAAATTCGGCTTCTAAACTTCTTGATTTTCTTCAAGTTCCAAAAGGAAATCGTACCTGGGAAGATACAAAACCGATTCACTTAACAAATGCCTCGAATGAAACGAAACACGTTTTGTCCGAGAATATATTATTTTTTAAAAGAATAAAAAATTATTAATATTAAATAGGTTTAGGATGATAAGGATGTAATAAAATATTGCAAATTTGATATTCGCGTGGAAGTCTTACGTTAATATATTTACAGAGAACGGTCATTCAAATATATCATTAGTATACATCGACTTCGTGCACATATCATTCCGGCAGAGAAAACACAGGATCCCTTTGATTTTTTTTCTTTTTTTTTTTTTAATCTAATTACGGTATCCTAACTGTAATTTTTCATTTGCCGGAATGTAGTACACATTGTGAATCGCTGATATAGATGATGGAAGAGACTCAATGAGCGTCGGTTGCGTTTCGCAAGGATTTTTCTCGCTTAGATAAGTGACGCAGATTTGAGTTAGATTCGACGGGTTGCGCAACAGTTTTGGCGACACGTTAGCACCTAAACGAAATATCGCTTACAATGCAAAAATACGTGGATCGCGTGTTGGTGTCCCGTCAAATAGAAAAATAAATAAATGACTATTTACAAGATGGAAAATGAATCTGTGCGGATTCCACCGCGATCCTAGTACTAATATAAGCTACGATTCGATAGACGTTACTATTAGTACTTCATGTAACATCCAGCTTTACATCGTAGATGCACTATTAATATGATTTTATAATTACAATTGCTTTATGTTATCTAAACACTAGTTTCAAATTTTTCTACGCATGAATTTTAATTCTCATCTCGTTCTTTTCTTTTTCTTGCCCTTTTTCTCTTACTTTTGAAATTGAATATCCTCCTGTTCGATTTTCTCTTTTTCTTTTTTTTTTTTTTTTTTTTTTTTTTAAATAATTCGTGTTCATTCCTTTTATTGTAAGAGCAGATTATGTCTCACGGATATGTTTTGAACTACCTTTTGGTGATTGTCTTTACGTAAATATTCCTTCTTAATCGTCCATTTATATATCGATAAGTTCTCTTCCCCTTTCACCGTTCGTGAATAAAAAAATATTCCAGCAAGAAAATTCATATGCAACTTTTGTCATTCGGGGTGAGAGGGGAAAGAAAAGAAAGGGAAACGTAGTACTGTTAACAGTAATGACTGTTGCTCACGGCGATAAGACCTATATTATTTTGAAATATATTTTACATGTAAAATTACGGTGGTTCAACTCTGGTTGCTTATTGGACGATACGAAAAATATATCGAATATCTGTCTCGAGGAGAACTTCGATAATGAATTCGATATCTCGAAAAGTATTTGGAGATTTTTGTAACGTTTTCCTGAACGATGGAACGGCGAGTTAACGGTTTTAAAGTGTTCGTGAATGTTCGTAAATTTTGTTCTAAATGTTCGTAAATTTTGTTCCACTCGTATGACCGTGTACGGGAACCTGAAAAATTATACATGGATATGTTTGTGTAACGCTCTTCGATTCAATCGGAACAATTCGTACAAAGAACGTAGAATACCACGCGCAAGACTGACGACAGGAAGGACGTATTATTTCTGTCATGGTTTCATTTACGTGTGTCACGTGTTAGTAAAATCACTCGTACAGGATCAATGACCGCGATGGAAAATCGCGAATTGCAGTTAAACCGGCGAAATGCCCGAGAAGGCGAAATGCGCACCTTTGACGCGCAGAAGCGCGATTTTCGTTCGATAGGAAGATCGATAAATCTGAAGGGGGAGGGAAATTCGAGTTTGATTATATCGCGCTAACGATAGTATCGCGATGCCTCTGCGCCATTATTCCGACTTGACAACTGTCCGCGCTTGATCTTGGGCTAATGTTACATTCGACCATAGACCCGTTCCGTTTCTGTACAACCACGGATCGAAATTCTCCGCATTCGCTAGTCGACGGTTGGTTCCCTCGGGCTCTCGCACCTTTTGTGAGAATTCTCTTGAACGCCTCTCGGAATTCTGTGTTGAAGATGCTGTAGATGATCGGATTGAAGGCCGAGTTGCTGTAGCCGAGCCAAGTGAGTACCTGTTGCATAACAAATTTCATTCTTTTCTTCTTTATTCGTCTTTTTACCACCTCTTTTTCATTTTATGATCGTAACATCAATTCATAATACCAGCCTTGACAATGCATTCGAATCGAACGATCGAGTGCTTGTCCACCACTTCCCCCCCCCCCCCCCCCCTCCATCTTCCTCTTTCGACTAAGTTCGTGTTTATTCGTAACGCGCGCCTTTGCCATTCGTTTGGTTTAAATCAGAGGTTCTCAAACTAGTGTGGCCTGTCACGCCTTTTTCAGATTGAAAAAAAAATTAGCATCCCTTTAAAAATCCTTTAAGCGAACAAACAGAAAAATGTAGTGACAAATTTGCGTTGTTTTTATGCATCTATATTTGTACCTACGTCCTCTAACGTAGCAAGCAAATAAGAGACGTTGAAGATTAAACTTATAAGATTATCTTATCGGTTACAATTTGCATTTTGTCTACTTATTTAAAGAAAATAAAGCATTGATTGGATGAAACATGTACGAACGACTTTTTAAAATTCTTTTATCTCTTCCTCTTTCTTTATTTTTCACCACCCCCGCCCAATTACTTATCGTCCTTTTAAATCATTATGGCGCCTACCAGGGGGCGCTGTCGCCCACTTTGGAAAGCACTGGTCTAGATTGGCACCATTATAATTCGAAAATCGATCTTTATAAAATCGTAATTTCGTTCATTCTCTCTTTGTACAATTCTTCGTGAAATGCATCTATGAATTTATTTTATCTCGAATTGTCACCACGTGTTCAAAAAGTTGGTTAAAATTTAATCACCATTGTGCATTATTCTTCATCATTCCAATGTGAATTAATTCGACGATATAAATGGTTGAAAAGATAATTATTACAAATGTAATGTTGCGTTAACGCAAGGAAAGCAGTATTCCTTTTTGTGTGTGTGTGTGTGTGTGTGTGTGTGTGTGTATGAAATATAAAAATTTATTCCAATACTTGGTTCCCTTTGGAAACGGTATAAGAATCGACTAAAAAGTAATAATCTTTCGTCTGTATCTCGAGAAAGCAGTTATCGAAACGAAACAAGGGGAAAATGAAAGTACAATTCATTAGCACAATTTATAGTTATTTTTCTGCGTTATAATCCCCGATAAATTTTTGCCAACGCGTGACGAGTTTTCTCGTTCTGTTAGCAGAGAATTTTGGCTTTTTACTTTTGAGGAAGTCTGACTCGAGACGAATAGCCTTGAGGTGTCCTTTTTCAATTCAAGAAAGCGAAATCTGGATCTCAAATCGTAACACATTGCTTGAATCTCTAAATACTGTTCTTGGAAACTTTCTGATTTAGTGATTTTTTCCTCTGTTGTTTTTTTAATAAAGCGTAAATAAAAAGAAATGCTCATGTTCCTCGGTATAGAAGATTGAAAGAACAAAACGAAAAGAGAGAGAGAGAGAGAGAGTGTGTGTGTGTAGCGAGATAGCCAAAATTGGGAAAATCAGAAATTAGCTAAACTAAAAATTTACCCTGTCCCCGACTGTGTCGAACAAAACGATATGAACACTTGGCAAATGGTTTATAACGAAAAAGACTATAGCCATAAAACGAGTGTTCACGCAGAACTGTATTTTATTTGGTTGGAAGGCACAGAGGAAAGTTCATTACGTCTCAGCTGATCATCGTATCTTGTAAGAAAAGTAAAGAGAAATGGTCATACTTGGAACGCTCGGACTGATATGCAGGTCTTGCAGTATGAAGCGACGATATTTACGCAGAAAAAGGGTACCCAGCATATTAAGAAAACGCCCATAATTACACCCACTGTTATAGCGGCTTTATGATCGGACACGTGATAAGGGCTTGTTGGCTTCGTTTTTGTTTGCGGCTTTGGTGGCTTGTTGCGTGTGCTTTTCGCACGAAAACTCTTGGCCATTGAGGTGTCCGGCAGCTTCGTTACTGCGCGGATGCTTTTTACGTGTTTCTGTGCGTAGCAATAGAGCCTGGAAACATCAAATGACAATCACGAGAGAGAAAACCATTGAAAAGTATATTTCGATAACTGAAGGATTTCGAGCGTTGTTTCTTCAATCTATCTTTAATTACGGCATCTTGAAAAGATACGCGACGTTAGTCTACATTTGAAGATTGCACGAGAACAACACGAAAAGTCAAATTTCCCGTTTTCCTTTACAGCTGTTTCTGAATTTACCTTTTCACTTGTTTCTGAATTTGAAACGCGCGTTTCTTCGTATTCTTCGAAATTTTAAAAATGTTGCTCGCCGATAACGTAACATCAGCCGATAACATAACATAAATTTGTCCTGCTTATTTCTGTTGTTTAGAAAATCCCAACTTTGATGTCACAACCATTTTTCTAAATACCAATGTACGATTGATTTTGAAATATTCAACATTATCATATCTCTTCGTATATCTGTCTCTTTAATTTGGCTTGTCAATTATTTAAAAAAAAAAAAAAAAAAGAACTTACATCTTTGAGGTCCAACAGTTTTTACTCGTAGAGCAAAGTCAACGCGAGAAAATCAAGAGAAATTGTACTTATCGTGTCTTTCTCCTTCGATCTTCGTCGTTCCCTTCAGTATTCCTTAAAAATTATTTCAAGCTTACCTGCAATAAATCCCCAGCATTACGATGCAGGGCACGTAAAAAGATATGGAAGAGGAGACTATCGCGTAGGTGAGTGTGAGGTCTAAGGCGCACATAGGAAGTTCCTGAAAGATAAAACGAAATCGAAGAGTAGGCGTGTAAGTCTGTTTGAACGGAGGATCATTTCTTTTCGTGTATCACGCCGGACAGATCAAATTTTGAACGAGTAAAGAGCGAATTGTTAGAACGTCCCTTCTGTTTCAATATCCATTGAAAATTGGCTTTCCGCTCGATTTCGATTAGCTGTATTATATAGGTCACTGCATAAATTCTTTTTGCCTCTTCGTTCATACAAGTGAGCTATCAATGTTAGAATAAATATAATATTGCTATAAGTAAATAATAGTACTATATATAATAAATCGATAATAAACGCTTCTAGAACGTACAGAAGATAGAAATAAGATATTTTTATTAGTTTCCCAATAATCGAGTATTCAGAAAGAGTTTTCTCCTCTGACGAATTTGGCGTCGATGGATTTTCATTTTCTCTCAAGTATAGCAAAACAATCTAGAAAAGATTGGAAACAAAGGTCGAATAGTTTAAGACGGTCAGAAATACAGCAAGTCTTTTTTATCAATAGTAAGATTGTTATAAAAGAGACGTTTACTGCTACACGGCGTAACAAGAAAAAAGAATTATAATATTTCCAAGATTAAAATTGAAATTGAGAAATTAGCATGTTCAGTGGATGGTGCGCGGCGTAATCGTTGCACGATCATTGCATCGATCTTTTTCTACAATTTTCCAATTAAATTACATCTTGCGAAAAACACAGGATATACAAGGCCGGAAAGCTTTTTAAGCATCAGTGTATTTTATTCTTTACTAGCCTTTTCTATTGTGTCGTATTATTATAGATGGACGTTTATCGAAATCGAATTTATGAAAGATATACTCTTAATAGGCGGGAAACATCTGCGCAGTGATATTTATCGTACATACTTCTTCACTACTGTCGTGAATTAGGGGCTCGTTCGCTCGGTGAAGGCCTAGGCTGATCGGCACGAAGGATATGAGTCCTGCGAGCAACCATACGATAGCGATTCCAGCAACCGCGACTCTCCTTGTCACCCAACGGCCGTATCTGATCGCGAAGAAAAACGAGCATTTACTCGAGGTCGAGTTATAACAATGGACGAACGGGACGAGGAATTGAAATATTTACCTGAGCGGGTCCTTTATGTGAATGTAACGATCGAGAGAGATTGCGCAAAGATTCAGAATAGAGGCAGTGCTGCACATAACGTCAAAAGCGATCCAGGTGTCGCAGAATCGCGGTCCAAACACCCAATAGCCAAGAAGATCGTTCACCCCGGCGAATGTCATAACCAGACAACCGACGAACAGGTCGGCTATAGCGAGGGAGGCCAGGAATAAATTCCCTATCCTCCGTAAACCGCGGTCCGTGTAAATTGCCACGCAGACTAAAATGTTGCCCGCGACGGATAAAAATATCAAGATCAGGAAGAGAAGTCCTGAAAGAATCGGTCGAACAGACTGGTCTAGTGGAGAATCGATTGTGTTTGCTCAAAAAAAGAAGAAAAGAAAAAAATAGTAAATCGCTCATCCCTCGAAGAGCTGAGTTGAGAATGCATCGGATGTACGCTGATGTATGATGATGTATGACGATGTTGGACGATGTATATACAAAGATATACTGCATATATGTCTAACTGTAATCCGGTGGGGAATATGAAAGGAAGGTTAAAATGGTGTATATATATCTTAAACCGTAAGATAAATGTATCGCGTGGACGGGAAGGAATGATGCGTTGTGTCAGAAGACGTGTGCAAAGGCGCAAGCAAATTGTGACTGACGTGAGGGAAAGTATGAGAGACAGGGCGAGGAGGCAAGAGGAAGAGACGCGAATCATAGGAGAGAGATGGAACGTAGAATGAAACAGAGGGATACATATAGCGAGATTAGATCAAAGTTTTCGAGTGAAGGGCCTCCCAGAGGGTTGTCTTCGAGGGGCGAGTCACGATCGATCAAATGGGAAGTTTAGCGAACCAACTAGAAGCACCGACAACAGCGAGAAAGTGTCTTCAGGCAGATCTTCTTCCCCGTCTGTCAGGTTGTTCTGTGAACAGACAAGGAGATTTCCTATGTACGTTAGATCTTCCGGTACGTTATCATTTGCAAGAGTCTATAAAATTATCTCTTCAACCTCTTAACGTATGTATGCATCTGCATACATAAGCAGAGCAGTCTTACGATTTAACAGTGTCAAACCCGTGTATAAAACGAGTATAAAAACGTATAGATAGATCATTTAACGCTTTATTAGAGAAGCTATGATATTGACAGTACATTGACCTTCAATTTCACATTATTCAACTTTTAACTTGAGAAGAAAGTGTTGATATACGTAAGAAATTGATACAAAGAGTTTGTAGACTCTCGTTGAGACAAAGTGAAATGAAAACAAGTTTCACAGGGTAACAAAATTGGGTTAGGTTGTAACACAGTGATCTCGACTGTGTTACCTTTCTATTTTGTATTTTTAGTCTTTTGATGAAGCTTTAAACGACCTACATTGTGTAAAAATAAAAGACAAATCCTACGTATATTTTAGAGTGTATTTGAATTATAATTATAATATTTATAATATTTAATTATATAATATAATAAATATTAATAATTATCAAATAGTACAATTATAAATTATAATATTCAAAATACTATATATACTAAAATATTATGTATATTTTGTCAATATATTAACTTGCATCTCTTTTTTTGCACAAAATATTAATACATTTTTGATATATTGTCAATATATCAACTTGCATCTCTTTTTTTTTGCACAAAATATCAATACACTTTTGTTACGGATCGATCACACAACGATAAAGTCACGGACAATGACAGAACGTGGTCGAATACAGACGGAATAGTCTATATAATTAAACAGTATTTTTTTTTCTTTTTTTTTGACACGATTCCATAGGACGAGCATATCTATTCTCTATTCCCTTCTTGCTCTTACATCTTCTTCTTCTCCGTGCACGTCGGGATAGAAAGTCTCTCGCCCGTCTAAAAATGTTGCACGGGTTCTCTGACTGAAAATGGCACACCCGTGGCGCGCACGTACCTACGCGCCGCTACTTCTATTTTCTCCTTATATTTTCCCGATATTTCACGGCAAAGCTGTAGATACACCGGGAATACTTTCGAGAATCGTATTCACGGAAAATCGATACCACAGACGGACCAAGATGACGTTGGGTTTACAGGCTCTTTACTTCTGCTTGAACGCGTTGTCTGTCAAGCCGTTCTATCCCATCTCGAAGACACATAAAAATATCGCGAGATGAAGGGTGTCAGGGTAAAGCCTCTTCTACGTAGGTACACACACACACACATCTCTATGAATAGTCGTCGGTCGACAACGTTTCTAGATGTTCACTTTCCTCTTATTAACATACGTTAACGAGCAAATCCCTACGATTTCGTTCCTCTCTCGTTTTCTATCTCGTAAATTATTTTCACCGCGCGTGCCTGTTTACGCGCGAGAGACTCGACATTGGAATTCAACTTTCCTCGTGCTTTCTCTTTGAACTCTCGACTTCGATTTCAACTTGTTTCTCGAACGAGCTCAACTGTAATATTGCGTATAACTTCTTTAATATTTGACAGTGTTAACGCCTTTAAGAACGATATTATAATGTTTCTGAAAAATCCGATTCTGTAGGTTTTGGTTCTTCTCTAGTTGTTTCTGGTCGGCGCAATTGTCAACGTCGAGTGCTTAGTCATTTAATGTCTCTACGGAGGAAATTTAATTTTTGTCGTTTTTATTACGTGAACATCGCAGAGGAAAGAAATGCGTTGCACTTTCCCGCTTTCGCGAAAAGAAAATCCAGTGCTTCGTCGATCAATCAGCAAATCTGTCTTCTTCCTCTTGAGCCTCCTCTGAAAAGTATTTGCACCAGAAATATTGACTTCTCTCGAAAAATAATAATCTAGCACTCGCTACCTTTCTCACGCAGATTTCATAAATTTCTCTTCCAAAACGAAAGACTCGGAACAAATGCTCGAAACAAACTTAAATCGAACGTTTCTCCTTTCAACCGTATCGTGTTGAACTGTATTTTTTTCAATCACCATAAAAATCAGAGAGCCAATTGAATCGTATCCTTTATCTTTTCCCCGTGATTTTCACGTAGCCAACGATCTGGAGCGCCAAGGTCATTCGATCTTCCCAATCTTTGACGTTGGGGTCAGATTGACGATAAAGCTTGAAATCCTGCTGGTTCTCCCTCGTTTCTTTTTTCTTTAAGAAAGAAAACGGTTGGTATTTTTTCCCCGACTGTCCTGTTGGAGAAAACGTCTCGCGCTGCTTGCGGGTGCATCGATTTTCTGGACGTAGTGCAACGCATGCATATGCAAGGGGGAAAACGTTTCATTGCGGTCGCGGCAATGCTGCCTCCTGCCTGCATTCTAACTTATTACTTAATTAGAAAGAAAGAGAGAAAGGGAAAAAAGAATAAAATAAAATCAGGACCAACAGAGGCGAATCGTTGACGGCGGCCACCGTTTTATGTGAAATTAAATTGCGTTTGTGATTGTGTCGAGCTGACACACTTTGAGATAGACCAGCAAGTTTTCGTCTGAAACTGGTTCCGTTTAATCTGGTGTTAATTACGTTGCACGTGTCGCGACTATTAGAGAGCTTTCTTGGAATTACCTTTTTAATCCGTCTGTTAAACTCTTCCTCTGTTTACCATTTCGTTTCCATTCTGTTCGATTAGCTCGTTAATCTCTCGCTTATCGGAGATCTCTACGGTCTCGCGAAATTAACAATCGACAAAGTCAAGACAACTTTGCCCCAGTCGAGGTTTCAATCCTTGTGAATTCGTTTCACGATTATTCTTTGATTCACAGTGATGCAGAGCTCGTTTTAAAAATGTCTCTACGTTGGTATTTTCATTTTCGAGAAACTCGTCTTTTTTCACTCGTCGATTCGTCGGGAAACGGAGCAAAAACTTTTTGCCACGATATCTCAGAAATTAATTAAATTACACATTAACTATATTATTATTACATCAACGAAATCAAGCGTGCAATAACGTGGCAGTGTTGTTTCAAATTTCGTCCATGTAATCGCTGCGCCAGTGAAACGTTGCGAAAGAACAAGTTATAGGTATAACTTTACAAATTGATGTCGCCGGCTTCGAAATAACAAAATGTAATATGCGCGCGTCAATTTCACATTTTTCTCAGATACAAAAGCTTGGGCTTAACGCAGAGATAAAACGACAAGTAAAATAATGGCAATTCGAGGGACAAGATCGTTTTCCAAAATTCTGTGCTTAGCCTCTTGCCAGCTTTTCTAAAAGGAAGGTGTTCGATCTTGCAGCGGGGGAGAACGGCGGAAATAAAGGCCTCGTAAATATCAATTTTTTTTTTTTTTGATAAGCTGTCTTTGCCCGTTCTACGTGATCCTCGCTTTCATCTATTTCTGCGACGCAGAGGATTTACGTCGCTCTGCAGCAAGGTAGAAGAACTGTTCGTTTATTTCGAGCCGATATTTTTGACGCGTCCGGCGGAATTATTCAAAAAATGAAATTGATGATCCCAGATTTAGGATTTATCGTTATCCCTCCGTTGTTAGGGGCTGGCTGCATGTTAAATCTCCAACATTCAGCTCGTGTTAGAAAATAATTTCAAAGAGAGGCCTCCGTGAATGACGAGCGATCGTTTCGCCGATTCTCGAAAGCGAAAGAGAAGATGAAAATGTTTCGAGCCACTGATTGTGAGTTTCATGCCGTCGGTACTTTAATGTTTCGCTGAAACATTACGAACTCGTGTAATTATCGAGTCAACGTTTCATACGTACATACAACTATTATATGTATATATATATATATATATATATTTTATCGTTCAGAAAAAGCATCTGTACAATAGTTTATATAGTAACGATACGTGAATTTAATTAAGCCATTCAAGTTATTATTTGACAAGCTGTTCAAGTATCAATTATTCGAGAGTTATTTATTCGAGTCAGCCATTAATTAAATACGAGGCTTATTACGTTTCGATGGAAACGAAAGGTCATTTTAAATTAATTAAACAGTGTTAATAAATAGAGCAACAATTTTGTCATTTACATTTGAAGACCAAGTTACTAGTAATCTTACAATTGAGAACTTTGAAAAAAAAAAAAAAACAAAATATCACAGTTGCAAACACCAGTCTTACTATTACATATTGAAAAAATTAATTAAATCACTTCCTACTGAAATAAATCCATAATTTCTTTTATTATATGTGACAGTCAACGTTTGAAAGAGATAATTTTTAAAACATAATGAGAAAATCACGTTTGAACTTTGAATTTAATTTAAAATTAATGAAATTAGTTTCTCCTTACATTTTGATATTTTATTAGAAAAAAAAAAAAGAAAAAAAATAGATGGGAAGAAACTTTTGGCCCACCCTTTGTATTATACTTGCAAACAACGAAGTTCTTCTAACTCGATACATTCACAATTTGAAATTAAAACGTTGTCAGAGATAAGCAAGTATCTCGACACTTTTGAACTAAAACAAAAAAAGATTCGTCAATTAATGCATGAACCACGAGGTTCTCGAGCACTTGTTGGTTCAAAGTTCGACTAGGAATTAATTATTGATAGTTGACATGCTTATAGGAGAGGAGAAACGATTCGATATCTCCGTTAAATCGAGCCAGTTTTCGCGGGTTAAACGGTCGGGATCAATTTCTGTCAAATGGAGAACTAAATGAAACACGGCCTCGTTCAGACTTTCTCGATGAATAATTTGAACTTTATCGACTTTATAATTTTCATTTAGCCATTCGTCGGATTGCTCCGATAATTGAGTTAGCCGTGAAAGCAAATCAAATATTTGCTTCGTTTCCTAGAATATATCCTTTGAATCGCGTGCCTCAACTTAATTAGAAATATTATTGTACGTCACATTGCTGCGTCGAATTGAATTAAAGTTGAAAACTGTATTGCGTTGTTCCTGCTGCTTTTGCAACGACATGCTTCCATCGCTGTTTGTAATCTCGGCGAGAAACGTTCTTCAGTTGGCGATTAAGCTTTCAGCCAAGTAACACGTGTGTATTTTGCAATTGTACAGGTTTACATACCGCGACGGGTATTCTGGTTTCACAGAACGTGAGCCAGAGGCTTACGGTATAACAAATTCGTGATATTGGATATGAAATTGAAATGCCTGTTATTCGATCCACCGATATATGGCAAAATCGCGAGGGAAGGGTGTCGACATATAAACATAGAATTCACGAAGGGTGTTATCCTTTTAGGGGGATTTAGTATTGTATAACTTTATCTAAGACATCTATTCACGTTTCACGTAATAAATTTTAATAAGAAACTTGGAGAATTCAACAATCTCCGTGCGTCTGCAGCGAGTTTAAGGTGCAAACGTTTTAAATTAAAATCGCAATTAAAATTTATCTTCGAAATTCATTCTTTCGTCAACATTAAAAACTTTATTAAATTTCAATCGATTTTAATGTTTGAACTCCGTTGTGCAAACATCGGTATATTTCATATTAAAATTGTACGAACTTATCTTGATTGTTCCTGTATTTATACTCTGTTTAATAACACGTTCCCTTTATTACGTTCTAAATTTTTGCTGAATTTTAACACCGTCGAAGAAACCCTGCCCTTTTCGCGTATCTATCGCCAGGAATTTCTATCATTTTTGGGGAAAGTCGTCTGAAAATTCGTTCGGAATTTGTCCACGTCGCGACGATAATACGCTTTCATACGATTGCGTTAATACGCGAAAAGAAATGCATTTCGCTTGGCAAACGATAAAATGTCGCGGTATCTTTGAAAACTCAACGTTCGAAATTTAAACGGCGGATATTGAATGCCAGCATTCAAGCGGCATTGTGCTTTTTCCTGGAAAGTGAACCATACAGAAACAACGACATAGCGGAAAGCAGCAGTCAAGGGAGCGGATTGAATGTGACGCGATACGGGTGTCGAATCGACGACCGTGCCGCTTGCACCTGTCGTTTTATCTGCAGGAAATTTGGAAATCCATAAAACACTGCTATATTTCGTTCCCTTCGTTACGATCCCGATGGATTTTTCTACAAATCGCGAGTTTCAGCGTGACACGCGAGAGTGAAGCCAAGGGCTGAACGTGATTTCGAGGCTTCTTGCGTCGAACGTTTGAAAAATGTTGACCAACTCTGTACTCGAATCGTTCTTTGGCAAATTTTACCATACAGAGTGTTTCCATGGACAGAACAAACGCTAGGCAACAGTAGAAATAATTTTATAGCTGGAAACTATGAAACGAGAACTTTTCGCGCTAATCTTTTCACACAAAATTTGTCGAGTACACGCGACTGTAATGAGGAGCAAAACGAACGTGCGACATTTTAACAAAAATAATTTTTTATTCAATGATACAAAAATATTTGTTAATTATAATATTTATATAATAATATTATAATATTTATATATAATATTATAATACTATACAATATAATAATAATATTGTAATTATTAATAAAATAATGAAATAAATTTAACAAAAATAATTTTTTATTCAATAATAGAAAAATATTTATTAATTACAATATTTATATATAATAATATTATAATATTTATATAATAATTATAAAATAAATAATAAAATAAATTTGACGAAAATAATTTTTTATTCAATAATACAAAAATATTTATTAATTATAATATTTATATAATAATATTATATATATAATATTATAATATTTATAAAATAATAAAATAAATCTGACGAAAATAATTTTTTATTCAATAATACAAAAATATTTATTAATTATGATATTTATATAATAATATTATATATATATAATATCATAATATTTATAATAATAATATTATAATTATTAATGAAACAATAAAATAAATTTAACAAAAATAATTTTTCATTTAATATTTGCATGTAGAATACGAAAGAAACAAAATACCAACCACACGAAAAAAAATTGTACGAAGCGAAAATAATCATGACATCACAAATGTTAGATTCGTTTTGAGAAGCTAGAAAATTGTAGATAATACCAAGTGTTTTGTCTCTTTGTATTCTACAAAGCAAACGTGCAAACATTGAATGAAACAATTATCTTTGTTAAAATGTCGCGTGTGTGTGTTCAGTTTTGCTCCTTACTGTATACTTGATTGTAGCATTTCTTCTAAAAGCTGCGAAATCAAATTTTTCAGGAGAAAATTGGTTTGTTGTTTGAAATTTGTTTTCCTCAGAAACAAAGGAATTCTTTCTTCACTCACCGTTTCTTTTCTCACTGTGCACAGCACTGTTATAAAATAGAATTACTCCCTTGCATAAATTATATTACGATTACTTGAACGCGTTGCATTCACCGAGCCTGAATAGGTTTTAATTGTCGAATTAAGAGGAAATATCGTACGTATGTGCGATAATGACGTTTTCGAACGAAGTTTCCTCGGTTTAATGAAACGCATTTTAGGTTTCTGGCAACTGGCACTGGATGCATTTTCTCCGCGTTATTTGCACAGAAATCACGCCGGTCGAAAGACTCCGCTGCATTATTGCGATTAATCTTTCGTCGTAATTGAATTTTCAAATCCGCGGCTTAAGCTGTGGCACATAATTTATTTGGAAATCTCGCCGGTTAGGAGCGAATTAACCTCGTCAGCAACCTTAATGCTCCCGCATGTTTATTAATCATCGTGTTCAACATTTTTGAACATTTTCAACAGGAAGAAATTAATTAGATGTCGTGATGTTGCCGATTAAATTCCAAAACAATCTGACATGCTATTTTCTTTGTTTTTTTTTTTTTTTTTCAAAAGCATCAGTATTAACTTATAATGTACGTAACAATTGATTTAGATCATCAATAGGTTTTGCTGTTGGATAATAAATATCGTGCTGTAGACCTAAATATAGTGAAAAAAAGGAAATACAAAATAAGACAATAATTCGAATAATTTTATGGTGGAATTATTGCAATTATTAATATTGAAACGTTAAATGTTTAAACTGTTACAAATTCGTAAGGAGAAAAATAAATCAACCTGGGCGCGTTTTAAAATTTGATGCCGCTCAAGTTTCAAAATGTGTCGTTTGTTTCATTCTAAAATGTTTTTACATCGTGCGAGAGCGAGTGGATAAGTGAAGCAACGTTTTTTGTAGAAAATGTTATAAATTGTGAGATAGTGTGTAAAAACATTGAAAAAATTTTTTTCTGAAACAACGAGAGACTGAAGCTTTTACAACTACCTGAAAAAATTTGATGTACGATTTCTTTTTCGCGATTTCATTCGATGAGATTAACAGATGAACATTAAATGACAAAAATTCAAGAAATTATAACATTATTCGTGGTTATGTTCGTTTTTGTTTGACATTCAACGTTCAATAAACTGGCGAGAAAGGATCGAAACAGTAAATTTCGAGGGATCTTTGATCTTCAAATCCATTGCAGACACAGTCACGAAGAAAATTTTTCAATAATTTCATCGTATCGTGAGGTACGAGAATTTATTTCGAGAAGAAAAGTGTTATCATTTTGCCATCTGCTGCAAGTGTAAAAACATTTTAGAATAAAATGAATGATAAATACATGATGATTTTAAAAAGTAGAGGATTCAAACATTAAAATATGAGCCCAAGTTTACTATTGTACGACCTCTTATTTACAAAGTAATAACAGTTTCAATATGTAGATGTTCGAATATTAATGGTCACTGTATATGAGGATGTTAACATTAGTTGAGCAAACTTTCCTTTCGAGTAAAAGTTATAACATCGTACGAAACTATGGTCGTCGAGTTTCCAATGTAAATACACGATATATTTCACTTCATTTACCGCGAGTCAAATAGTTAGCTCTGAATATGAATTATTTAAATATTATTCATAATCCAGTTTGGCTACAAAGCGAATTATTTAAACTGAATTAAATATCTTTCTAACTACTGTCTCTTATTTGCACATGAATGTGAAATAAAAATTATTACTATCCGGCAATAAATTTTGTTGTGAGAAATATTGGAAATTTCAGTTCGAGGAAACATCTCTTGTACACATTATAGTTCACAAATTGTTGCAAACGTGTAACAACATCTTTGCTAATGAACATTAAAGAATTGAAGATCAACTAGTAGAACGTATGGATCACCATTGGAAAGTGCAAGCGACTTGTATGTCAAAATAGTAGATACTCCTAATTCTACATCTATGTATATCTATAGATAATATCTATATTTATATCGACAATGGATAATAGAGATACAATATTTATAGATAATACCTATCAGCAATATTATATATATTATATATAATGATAATTGTATAAAATATTATATAAGATTAAATTGTATAATATTGTATATTATATATATAATATATATACTAATAATTGTATATAATATTATACAAAATTAAATTGTATAATATTGTATATTATGTATATAGTGTGCAATATTATGTATTATATGTATAATAAATGTATATAATATTATGTAAAATTAAATTTTACAATATTGCATATTATATATATAATATATACAGTAATAATTGTATATAATATTATAGTATATATTATATAATATTATATCAAATTAAATTGTACAATATTGCATATTATATATATATAAAATATATAGTAATAATTGTATATAATATTATAGTATATATTATATAATATTATATAAAATTAAATTGTATAATATTGTATATTATGTATATTATATATTGTATAATGTTGTATATTGTATATTGTATATTATGTGTATAGTGTACAATATTATGTATATTATATGTATAATAATTGTATATAATATTATATTATATATTATATAAAATTAAATTGTACAATATTGTATATTAAATATATATAATACACAATATTATATATATATATATATATGTTATATATAATATTTATTTAATGATAACATCCACGAAATTTGGTGATCTCCTATTTCAACTCATGTTTCTCGTCCATTTGACTCCGACGGTCGGCACATGTTCGCTTTTCGCGCTGAATCTATTAGACTCAATAACTGGCGAGATTTGCTTGGAGAATTGGAGGGATTCGAGTGTGTAAGAGCGCATGTCCGCGCTAATTAGAGCATTAACTGGCTCGTTTGTCACGGCTATGGTGCAACCACTATAACAACGGCGTGGCGATTGTGCCCGGCCACGAAGCGCTATTGTAGGCATCTGGGGGTTAGCTTTCCTGCAGTTCGATCCTTCATCCATTCGAATCTAATTACATCGGTTGGTTAAGGCCAATGAGCACGGACGGGGTGGGGGGGGGGGGAGGGAGTGGAAAGTAAATCAGGAAAACAGTGATTCGATCGACGTGATCGAAAACGATTTGTCGTTCCGTTGTCGCGGCGCTAATCCCTCCGAAGCGAAAGGTTCCCTCCGTTTAAAGATAGGGGGATGAGTAATAAACGGATCGGGGGAAATAAAGGACTCGACGGGGTTGTAAAGTGTACTCGAATGGCTTGCCGAAGTGTACTTAATCACGTAACACCCGGGACTTAATCCTAGATTTATCGTTGTCATACTCTGTTACACCTTCTCGTCACCAAGCACTCTCGAATTGATTTTTAACGAATTCAGTTAACGCTGGAGTTCGAAAAGAAAAAAAAAGGAGAAAAAAAAGGAAAGAGAAATTATCCTTTGTAAATCATTGAAAACATGTAACGTACTCTTTGAACAACGTTCGCGATCCATCGAAGTAACAGAATGATGGATTTTATGTAAATATATGTATCACTGGAAAATACGAGCGACTTACTTATGTTAAAATAACAGACGCTCCGTAAAAATACGCTGCACGATTCGGAAACACGATGTTTGAAAGAGCAAGTTTGCCGTAGCACTGCAAATATTTCAGTTCGTCCGTGCTTCATAAAATTCGTCGTGTCTATATGCTATACGAGGCATGTGTCCTTTTACGAATATACCCGTCTGTTTGTCACAGATGTACACGAGACGTAGGAACATGTATTCCTTGTCCAAATTTGGCAAATCACGCGGAGATACTTTAATCGCGACGTGTGTTTTTATCATCGGCCCGATACTCCTTGAGGAAACAGTTTCAATCGCGATACGTTTCTGGACGAAACGAAAAGTTTTGTCGGGACAACAGGTGCCCAAAATCCGAAGAATCTTCCAGAAATCGAAAAGTTTGTTTGCTGATGTTTAGAAAGTTCGCTCTTCTTTGCAGCTCGCATGTAGTCGCGTTTTGATCGATACCAAGTAACGTTACGGTACACACACACAAATATATATATATATATATATATATATATATATATAGGACTTTAGCCGAAAATATTGTAAATAAATGACTGTGAGCAACGAAGGCAGATGGAGGTCACCGGAGAGCAGGGCATTGGTCGATATGCCAACGTCTCCTGCCTGCAGGTGCACCTGAGGTCACATGAGACCTAGCGCAACCTCTGCATCCAACGTTGAACGTTGCGTGCGTGGACTTTCTTTTTTTCTCCCCCCCCCCTTTCTTTTTCAATTTCTACGTAAAAACCACTCGCTGTTAACACTGGTTTCGCTTTCGCATTTCGAGTGAGGCAGCTGTGCAGGTTCGTGGCAATCAAACGCGGTTTTAACCACTTGCGCTGGCAACTAGATTGCGGACCATAACGAGTGACCGAACCGTATACGATAATTCGTCGCTTTCTTTTTCAACTCGTCGGCACGATATCACCGGTTTATTGAGATTCTCGAGAAGCAATAAATTTATCATTTGTTTTTTATTTACTGTTTCTTGCTTAAATATACTTAAAAACTGAGAGAATGTTAGAATTTTGGAATAAAAAAGATTCTCGACCCACGGTAAATCGGAAAGTTATAACATACTGGCCTGCAAATCTTTTGAACAACCAGAAAAAGATTTATATTCGTCGAGTTATGCTTGAAGAACGTTCTCTGTTATTAGTTTACTTTAAATCTTTGTCGTGATTGGAATCAAATACTCTGTCAAGTTTAAATCGAGACAAGGAACACATCTGTTCCAGTTTCGTGTCTATTTGTAATGACATGTGAATAAAATTTGTATAAATCTTTTGAAACACACACCTTCGAATCGTTGCGAAACCGATAATATTGGACGTAATTAAAATCATTGAACCTGATTAATCTCTGCAATTTTCATCTTCCTCATCGGTTATTGTATTTTGTCATATAATTGTATATATTGCTGTAGATATTGTATTCCATTACACGATCTGACATAACAAATTTCATTCGAAGATCAAATATTGTATATTACATAGTATATATATCTGTAATCATTTTTGGCAAAGTGTACAGGACATGGAAGTGATTCTACATGTAAAAGCGTGTCGAAAAAGGGAGAAAAGAATTTTTCCATCAAAGCCTCCATTTTTCGAGTTTGAAAATTTACCAATTATACTTGAGTTTGGCTAATTCCATACTGATGCGAATATTTGGCACGAGGATGTTCTCTATATGCAAAAAGTAAAAAAAGAAAAAGAATAAGTGGAAAGAGTAGAACAAAATTGTCCCATTTAAAGTGTCGCTTTTAAGGAAACGAACGTTGAACGTGAATTAAAAATTATAAAAATTACTGTGAGTGTACTTGATAAAAATTTCCAACTCGACTTTCTATTTAATAACGGGGGCTTTAATGAAGAAAATGTTGTTCCTTCTTCTTTTCCAAAATCATGCTCAAATCGGTTGGTCACTAGACACCCTGTACTTCAATATTAAGAAATGACAAATTTACTGGACCACAGACATAACGTTGAAGATGATTCCGCCAAGATGACTCACGATATTGAACGTTTGTTAATAAATCTGATGACAAGTGTTACAGAAACACGTCCGAATATTTATGAACGATATCTGTCGGTAAAGAGGTTCAAAAATTTTCTTTTTGTCAGCAGAAGAATTGCAGGTAGCGCGTTTTAGGGGGACGATGGAAGCGGTATTAGCCAGAGGCTAGGCCGCGCTTATCGAGCGTCGTTTCCATCTCCTCTGCGCGAAAAATGTAATTTTCCGTTTTCATCCTCTGGGAATGTAGTTCTTCCCCATTCGCTCGATCCTTTCTTATCTGGCTCGCGAGCTTCGGAGCCTTCGTCGAGACTTCTCTCAGAAAGATATATTCTCTCAACGATGCCACGACACTGTCACTTTCGACTTTACGAACTTACGTTGCCGCTGTGTTCTAACGTTGCGCCAACAAGTTTTCCAGATCTCTGCTAGCTGTTTTTCAATGAGAATCAATGAGAGAACTTTAACAATCAGTGCACGCGTATCGAAATCGAATCGATGGGTGAAAATAACGATAAAGGATAAAATCACTGCACCATGATTTATTCACAACTTGGTAATTATAATGAACATTGCTAAATAAATGTGAGCGAGTGTCCGGATGTGTTTAAGTGTTAGGAATTCGGACAATTAACTCTCTATAACACTGTGTAATTTGAAAGTTTATCCTTGCACATGTGTAAATTTGTATCAGTGGATTTATAATTTTATTTCGTACATCTGTCGCTTTATTATTATATTTCATAGATACATCGTTAGAAAAGGAAAATCAAACGGTTGATTTATAACAGTGAATGAGGTCTCAGACTTTGCATTAGTGTGAATAGCAAGAATTAATGACAATTAAGTCTGTAACAGGCTTGGGCGTTATTTAAATAAAATATTTGAAAAAGGATCATTTGAACAACACATCGTCCTATTTAATTATTTAATATATATATATAATATAGTTGATTTACTATATTATATATAATATATTTATTTATTATATTTATTATACTTTATATATATTTTTAAATATTATTATATTTTATCTATTAATAAATATATAATATATTTATTTTTTATAATAAATTAAACACTATGTAATTTAATTATTGAAATAGTTAGTTTATTTGGACAATTATTCGATTATTTGGTCATTAAATAAAATAACGTTTGTATTTGTTTCCACAAACAATTTCTAATCCTAATCCAGTGAACTTTACTTTACTTGGGAATTATTCGTCATTTTATTCAATTATTGAAAGATCATCCGTAAATGATTTATTTGATTTGTACCCAGAGACTAAGTTACTACGTTTCAGCTAACAATAAGAATGATAAATCCATTGTTCCAAATTGTTATTTTTTGCCCCATCTCTGTTTCAATGAAAGACTCTGGCCAATCCTGTTCAATGTTTCAAGATAGAACTCCAGTGATCAAAGCCACAGAACTCTCGAGTATAATTTGAACGACACAAAGACAAATTACTTCCGTCTGGTTCTTCTTCACGTCTCTCGTTGCCAAAATTGAGGAGCCAGGTAAATTCATATCACGCGGCGTTAGTTTATAGCCAGTTTCCTAGTGTTATAACGAGAAAGCAATTTCCGTCGGTGAGTCTTCCGGCTGAAATCTGTTCTCCTCGCGTCTGACTCGCGCGCCGAGGGAAAAGGCAGATGGATGCTGCTTGGAAAGCCAGAATTTCCACAATGACGCTCGTTAATTTCGTTAATGGAAAGGCGAGAGAGTACTATGCCCGGATATTCAACGATACATCCATTGCTTACTCTCGGTCGTTTTAACTGCGATATTATACGAAATTCAATTCCTCGATATCTCGTTTGATCACCGCTTTTATATCGAGCGAGCATCTACGCGCGCTCGCAGCGTTGCTCCTTTATTTCGAAATAATTTCAAACGTTCTCGGTTAAGTTATTTTAAGTCGCCTGGCTGCAACGATTCGTTTGCGTTTCTCTTTCTCGGAGAAATTTTTCAACGATTCCCGTAAAAAATTACGATCCGACCCGGAAGTGACTTAGACAACGACGTGTTAGAGGAATTACAACGAATAAAAGTGGCGAAAGATTAATTCTCACTCTACGACAGAAAGCTGTCGACGATTTTTCTGGTTCGTCGAAAAAGAATCCATTGTTAAATTAAATTGTTTACGGAAAGAGCGTAGATTTTTGTAGCGGATGTGCTACAAGGCAAATACTCGAAAAATGCTATTGACAAATAGCTGAAGGAGCACGTTTATTTTTGTGAAACGCGAGCTTCGGGTGTGTAGCCAAACCTAGCGAGAAATTTTCTATTAAAATATTTTCAAACGGGCACAAAGAGCTTCTCTCTCTGTCAAAAGTGCTTTACTATCGCTTGATCGCGACATGTAGCTGCTCCACGCGACAAACTTTTCATTAGCAGATAAGCTTTTAATTGCAACGCTTCTTTTTTTTCTCTCTGACTCGAAGAGAGCTAATTTTCAAAAACGAATTTCATGTGAGAACTCTGCGCACGATTTTCGTAATTACGAAGAGTGATTCGACGGCTCTGATATTGTTACTGGATTCCGGATTTTCGTGCATTTGCGGGAAATTGGAAGCCGCAAAAATGCTGTGAAATATCTAAAGCAGAGTATTCGTTGCAATAATACAATAATATGTAATAATATAAAGTAACATATAATATTATATATTACGAATATAACGTAATATGTATAATATAATAGTAATAGTATAATATAATATAATAGTATAAATAATAATATAATAGTAATAGTATAATAACATAATATAATATAAATATAATAAATATAATATAATATAAATATAATAAATATAACAATATAAAAATAAATATAATATAAATATAATAAATATAACATAATATAAAAATAAGTATAATAAAAATATAATAAATGAAATATATTTCTATTCAGGTTCTGTCTCTAGCGTTCGTAAAAATTGAAAAATGCGTAAAAATCCGTTCATTTATCGTACGAGCCTCCGAGGTTCGCGAATGAAAATTATGTTATAGATTCGTAGTAGAAACGGTCGATATCCCCAGTACCAAATTTGGATTTGATTGAATTAGTCCGACTGTCCCACTTTTTAAATGTCAATTGCTTTGTCCGAAATATTTGTCCACAGCCGGCAGATATCGATCTCGCTCTTGGTATTGCACAAAAACGGAGCCCTCGTTTGAGGGACTATTTTCTTTTTTATCGAAGTCAGTCGGTTATTGGCTCCTGTGAGAATTGTCTCGGAATGGAATTTCGTATTTTCCCGATACATACAGCCGTTGCATCGTAACGCGCGATAATTGAATAAATAAAACATGGCGAGCCTATATGTCGAGGGCCCTAACGAGTTTTGGCAAGTGCATTACGTTCTTACGCCGATTTAGATTAACATCAGTTTATCAAATAGACGGACGAGCGGGTCGTCCATTAAGAGGATGGCACAACGTATCGCGCGTGAATTTTCACTGTGTCGTCGAGCATGCATTCTGCGCTTTTAGAACAGTTTGCATAAATAATGTGAATTGAATATTTCGACTGGAACACACGGTGTTTGTGACAATTTCGTTTTTAAATTTCAGCAAGCATTTAATACGCAAAATGTTTATAGAGAAGTGCTAATTGCGTTCAATATTGCATAAATATCCGTCGTCTGCTGAGAAGAATATTAAGTCGTGGAAAAGAGCTATGTGGTTGTATTTGCATTCATGGAAGTGACAGATAGTTATCCTACAAAATTTTTAAATGCAAAATGTTTATAATAATGTGTTACTAGTTTTACTGAATCGTTAGTTCTTCATCTTGGAAAATTCTTGAAATTTTAGCACCGCGAATATCGTGTTGCTACTTTGTGACACACTTCGTTGAGATAACACTTTTTTTCCCTTGCGCAATATTTTAAGATTGATAAATCTGTCATCTGACGTTAAATTCGTGTGAAACAAAATAAAAGATGTCATAGTAGTTGTCAATTATATCTTCGTTCTGTCGCGGCTGACTGTCATCAACTTCTTCAACACAACAATGTTCGTCGTTTCTCTATTAATTTATATTCTTCTTTGAACTCCAGCAACTGCCTCATAAATCTCACGGTGCGAAACAAATTACCCAGAAAATATCTCAACAATTCGCATGGTGTTTGCACGTTTAACAGGCACGTTTAACAATTGCGGTTGCTCTGTTATCGCAGACTGTCTGCTAACGACATCCTGTCCCTGTTAGACGCTTCTCTCAACCAATATAACTACTGGTTCGCCAGTAATCAAACTGTTACACCGACACAGTAAAATTTATTTGCACTTGTCGAATTCACGCGTCGTTTCAGCGAAAGAACGTTTTTCAGAACTTGGCGCTGCTGGAACTTCATACGGATACGGCACGACGCTTGAAAAAAGCGTCGCGTGTCTACGTTTCTGCTAAAACAGCGATAGAAACTTGACAATTGGAGTTTTACAACAATGACAGATGCGAACCGCGGCGACGTGAGGAAATAAAAACACGGCGCGACAGCCGACAATGGCGAAAACTTCGCGTTCTCCGTGAAAATTATTGGACAGCTGACATTCGAGGATTGAGTATTAACGATGAACACGGCAATGCGCTTATCTTTGTCGTTTGTGATTGAAGAAACGGGAGAAATGTTAGAATCGCATTGGTTTCTTATTTCTGTGTAGCTAGTCAGAGAAGAAAAGTCATTCGTTAAATCCGAGTATGTGTTATCCTTTAGCAATTCGAGAAGTTTCGCGATGAAACATTAGGTGTATAACTTATTGTATATGATATTACTAATTATTATATATAATGTAATATTATATAATATTATATATAATATTACTGATTATTATATACAATATAATATTATTAATAAATATAGTATTATATATAATATTACTAATTATTATATACAATATAATATTATTAATAAATATAGTATTATTAATATATATAATATTATATATAATATTACTGATTATTATATACAACATAATATTATATAATATTATTAATAAATATAATATTATATATAATATTACTGACTATTATATACAACATAATATTATATAATATTATAATATTATTAATTGACAACTATTGTGTATATTGTTAATATTTCTATTGACAGAGAGAAATCAATTTGTCAGATTCAAAGATAGACCTCATAAATACTACAAATAATTAAAACAAGTATTAAGTATCATTTGTTCAAACTAATCAATCTATAGATTCAAAGATATACTTCCTAAATATTACAAACAATCGGGCAAACGATTGTCTTTTTCAAATATTCAATGGAGCATCAAAAATGTAAGTACGTAATCCCACGCTCCGCTGTGGAATCGATTGTTGAATTTTAAAATTCCGCGTCACGTTCTCACTCTGCAGACCTCAACACCACCCTTCTCATCACCAAAGCAAATGAAAACGCAATTTACGTAGTGCGAAATCTAGCTGACCAGTGATGGAGTGAATTTTCGAGTGGGTTTCCCAATAATAGAAGTCAGAAGGAGATGCGACTTATCATATTTCTCGAGTTTTCGCCCTCGAGAAGAAGCCGTGAACATAACAAGGGGAGGAGGTTCTAACGAACCTTCTTCGTAACGCGTGTTCAAACAATAAACTTCTTCGCCCCGTGAGAGGAGCTCGTACATTCTTCGATCGTCGGCCGAGCAATCCAATTTTCATTGCTCCATCTCGATGTAATGAGAGTTCGATGGAGCTTCGATCGGAAGCTTCCTTCGGTGGTAATAATATTAATTGTTCGATCGTTGTGATAACTTCCATTTTGTGGAAAACTTGACGCTTCTTCGCCTCTCCATTTTTCCCCTTCACCTCCCGATTTTCGTTCTCCCTTCTAATCGCTCTGTCCTTTCCTCGGACACAACCGGGTTGTATAATGAACGAGGCGCGATAAATAACGCGCGTTATTCGCTTTTGCTTGCACGTTAATTAAAGAATTTTAATTATCAGAATTTTCGCCGCCGGTATCGCTCGTTCGGGTTTTAAAGCCGGTTGGCCTTAGAGTCTTAATTAAAAGAATATCTTTGGCGCGCACGTGACTTGAAAAGGGCAAAAGGAAAGAAGGATCTGTCGTTCGGTAACGCTCGCGGTTGAAGAGCTTAACCGCGCTGATTACGCGCGGACAAATTGCCCCACTTTGTGAAAACGTATCGATTCCCACGCGAGACGTGCTTTTGTTTCGATTTCACCAGATTGTGTTTGTTTGTTTGTGTGTGTATGTGCCTTCTAGTCGACCGGTACGATGCACTTTACAGTATTTCTATGATTCATCTCGTAAAGTGGTCGCTAACTAGATTGCACCGAGAATATTGCAAACTTGAAACGGTCGCAATCGATACGCTATAAGCAATGTGTATTCATATCCGCGGCTTTTGAACGAGAGTAGGCTCTTTTCGAGACTAGATAGAACGCTTTGCTGGATCGAATCGATGAAATTATTTTACTAGGCAATATGTTCTATAAGGATTAGAATATAGTTTTTGTAGATACGCTGTTTTCTAAAATCTAAGCAGATTCCAGAAATAGTTAATATTTGTTACATAGCATCAAGGTAAAAGTTTTGTTTAAAGTTCACGTCATTGTGTAAGATCTATATGATAGGAGCACATGTGTGGAATTTAGTAATATTTTTCTGATACATGTTCTATGAACTGATAAGAATTCTACAAATTTTGTAGATGTGGGTAGATATTTTATATTTTTTGTATTTTTTCTGAGATCTAAACAGATTCTAAAAGTATTTAATGTAAAATAAAACTAAATTTAAGTTTTGTTTAAAGTTTACACCATTGTGTAAGATCTATATAGTAGGAGCACATGTGTGGAATTTAGTAATATTTTTCTGATACATGTTCTATGAACTGATAAGAATTCTACAAATTTTGTAGATGTGGGTAGATATTTTATATTTTTGTATTTTTTCTGAGATCTAAACAGATTCTAAAAGTATTTAATGTAAAATAAAAGTAAATTTAAGTTTTGTTTAAAGTTTACACCATTGTGTAAGATCTATATAGTAGGAGCACATGTGTGGAATTTAGTAATATTTTTCTGATACATGTTCTATGAACTGATAAGAATTCTACAAATTTTGTAGATGTGGGTAGATATTTTATATTTTTTGTATTTTTTCTGAGATCTAAACAGATTCTAAAAGTATTTAATGTAAAATAAAAGTAAATTTAAGTTTTGTTTAAAGTTTACACCATTGTGTAAGATCTATATAGTAGGAGCACATGTGTGGAATTTAGTAATATTTTTCTGATACATGTTCTATGAACTGATAAGAATTCTACAAATTTTGTAGATGTGGGTAGATATTTTATATTTTTTGTATTTTTTCTGAGATCTAAACAGATTCTAAAAGTATTTAATGTAAAATAAAAGTAAATTTAAGTTTTGTTTAAAGTTTACACCATTGTGTAAGATCTATATAGTAGGAGCACATGTGTGGAATTTAATAATATTTTTCTGATACATGTTCTATGAACTGATAAGAATTCTACAAATTTTGTAGATATGGGTAGATATTTTATATTTTTTGTATTTTTTCTGAGATCTAAACAGATTCTAAAAGTATTTAATATAAAATAAAAGTAAATTTAAGTTTTATTTAAAGTTTACACCATTGTGTAAGATTTATATAATAGGAGTACATGTAATGAAATTTGATAATATCTTCCTGATATTCTAATTTCTACGTTCTGTGAATTGACAAAGATTCGAATATAATTTTTATAAATATAGATACTATTTTGTATTTTTTTCTCTTTTAATCTAAACAAATTCTAAAAGTACTTAATTTGATTAAGATAAAAGTAAATACAAGATTCGCTTAAAGTTTAATCATTGTGCAAGTTCATCATAATAGGAGCATATGAAAATTAATTAATAATGTAACTATAAATAAAATAACATTTTTCTGATATTCGAATTTTTGCATAAATGTGGAATTTAGTAGCACCAACAGCTATCTTCGATACGATATAATATCGGCATTATGATTTTTTTTCTGACATTGCTGTTTCTATCGCCTCGTTTATTTTTTTTTTTTTATTACGAAGTTGATCTTTTCTCTATCGTCCCTTATCGTTTCTAGCAAAAATGCGAAAAAAGAATATTCCGCGTGCACTTGAAAATAAATCCTCGAGATTTGCTGTATCGACAGCGATAAAAATTGGCAAGATTCCTCGAAACTATGGAAACCGGAGAGAGCTCGTTCACTTTCATGGTTTCCCGATCGGAAATTCGGATTTATTCAGAGTTTTCTGAATTTCCTATTTGTATGGGGCAGCGGTCGCGCCGCGATTCGATTAAGAATCACGGGAACGTGATGGAAGATGAAACGTTTGATAGGGGGAATATTCATGCGAGAGTGGGAAGGAAGGAAGGAGCGAGAAATAACGACGTTTTAAGAGGATCGAGAGTTGCTCGCGCGGCGTGGAAATTTCATTGCCCTGATCTTCTTTAAGTTACAAAATTCACTCTGAAGCCCGTTTCTGCAACGAGATTTACCATCTCACTTTTTTTTTTCTGCCCGGCCTAAGGTGGATTAAAAGCGCGTTAAACAGTTTCATAGCGACAGTTTTAACATAAGCTAACGTATTTACACGAATAATCGTAAAATTGGGTCAACTCGGGAGCGTATAATGGACGGTACACCGGCATTTTTGTCATCGGTTTCGCCCGGCAGATTCCACCAACGGATACAATTTTAATCGAAATGTTAATAAACTTTGAAACGTGTCTGAAAATAGAAAACGTAATACGCGAAGTATTTAAGCACACGCTAAGTATTTAAGCTACGTAAAAGCCACGAAGTATTTAATGCAAGTATATATATATATAATACATACATACTTACTATATTTATAAATATATTATAATATATTTATAATATATATATATACTTAATATATATTAATAATATATAAAATAATATATATATGATTAATATAATATATATACTTAATATATATGTAATATATTAAGTATATATAGTATATATATTATTAATATAGTAATATATATAATTAATAATATATATTATATGTATATTATATATATATACATATTAATATACATATATATAAGTATATATATAGATATAGATATATATAAATGTGTGTATATATATATGGATATTTGGATATTTGCTTTAATCGTTGGTAATTCTAGCGTGGAACTGGGAGATCGACGAAATAAATAATTGATTGTTTAAATACTATCGTGGTCTCTGCAAATTATCTATATATATATATATATATATATATAGATAATTTGCAGAGACCACGATAGTATTTAAACAATCAATTATTTATTTCGTCGATCTCCCAGTTCCACGCTAGAATTACCAACGATTAAAGCAAATATCCAAATATCCATCAGAAACATTCAGGAATAAACGAAAGAAATTGAAAATCCTTGTTACACACGAGTTTCTATATATATATTTTACGAGAAATCATTTAAGTCTCCGTCGTTAAAGACACACCGTTTCACATTTACGTAAAGTATCCAACAACAAGAATTACAAATCGGTCATTTTTGGTGGTTCTAGATACTTAAGTTAAGAGATACGTGCAAATACTTTTCGTAGCTACTGTACATACATACACCGATCAAATTGGTTTCAAATTCGATCAGTATTTACTCTTGTCTCGCTTGTCATGCCAATGAAGCTCCGATACGAAGCCACGCAACGCATACGCGCGTACGCGCAAATGTTATACGCGTATCAATTCTCTATAAGCGAGGAATTTCAGTTTCCACACGAAAGACTCGTAAGGAAATTTCGTGACTACATTGATTGCTCCGCGAGTTCGACGAGCGAGTCAGTGTCGCGATCTGCGTTACGTACGATCGAATCGGCGTGTTATTCTGATTCGGTTTAGGTAATAACAGTAATAAGGATAGAAGACAAAGGGATTTTCGAGTTAATTAGTTACAACTTGGTTGTACGTTGTTGTTACTGAACTGATAGGAGCACTTTCATATCTTACGTGGGCGTGCACGGCAGGGTGCATCGAATGGCTGGTGTATTAATCCATAGTGGCAAGTAACATACTGTATAATCGGGGTATTGTAAGTGTGAATGTGTGTAAATGGACTAGCGTGGCTAGCGTCGATAGACGCAGTGCTCGATGCACGGTAGACGCAATCAAGCAGCCTACGCGGAATTTCATTGCGCTACGTGCGCCGCGTATCGTCGCAACCACCGCCATTGAACGAAACGGTATCGCACCTGCTGCCACGATAGTCGCTTAATTCTCAGGTCATGTGTCAACTTATCTGTACTTTTGTTCGTAAATTTTCTGTGCTTCAAGTTCTCGGTAAAAAACAAAATTAGTCATGGTACATCGATAAATTTCGAAGATTGCGCGGTGTCTCTAAATTTCTATTTTCGCTGGTCCTGTTTCATTTCCCAGTGCGTGAAAATTCCATCTTTCTGTCTCGAGTCGCTCGCGTCATCGTCGTGAAATTGAGATCTCATTGACTTTATATTTGTATCCGCTCGCTCGATTCCCCCCATTGTTGATTAATTAATCGTAACTTTCCAAAATGGTGTATCTCGAGTTTACTCAGTTTTCCGGCTTACTTCCACTTCCGTTTGCTAATTTCCCCTCCGCCGGTTCCGTTTCATTTTAATCGCTATCCTCACGGAATCGAATCATCGCTCCTCCATTTATATTCTATATCTGTGTCTAACTCTGTTCAGATCCTTTGTTGTTAATTAATAAATTGTAACTTTGTAAATTGCACTTGTGTACTTCGAGTTTCGTTAGTTTCTCAGTTGCTAATTCGTCTCTCCCCTTTCATTTTCATTTCTATTTTATAGTTGAACCGTCGAATTTCATTGATTTTATACCTGTATCTAATTACTCCTCCTGATTGTTAATTAACAATTCATAACTTCCTAAATTGCATGGTTGTATCTCGAGTTTCGTTAATTTCTCTCTTCGTCATTTCAGTTTCGTTTCATTTTAATTTCTATTTTATGCTCATCAAATTGTGATTTCATCGATTTTATCAGCGTCTATTTATTCATGGGCCTCCTAATTGTTAATTAACAATTTTTAACTTTCCAAATTGCATGGTGTATTTCGAGTTTCGTCTTATTCCTTTCTCTTGGTTTTATTTCTATTTTATATTTGAATATAAATCATCGCAACTCATCGTTAAATCGTGGTTTTTATCGATCTGTCACTTGTGTCTAATTAGATTTTCAAATGTTTTGTCACATCCATCGCAAACACCTAAATCGCGTGGTGTATATTGAATTTCCTAATAATATTATAATCTACAGTAATCAGTATAGTATATCAGTAAATAATAATATCCCAATTAATCGAATATTAATTTAATTAATTGATATTCTAATGTTATTTATACTATCATGTTATAGTATTAATTTATATATTATAATATTGATATACAATAGTATCATTTATACCTTATTAATATTCTATTATCATTTATAATTTTAATTAATATTCTATTGATATCAAATTATTAGAACATTCATTAATATTCCTTTAATCCTTTCGTTTCATTCAAACATCTCATGTTTGAATTCACTCATTCCGTGTTTGTATTCTACCAATTCAACGTCTCTGTTTCTCGAATTTTAGCACGAATTGAACCTTTCAAATATCAGCGCAGTGGTATACATCGTTTTCAATTTTGATTAACGCCTAGTTTACGTTCCAATTACTGCAACCTGATCGTTGCCCAGCGTACGGCGAACACTTTTTAGTGGAAACGAACATGCAAAGTTGGATTAGTTCGAGTATATCGAGCAATGTCAGCCATTGGCCGAAACCATGCCCACCGACAGATAAAGCTGCATATGTACGGCATATACATATGTATTATTATGCATGCATAGCGACCAAACGGCGATCTTGAGTTTGTGAATTGCATTCGAAACAACAACGCTCGAGGAACAAACGCTGGTTGCATGCATGTGTATATTTCTCCAGAGGAATCACTTTTTTCGATTTCGAATATCTTTTCCTTACTTTGCACCTCCGACGTGTTCTAATTCATCTACGAATTTATTGCAGCTCCCGCGCTACCGACCGGTTCATCGATATTCGAGCAACGTAAACTCGACCCTTAGCAGATAATCCAAGCAACGTTAAAACGTTACCTTACATGGCTGTTAATCGAACCGTGGGATTTATGTCAGAATTTCATGAATGTTCATCCCTCTCAAGAGATCCGCCTTGCTGATATTTAGAAATAATCCGATTGCAAATCATCCATTGCCACTCTGGGGTGATTGTTCGATTATAATCAATGTTCGGCTATTAATAATTTGCGATAATTCAAATCTCAGTATTAAACCTCTGTTCAATGTTGCATGCGTACGTGAACGTAACAATTGTGGCTTCCCCTTTTTGCAAATATTTGTAAATCAGAGATCTAGGGGTGTAAAAGCCTGTAAAGAATTGCACGTCGAGAATGTTTTCTGCCAAATTGCAATTCATTTTCTCAGTATTAAGTACGTTTGAATGTAACCCAGACAAAACAAATGATAAGTTCGTTACTTCTTAATAATTTCTATCCCGTGATATCATCATCGACGAGTTCAAAAGGAAAGGAAAACGGCGGATTATCGTGTACGGTTCGGTCACTCGTTATGGTCCGCGAAACCAGTTGCCAGCGCAAGGGGTTAAAGACTCGACACCTGACTTGCAAGTTTTTCGCAGTTTTAAGTATGTTTAAATGTAACCCAGGCAGAACGAATGACAAGATTATTACTTCTTAATCATTTCTATCCAGTGACGTCGTACCGACGAGTTCGAAAGGAAAAGAAAGCGACGGATTATCGTGTACGGTTCGGTCACTCGTTATGGTCCGCGAAACCAGTTGCCAGCGCAAGGGGTTAATAGACGACTGTCGTTCTAAATCTACTCAATCATACTGATTTCCATTGAATCGATTAATCTCTTTCTTTCGAAATCTCGACGAAATCAGTCAGAACAATTCTGATCAAATCGTCCCCCCCCCCTCTCACATTGTAACACTCTGGCTTCAATCCTTCAATTGGACACCGATTTAATTTAACCGCGAGAATGATATTACAATTAAAGCGTTCAGTGGCGACTAAATTTGGAGGTTTCTGCTACATCTACCCGTCAAATCGATCACGTGAATGTAGAGAACGAGGTGACGCGAGAAAGAATTTCTAATTAATTCTATTAACGTTATTTCGGTCGTCTCGAAGGCAAAATGCTTTTCGCCCCGATTTAACGGAGCTTTTAAACGTGCGCACGGCTTTTAAAGTTTCTCTGTCTCTGAAGGGTGTAAGCGTGGATTGTGAACGGATGTCGTTGCAGCAACGTCATTACGACCATCGCCGCCTATTTTCGGTTTTTCCAGTCCCTTGCTTCAGCCTGAATTCCCGATATTTTTATCGAAGCCGTTCGCCATGCTTAAAATCGATATCCCGATAATGCATGGACACTTGCGAATATACAACCGAACGTGACGCTGCTTGCGTACGTTCCTTCTTTTTTTTTTTTTTTTCATTCTTCGTCGCTTCGTTCAACAAAATCACCCTTGGTCTCGAAATTCTTTTCGTCTTGAAATTTATTCTTAGGGGAGGAGTGGATTTTATCTCGTCCCCTCCTCCTCAGACTGATTGTGAGACTCTTTGGTTCTTCTCTTTGGTGAAAATTGATTCCCAGTGTAATTTGAAATGTTCGTCGCCAGATCTTCTCGTCAATTTTTCACGACGACAAAATATAGTCAGATATTAATCAATATAGTATATATTAATATATTAATAGTTATATATATAACATATATTAATATATTAGTAGTAATATATATAATATATTTATATATATATATATATTAGTAGCATATATTTATATACTTATATTAGTAGTATTATATATACAATATATTTATATTTATATATTAATATATTAGTAATATTATGTATAATATATTTATATTTGTATATTTATATATTAGTAGTATTATATATAATATATTTATATTTATATATAATATATAATATATTTGTAACAATAATATTAATATATTAATAGTATATATCAATTAGTATAAATTAGCAAATATTAGTAAATACAGTGTCAAATCCGATCAGTGTTTACAAGAATCAAATACACAAGTGATCGAGCACAGTCGGATGTCATCGATCAACTAAAATCACTTTCCGTGTGTTGACGATCGCCGCAAACTGAAGATTGTTCAAGTCGTTGTTTAAGTCCACGTCGAGCGGCACAGTTTCACAGAAACTCGAAAGAGGAACGCGGATCGCCAACAGGCGTGGATAATTCGAAGGATAATTTTCGCAGCGAGGAATGGTAGGCACGTTAAGCGATTATTTAGCAGTTCAGCAGGTTGAAACGAGCAAATGATTTTGCATGATACGCAGCGATGGCCGGCTCTCTAAACCGATATTGTCGCGTGAAAATGATACAGGTTTGCTCTCGCGTACCGTGGCAAGAACAACCGCGGATGCCCCTCTCGTCTCTCTGATTAATATCTGTGGATAGGACGACGGAATTTACAAACGCGTAGTCGCGACACGAGCGTACATCATGTCGCGTTGCCCCACGTGTCGCGCCAATTTCCGGAATTACTGTTTGTCGAGTGTTCCGTTTGTTTGTAACTTACGCGTGATTTCGGTGACGAGATCGGTCAGTTAGACTGGATGCAACGATACACGCCAGCCCTCAAACATGTTCGGACAGTTCGATCGTTTTTCACGTCGCTGTAATTTAACGTCATGGGTCACAAAATTATGTAGCTCGTCAATAAATGACTACATTCCGCGTTGTTATTCTAGCACCAGCCGCGTCACCAGTGAAATTGGTTTTAAGTAATTAACGTGGACTCAGCAACGAAATGCTGGATAAAGCTCGTAACAAATTAAATATTTGTTGCCACGTGAATAAATTACCACGAGTCAGAGACCGTGAGTTTCGAAGTCACTAGGATCAAACAGGATAACGATCGCTTTAAATTTCTATGTTCCATTCGTTCAAAGTGATTCAAAGTCTGATGTCAGTAACCTCTTGGATATTTTTAAGTCGAATTTCCAAACGAGCTGTTAAAATTGATCGTTCTACGAGAAGACGATAAATATCGTCTCGGTAAATGTCTGATTAATTTACGCTCGCGACGAGCGACAGTTTTATAACGTTTCGTCACGGTTTCTCTGTTCTGTTTTCCCACGCGTTTCCGCTCTCAAGCGATTATACATCGCGAAACATGAATGACAGAGCTTTGTCGACGGCCGAGTCATAATAATACGGGGAAGTTTATTTAAAAAAAAAAAAAACTTCCGCACAAAGCTGCGCGGGCTTACCGGTTTTATCCGGTGTGTTATACACAGGGTGTCCCGCATTCTTTCGTACACACTTCGGGAGTGTATTCGACAATAAATAAGACCGATATGTTACATAACAAAATGACTCGTTACGACAAAAATAAGATATGATAACGCTGTTTCTCTCAGTTCAATACAGAGAAAGACGGTATCCGCAATGTCTATGTTAATTTTTTTTTATTACTATAATATATCTGCAACTAGCTCCATGAAGCTAATCAGCAGATTTGATGCAAGTTTGAGGTGGCTTGCTCCTTAGCGTTGCCACTAACAATTTATGCAATGTCCTCTTTTAACTTACGCAAGTCGGTTGGCTCGTACCGTTTTCAGTCTTCTGTATTGTGGTTTGCGATCTAAATTCTTGACAGAGTCACTGGAATGATTTAACAGTCGATTCTTATGGGTTGTAGCGAATTTTCCTGTCTGTTGTTTGATATTGAGTGTACTCCTTACGTAGGGAATCTGTAGCAATGGGGCAACAGCAATCATTTTCCAGAACCTTTTGAAACCTTTGGATGATGTTTGTGCTACTTTCCTTGGCACATCCCCAGTTGTATGTCCAAATTGGAATAATGGCGACCTTATACAGAAGTAGTTTATTGCACAGTGTAAGATTTTTGTCCCTTTTCATTTTGTGGTTAAGGTTGCTTTCTCTTCTTTTTTATGTAAGTCTTTTACCCATATGCAGTCCAAGGTATCTGACACAGTCCTTTGTCTCAAGGTTTTTTGGCTGTATAGACTGACTTGACATGCCTAATAGTAAACGTAATGTGTGCTGATTTGTTTGTGTCGATTTTAATTTTCCACTGGGACATGTTTACTGTGTTTGTAACAATAATAAATCCACATGCTGTAAGAGAAAGATCATATCAGCATCGATTCAAACGCAATGTTTGGCCGGGCATAGACTGTTACTCGTAGAACACACTGTCGAAGTATGTGCGGAAAAATACGCGACACCGTGTATATTGCAAACACACCGTGGAATGCAAAACACTCGCCGTGTTTTGCCATTCACCAAGCTTTCGTCTGAAAAGCCTTATTATCCTCCTCGTTTTAGAGTTTTATCTAGCATCCCATTCTTCGGCAACTCGCCATTTCGCCTCACGCGAGTTCGTCCTCTCGACGGCCAACGTTGTCGAACCGAATTCCAACCGTTTCCGCTCCAAATATTAATTACCCTCGACGGTATCTCGCGAATTGCGTCATATATATCGCGCGTATCGCGAAAATTATTGCCTGGCCGGGGCACTCGGAATTTCGATGGACAATTAACAGCTATTCTACGCGCGCAGGGAATCAAAATTTACGAATTCACGCGCGAATGAACGTGGATAAAAGCGCAGGTCGCGGTGTTGAGAATTCGAGGTATCAGGTTTGTTTGTAATTAGCCGTGTGAAAAGGAAAGAAAAAAAGAAAAGGTCGATGGAAACTGGATTTACAACATCGCGAAGCGACCGCTGTAAATTCAATCGGCCGGCTGTAAATTACGAATTGAGGGATGAAGGGCCAAGCCCAATATGTATTTACTAATCTGAAAATCTGTAAATTTCGTTTCATCATTATTAGAATATTATTCGAGGGTGAATGTTTCAATGAGTAGACGTTCACAGTGTATCGGTGTACGAGTGCAATATGCGAATATACTGTACAAATACAATGTATCAGTGTAAAGTGCAATATACGAGTACAATGTATGAAAACATTGTATTCATTTGCACTGACGTTCTGTTATGTTGTACCAATATAATGTACGAGTACAATAATGTATTCATTTGATACAAGCAATGTATGTTTCCATAGTGTATCAAAACAATGAACTCATTTTATGCAGATTAGTTTCAAATCTTAGAATGAGTGTCTACAAGTTTTGAAGATATACTCATAAGTATTTAGTTCAATGAGCACAATGTATAAGTGCAATATATGGGAGCAATGTATTCACGTTCTCATTGTATGAATATAATGTATCAAAAGAGTGAATTTATTTTATACAAGCTGGTTTCAAATCTTAGAACGAGTATCTACAAATTTTGAAAATATACTTTTAAGTATATTTGTTTCCACGAGTACAATGTATGGATATAAAGTATGGGAGCAATGTATTCATTTGATACAAACAGTATATTGACTATCTCATTGTACAGGCACAATGCAAGAACAATTCATTTCATACAAGTTAATTTCAAACATTAGAATGAGTATACAGGTCTTAAAAGCTCATAAGTTATTCAATGAGTACAGTGTGTCTGGCAACGAATTGATTTTGTAGAAATGACATGTTGATGCTTTCATTCTATGAGTAATGTATGAGAGCAATATATTTTACATAAGATGACTTCAAAAGCTAGAAATGAATAGCTACGAGACAGGAAAATGTATTATAGTTCAATGCATGAACAGTGTATTCATTTTATAGAAGCTGATTTTAAAGTTTAAAGTGAGTATCCACTCACTTTAAAGGTCAGGTCTCTCAAGTCTTTCAAATATGTGCTCACTATCTATTTCAATGCTTGCAAGATTCATAAAACTTTCAGAAACGATATTCGAATTTTAGAAATTCCTTTCTGTCGAGCACTTAAAGGAGAATCCCAAAGATCGGACGTGATACAGCTTGTATGGTACATGCATGGTCACATATATGCGTGAGGCATTAATATTTATCAAAAAAGGTTATAAAGAAGCGCGTATCAAGAATCTGTAACAAATCTATATTAAAAATCGTCCATCTGTAATTTTTGATATTGATCACCCAAAGAATTGTCAATTTTTCCGTATCTTCTTTATTAGTTGTTTCGTTAAACTACAATGCACGTTTCGAATTATTTTAATAAAATCTTAAGAGAAAGAGAAAGAAAACGACCAACAAACGAAATGGTACGAAGATAGGACCGTAAGATTTGAACCTGTACTCGATCCTATTTCTAGTTTCACGGGGACGAAGCGTGAAATGGAAATGAGCCGTGGCAGTTGTGGTCCGAGATTCGAACTTGGGAAATGGGTGTCCGAGGTAGTGGCGAAAGCTTTCACTTGTCCACGATCTCGTGGAGAAAATTGTCAAGGCTACACAACAGAAGACAAGTATGTATCTACGTGAGGATCGATAACACGTGCGGAGAGTGCGCTTCGGCGATGGGACGAAGAGAGATCGAGAAAGAGAAAGAGAGAGAGAGAGAACGAATATGTGAAAAAGAGGGGAACAAGCGAAAATGTTGTTTCCCGATTGTCCCTCGAATCAGAGGGATTCATCCATGAATTTCGACCGTCGAATTAAATATCGCTTATAAGTCGAAGAGGAGACTTACAACGCACGTGGACATGAATTAATCAGTGCCTGTTAACCGAATCAATTTCACGTGTATTCCAATTATTTCTGATAATCGAGATTCGAGCGACTCTGCGCGTAATTGGAAAAGTTTATGATTTTCAATAAAATTGCCATTTGGAGATTGACTTTGTCTGGAATGTCTGCAGGTGTGAATATATACAAGTGAAGACTATAATAATGACGAACAATGGTCGATAATTTAAAACTGTTGTAATTTCGTAGAAAGAAAATCATAGTTTGCACGATCTCATTTTAAACTGTATGTATATAATAATAATACTATAATAATGACGAACACTGGTCGATAATTTGAAACTGTTGTAATTTCGTAGAAAGAAAATCATAGTTTGCACGATCTCATTTTAAACTGTATGTATATAATAATGATACTATAATAATGACGAACAATGGTCGATAATTTGAAACTATTGTAATTTCGTAGAAAGAAAATCATAGTTTGCACGATCTCATTTTAAACTGTATGTATATAATAATGATACTATAATAATGACGAACAATGGTCGATAATTTGAAACTATTGTAATTTCGTAGAAAGAAAATCATAGTTTGCACGATCTCATTTTAAACTGTATGTATATAATAATGATACTATAATAATGACGAACACTGGTCGATAATTTGAAACTATTGTAATTTCGTAGAAAGAAAATCATAGTTTGCACGATCTCATTTTAAACTGTATGTATATAATAATGATACTATAATAATGACGAACAATGGTCGATAATTTGAAACTGTTGTAATTTCGTAGAAAGAAAATCATAGTTTGCACGATCTCATTTTAAACTGTATGTATATAATAATGATACTATAATAATGACGAACAATGGTCGATAATTTGAAACTATTGTAATTTCGTAGAAAGAAAATCATAGTTTGCACGATCTCATTTTAAACTGTATGTATATAATAATGATACTATAATAATGACGAACACTGGTCGATAATTTGAAACTATTGTAATTTCGTAGAAAGAAAATCATAGTTTGCACGATCTCATTTTAAACTGTATGTATATAATAATGATACTATAATAATGACGAACAATGGTCGATAATTTGAAACTATTGTAATTTCGTAGAAAGAAAATCATAGTTTGCACGATCTCATTTTAAACTGTATGTATATAATAATGATACTATAATAATGACGAACACTGGTCGATAATTTGAAACTATTGTAATTTCGTAGAAAGAAAATCATAGTTTGCACGATCTCATTTTAAACTGTATGTATATAATAATGATACTATAATAATGACGAACAATGGTCGATAATTTGAAACTGTTGTAATTTCGTAGAAAGAAAATCATAGTTTGTTCGATCTCATTTTAAACTGTATGTATATAATAATGATACTATAATAATGATGAACAATGGTCGATAATTTGAAACTGTTGTATTTCTTTCCGAAAATTGTAAAAATTCAAACAGCTTTCGAAAAAAGAATCCCTGAAAAATTTTTCTCGTGACAAGACGCGCGATCATTTTGATAAATGAAACTTTCTCTTTACAACAAGCCCTTGGAATCTGTTACAAGATATTTTTTTTCAGCATTTCATTGAACTTCGAACGAGAAATTGATCGTTTAATCCTGATGTTTAAAGTTCGATAAAATGATGAAAAAAAAAAGAATCGTTCGGAGATTTTTGTAAAGATATCTTACTCTTGAAGATAATAATGGATTTGGCTGTGAAAAAATTCTTTTATTGCTTTCAGAGACAATTTTCGAGGAAGGGGCATCTTTATTTTCTCACGTGCTGCATTTTTGAAGAAAAAAAAAAAAAAAAAAAACGATTGTCAAAGTAGAAGTCATATCCTTTTATTTAATTTCAATTATCGACAATGTTTCATCGTTGTTTGCTCACTTACACATGTTCGTCACGTATTCGTGTATTTATATTTGTATACTAGACTTTCTAGAAAAATATGTTGGAATACGTCGCATATAACGTTCTGAAAAAAAATCACAATGCGTGAACGGAAGCTGTCTAGAGACCCGTGTGAAATAAATTGGATTAGATGTACCGTGCATAAATGGCAGACGGTAATGCAACGTTGTTTCTACGCAGCGCTGAGAATTGAAAACGATATTGTACTTTCAAAGTACGACGATCGTACCACGCGCATATCAATGACGATCATTGTAAATTCATCGTTTCTCCAAGAATCGCGGAATTTACGAGCGAAGAGTCGAAAGTATAAAAGGAAATTTTATTGGCACGGAGCTGGCTGGCTGGTTGAAATCGTAAAAAGGCGGTCGTGTGCGTGCTGCGAGTGCGAAATGCATTCTATCCAATAGTCGATCGCTTGCGAAACTATGATAAACGTGTTTACGACCCCGTCAAGTTCGCTTTCTGTTTTTAATTCTCAACGGGGGACGCTATACTGTCGGGTCGGTGATTTTATTTTAAAATCTTTATGACACGTTCACTAGTAAAAAGTTGTAGTTGTTCATCTTTGAAATTACACGTTCGTTTGACTGATTAGGGCAAATAGTATGAGACTCGCATATTTTTATATTGCGTTTAAAGCAGGGCACGTGTCAGCAACAGGGAAAAATATTAAAATCGACAATTCTAAAATTTTACATGAAAATATTTTCTTTAGTCTCCCTTCAGTCGTTATTACGACGAATTTATACTGTGTTATTCAAATGATTGAAACTGGGCTGGGCATGTGTCAGTAACAGAAGAAATATTAAAATGGCTGAAACATTGGCAATTGTAAAAATTTTACATAAAAATATTTGTTCTCCTCCCTTCTTCGTTGTTTACGATGAATTCACGAAACGAAGGAGATTATATACGTTAATTTTTATTATTCGGTAGAATGTACCGACGAAACGTGTTTATTTGACTGAAATATTGGCTGCCGGAAATTTGTGAACGAGCTTCCTACAAACGAGTTTCGGAAATACGCTCATCGACGCGAACAATCACACTGAACGATACAGTAGCCACTCCGAGTTTTCTAATCGAACTTTATCAATATATGAGTGATAAATGAAAAAGAAATTAGAACAGGATCGAATTTCGAGCGATTGTTTCTTCGAGCGATTTCGACTAGTTGTTTCTTATTTAACGCCGGGACCATCGAGCTGTTCAAAACGACGAGTTTGAAATTTTTGAAAAAAAAAGTGGAAAGAGATTTAAATGAATTTTAAACAAAAGCTTCTGCGCTCCATTGTGTGTCCAAAGTTCCTCTATAGTTTTTACTTTAATGTCTCTGATGGAAATTTTGCGCTTCAATCGTCGGTGGTTCTAGGTGTTAAAAAAAAAAAAAAAAAAAAAAAAATTAAAAAAGTGCATCGAATGAATGATACATACGAGTGCACACAGTATGCAAAAAATGTAGAAAATATCCGAATAAGCGCGACATTCAATAGGCGAAGGAGATTTCTGCTTCGGTGCCACATATTTTTTTTCCAACTTCAGTTCAAAATGCAGAGTTCATGAAAATATGAATTATGCATGAACATCCACACGCAGACTAGTGATAAAATTTCCGACAACCTACGTTCATGCAGTAACGTTTGCACCCTATTTATGTATGTCGACAGAAGACTAGAAAAGTCTGGAACTTCTCCTACATATTCGATTAGACACATGTACGACGTATTTTACATGTTGTATCGATCAGTTGCAAATCGTTCCTTTTTCTTTTCCCACCCATGTCAATCGATTGACAAACAAACGAGTAATTATCATAAAACGACACCAAAGTCCCTCTAAATCAGGATGACACGATCATCTGTCAGCAGCATGTACAAGCGCCAGAGGCAATAATTATTACAATAAATTCGTTCCCGGTTGAAACGTTGCCGTTGGCAGTGAAAAATAGAGACGATATTAAAGGGAAAGCCTGGTTAATTGCCTGCGGCGAAAACGGCCCGAATAATTTTGCAATAATTCCTGGCCATTTCTCATCCACCTGAATCGCAGAATCCCACGGCCATTTAATACTTTCGCGCTGTCATTCGTACTGCCGAAATCCGTCGAGATTTCCATGGAATTCAACGGCGGTCGGGTGATTCGCGTATCTTTCTACTTGTCACGACGATGTGTTAACCACTGCCGCTGGCAAACTGATTGCGGACCGTAACGAGTGACCCGTATGCAACAATTCGTCGCTTTCTTCCTGAACTCGTCGGTGTGATGATTATCTATAATTCCCAAAATTATTAATTATTTTCTTTTAAACTATTTTTTGAAAGCAAAAATTTATTTTTTTGTATTTTTCTGTTATATCAAATTTAATTAAAATTCATTTTTTATTATTATAGTTATATTTTAGATTTGATAATTTTACATATTTCTGGATCAACAAATCCTCTATTCATTCAAAGAATAATATTTATAAAATTATTTTTTATTTTATTAATTTATATAATATATATATATATTAATTTACAAAATTCTTATTTATTAGGGGATTCAGATAATTTTAAATAGCAAATCCAACAATTACTCCTTCACGTATTGAACCAAGAGTGATACTTTTGATATTTTTTATTGCTTATCCTATTTTATGATCAATTCCTAATAAATTAGATAGAGCAGAGATAGTTAGTTAGATAGAGTAGTCACTAGGGTAGAAATTCTTGAGAAGCAATGAATTTTCTTATATTTGTTTCGCCTATTTTGTTTCAACTTGAATTGTACTTGAAATTGAGAAAATATCACAATTTTGGGACAAAGAAATTCCAGCGTTCCAGCGCGGCGAGATTAAACCTCGAGAGCGCGAGATAGAATTAATTCAACACGTGAACGTATTGGATGAGGGCGTGTAAGTTTTATACTCGACGCTCGCTCTACCTCTCGTAGTGGATGTTTCTGAGGATAGTGGGTAGAAACGATGTAACGAGGTTGTAAAATCGATCGTGGTCACTTTATCAGTTACACCGTATTAGACGCTTTGCGTAACATCAGGTGCGTCTCGGTGTGACTTTGGAAAAATCAAACATCAAGTTCGATGTATTAGAGACGTTTTATGGCGCGCGTTGACATCGTTGCTAGGAAATTAGGTCATTAGAGTGATGAATGTTGAACGTATCTAAATGTGTGAACTTTGAAGACCAAAATTCATCGCGTTGTCGTAACGTTCTATATTCACAAATGATATCTCCGTGAATAATTAATATATGATATATTATAATTATAATATATATTAATATAATCGCTGTAACTAATACAGTTAAATATATTTTCTAATTAAATTGCATTTTGTCAGATACAATTATCTTCGAGACTGAATTTTATCGTATCACATAACTAGAGTCGCGAGTGATAAAATCGATCTAGTTCCTACCAATTTGTAATTTATGATTTTTTCAATTAAATTTCACCTTGTCAAATATAACTACTTTCAAGACTAAATTTTACAAATTATATCTCCGTAAATAATTAACATATAATTTATTATAATTATTATATATATAATTGTTATAACTAACTATAATAATTAATATAATTAAATATATTTTCTAATTAAATTGCATACTGTCAAATACAACTATCTTTAAGACTGAATTTTATCGTATCACATAACTACAGTCGCAAGTGATAAAGTCGGTCTAGTTCCATTTGTAATTTATGGGTTTTCCAATTAAATTGCACCTTGTCAAGTACAACTATCTTTAAGACCAAATCTTACAAATGATATATCTCCGTAAATAATTAATATGTAATATATTATAATTATATACATATAATATATTACATATTGTAATTAATATATTATAGTATATATTATAATTAATATGTAAAATATTATAATTATAATATATTATAATATATATATAATATAATTGTTGCAATTAATTATAATAATTAGCATAATTAAATATATTTTCTAATTAAATTGCATACTGTCAAATACAATTTTCTTTGAGACTGAATTTTATCGTATGACATAACTACAGTTGCAAGTGATAAAGTCGATCTAGTGCCTTCCATTTGTAATTTATAGTTTTTTTCAATTAAATTGCACCTTGTCAAGTACAATAATTTTCATGTATTAAACATGTAACACTTTAATATCAAATGTATTTTCACTATCAAACGCAACTATCTTTTATAAATAAAAACTATTTTCTGTCTCATTATTAAAATAGTCAATAGTCATCGACTGCAGCTATGCCGTTCGCTAATTTTCCAACGATTGTTTGTTCAGCTGTTACGACGAGCACAGCATCGTATCTTTATTCGCGCTCGCGTCCCCGCAAGAGATACAAAAATAATATAAGCGCATCGGGGAAGACACTCGTGCCGCCAGCTTCGTTTCCAATTGAAGCGCAGTTCCCCGTTTTCGGGCTGTAATAATGGAATTTCAAATGTCGATAAAATGTTCATGGCGGATAGCGGATCGTCGGCGAATCGATCGTGAACGGGTTCTTAACGAACGAGATAACGAGAGAACGTGACATCCGAGTGGCAAAGGATTATCCGGGCGATCTGCATCTCGCTCAGACGGAAAATAATATATCAGTTTCAATTTCGTCGATCGTCTTCGCCGACGATTTCGCTCGGATACCTCCGGAGGAAAGAGCGGTTACATTGCATGGACGCTGCCGTTCATCCGATAGAGCCTTCTATTTCGGTTCCACAGCCAGATCGATCAGCGTTGCAAAATTGGAATATCGATCGAGCGAGCGTGTTGCTTTTCAGTCGCGTCCGTGGCATCTCCCTCGCGATTTATAAGCAACGGCACGCCGCGGAACACGTATTCATCATGGTCGTTCGTGAAAATTCGGCAGTGCGTCGCAATTTTTTTCGAATAACGTGGAGAATGAAAGCATCCGCCTCTCGCTTAATCGTTGCTGAACGTTGTTTGTTGGCCGTTCGCCTTTAAGGGAAATCAATTTTTCCACGTCGAAAATAGATTATATAGGTTATCCGAGAAAGTAAGCGGAGATCTTGCGGATGATTTAATTAACCGGAATATTCCGAGTTTCTGCAAATTTGCATTAAAGACCGTGCACTCTCAGACTTCTTCCACTTGCGTTTTGAATGTTTCATATATCTTTGTTGTTTTTGCGCATATTTTTGCATCTATAAATTACTCACAAACGTATTAAAATGTATATATATTTGTGCATCTATAAATGTATATATATATATATATATGCATGTACATATATTTTTGCATCTATATATATATATATATATATATATTTTGCATCTATAAATATATATATGTATATATATTTTTGCATCTATAAATATATATGTATATATATTTTTGCATCTACAAATATATATATATGTATTTTTGCATCTGTAAATATATATGTATATATATTTTTGCATCTATAAATTACTCACAAACGTATGAAAATGTATATATATATATATATATGTATATATATTTTTGCATCTATAAATTACTCATAAACGTATTAAAATGTATATATATATTTTTGCATCTATAAATGTATATATATATGTATGTACATATATTTTTGCATCTATAAATATATATATATATATACATGTATATTTTTGTATCTATATATATGTATATACATTTTTGCATCTACAAATTACTCACAAACGTATGAAAATCTGTGTCCAGGCTGATATTTCTAATATTTCTTTCAAAATCATTTAGCGCCGGGTGGCGCGATCATTTGGAGAAAGCATCAATGCAAAAAGTCACGCAATACAAAATTGCAAACTTAATTCTATCTCTGCGTGAAATAATTGAAAGAAAATTCTCGTATACGTGTTAAAATTTTTGGGACAAAACTAATCTTTCTCAAAGAGAAGAGGAAGAGAAAGGGAGAGAGAATTGTGAAGAAAATTCAATTTACGATTTCTTTCAAGTCGTCGCCACGGTTGTTGAAAACATCGATAAACAAATGCTTTTAAGAATTCGTTTCCCCCTCGGGGTTGTCAGTTCCATCTTTGGCTTTCTTTCGCCATCGTTTGTTTCGTGAATCAGGTTTCTTGCTTCTAAGAACGAAAGAGGGTCGTAGGAAACGGTGTTCTGGAGAGCCCAGCCTTGCAATTTTTCACTTTTCTCATTCTTTTTTCTGTCCGCGAGGCCAACTTTTTTCTTCGTCGTTGAATACATTGTATTAGGAAGTTCGTAAGTACGTTCGGCTTTATAGAACGACCGAGGCAAAAAGGGGTCTTGCCCCGCGTAAGAAACTGTCCTGATGTTGAATTCGAGTAGCAGTTCACCGTAGGCGCTTTTCCACGTAATTTAAGGAATAAGGTACAAAAAAGAAAGCAGATCGTTCTGGAGGAACAAACGAGTTCGGATCTCGCAATAATGTGGACTTCCGTTGGAAGAAGAAAGGAGCGGAGTTCACTCTTCGTAACACAAGAGAGACTCTACAAATTTCGTACTCTGACACATTTTTCTTGCGTGAAATCACGATGTGAAATATTTACGATAAGTTTAATAATTGAATTGGAATTTAGTCCATTTATCGTTGATACGCATGGTCAATTTGTCAACTGACCATAATTTAGAAATTTTATACACGCGAAACACAGCGTATTTTATTTCAGAGATTTCAATGACTCTTTCGTAGAATATATAAATGAAAGCTTCAGAGCTCTATTAAAGTTTCTCTATTTTTTTTTCTTTTTTTTACTTTAATGGAAATCTCTGATGGAAGTTTTGTGTGTTTCGATGGCTATGGCGCGTGTCAATTCAATTATCCACCTTCTCGTCGTAGGTATTAATTCTTTGCTATTATGTCAACTCGGACAGTTTGTCAAGAGACAAATCATGTCCGAAAACTGAGTGACGTGTGAGAGTTGAGTATCACCGTGCAATTATTAAATTCTCAACTGGCGTTATTAGGTCGTCGAGGGCCGTGAAAATTTTCATATTCTCAGTTTAATTTCGCTGCCAGTCTTCGTTACGATGACGACCGTGAAGCGTAAAATAAAAATTCTAAACTTTGGTAATCTACTGTCCAATAATATCGCTAGAGAGCTAATAGAGTTAATTATTCTCAACAAAAAAAAAACACGATCGAATTAACATTATTTGAGAAAGTTTGCAAGTTACAAATATTGATAAATCTGCGTTGATACAATGAAACTGCCAGAACGAGGAAGAACGGAAATTTCTCAACGAGAACTTGGAAGGATCGGACGGAGGATACCATTAATCATTAATACAATCAGGGAATAAGATTCCGAGGTGCGATTGCCAGGGCATTTCAAATTCTGGAGCAAAAGTTATTAAACTATTTACACTGTGGCCGCTGCGATAAAACTAGGCGAGCGACCTCAGCAGACTCGTTCGCCGTATCAAACGAAATGCTTGCACTTTAGAAACGAGTGATTAATGGCGTCGAAGATGCGTGTATCGCGTGTCTATTTGCATAGGATTCTCTGTGTTTCTCCGAAACCAGTGGTAACCAGTTTCCATCAAATTAACCCCGCAGCGGCGATAGCAATCTCTCTAATCGAATATTTCGCGTGCACGACAGATAAGATTCTGGTGTTCGAGCGCGGTAAAACTGGAGCAATAAAGGGACATTTATATCCGCCACAAAGAGAAGAAGTATCGGGTTTACGAGATGCGTTGTAATATTTGCATTCTCGGGTCAAGTGCTCGAGAGTCGTCGGAAGGGAGTCGCGGAGGAATTATTCCGCCGCCGGAAGGAAACCGGTGCGCTCGCTATTAAAACTCGAGAGCAATTTTTCCTTCGATTTCGAAGAAATTCGTTACGTTCCACGGTTGAAAAGAAAAGAAAAAAGAAAAAGGAAAGTGAGCGAAAAGTAATTTCCCTTCGAAAATATCCCGACTCCCTCCCCCTCCCCCTCCCACTTATGCACTCGAACCTTTACGTGTCACTTTGAAGGCTGTGCTATTTGCTAAATGAAGATGCAACTCGGTTGAATCTTTGCATAAATAACAGTGATACTTTACAAAACGTTTTCGATGAATACAGTAATGCACACATATTCTCGCTGGCATAAGCGTCATTCTGTATTTTGCTTTCCGCGGCTGGGATTTTCGCGTTGGGAATGTTTTATGAATCTCATTTTTAGCCGCTGTCAGGACAGGGGAATATCACGAGATCAAGTTTGGTGAAAAATTGGGGAAAATATCGCAGATAAATTACGGGCCGCGTCGATGATCACCACGTGGCCGAAGCGTATAACTCTGTCTCGTTTTCACAGATACAGCGACCTCCCATCAATATTCGAAACACTGAATATTGAAACTGTTTAATAATAATTTGTAGAAACGGCTCGTTTTAAAACTCGAGGCGTCCACTTTCGAAACGTGTTGTTATAAAATACTTTTGCGCCGCGTAACAGGCGAGCAAGTGAAGACGGTTTCACTTCTGGGAAATGTTAAGTTGTTTTTTACGACTGAATTTATAGTGGATTCGAGTGACTTTGTTTTCTTCACATAGGTGGCTTACACCTACCATTCAAAGTTCGATAGATTGTATGTCGTAAACAGTCATTTCAATTTTCAAATTCAAGCTTGTAGATTTAGTAACGAAACGAATGTTTCACTGATAATTTACAGCACCTTCGAGGAGAAAAGTGTCTTCATTCTCGACGTCTGTCACGTAATACAAAAACATCCTGACATAACATGAATGATGAATTTCGAAAGTAGATGCCTCAAGGTTTGAAATGATGCCATGTTTACTATTGTACAATTTTTTACAAAATTATGAGTTTTAACATTTAGTACACTACTATTTAACCTCTTGCTGGAGTGACGTACCACGCACGTCGAGAACATTTGGCCTAAAATTGCAATATTTTCTCAGTTTTAAGTGTATTTAAGAAAAACAAAATAGGCGAAAGAAATAATAAATTTGTTACTTCTCAATCATTTCCAGTGATATCATACCGACGAGTTCAAAAAGAAAGTGACGAATTATTGTATACGATTTGGTCACTCGTTATGGTCCGCAATCAATTGCCAGCGCAAGTGGCGTTAAATGATCTGATTCACTGTAATTGGTTGGCTTATAAAAATGACAAAGTAAATAATTAAGAATGATCTCAATAATGACAGTTCCTTGATATTCGAAATGAAACTTTTAATTATCTGTTAATAGTAAGGGACCATCGTATGATGAGGTTAGAATTGCAGTTGCTCGCACGATGATAGTATTTGAACGTTTGTAGGAACTTTTTATGAATATGCGTACGTGTGTTGTACGAAGTACATTTTGAAATTTTATCAGCACAATGACATATGGTGAATTTTGAAGAAACTGAACTCTGAAAATAATGCAAATATATCGCAGACAAAAGTATTGTTGCAGTATTGAAATAGTTGCAGTGCATTGTAACTTGAATATTCATTTCTAACTTTTATGTATATATATATATATATTTATTTTATTTATATATGTATATAAATATAATTTTTAATTTTCACAATTTTTATATATTTATATAATTAATTTTTATATTCACTTTATATATAATTTTCTAACTTTTATTATACTTAAAACAGTTATTCATGCTGTAAATTTCGCCAATAATAATCATAACAATCGTGTCTCGTTACAGTGTCAATTTAAAAAATACATCACACATATTATGTTTCATTATATTTTACATAACGTGCCTCAAAAATCCCTCTGCAATTAAATACTATCGCACGCGTGCTAGAAAAATAAACCGTAAAAATTGTTTCGCGAAACGATCGTTCTGTCCAATTTTACAGTCGAATTACGCCCAGCGGAAAACAAATTGTCCAGATATTTTTTACTCGTCCCCGTAACTCTCCCCGTTGTAATTCTCGAACAGATATAAAAGAAAGAAAAAAAAAAAAAAAAAAAAAGAAAGAAAAAACGAAACGCGCCCCTCTGGAAATGTAATTTAGAAGAAACGCAGCGAGAAGAGTCGCTCTTATCCTGGCACAAAGGCCTGAAGGACGGACGCGATAGAATAGCCGTGAAATCGGCCGGAATTGGCTTTTCGGTTTTCTTGTTCCAACGAGGTGGCTCTCGTTTTCTTTCTCGGCGAGCTTTCTCCCTCCGCGCCTCGAGCGTGCCTAATATTACTCGACGTCCCACCCTCGCGGGATGTTGGACGTAAAGGAAGAGGAGAGACACACGAGCGACCGCGGGCGAGATTCTCGTTTGCGAATTACGAATCACGGCGGACGGCGAAAGAAACACTCGCGGCGGCGAGTAATAAAACTGTCGGGACGAATTCGCGATGCCTGAGCGAAGGGATGAATAAACAAACGAGCCCCACCCCTCGCGCGGCTAACTTTTAAAACTCCAGCCCGGCGAAATTAGATTTGCCCTTGTTTATTCTCCAAGACAGTTCATAGCTGTGCCAGCGTGAACGAAGGCAAACAGAAGGAAGAAGCTTCGTGCTTTGTTCGCGGAAAGGGGAACAATCGTTTCAATCGCCGCGAAAACTGCGGCTGTTGGATGACCAACCCAGACAATATTGGATCTATGCAAATACTGACAACGAGCTAGCAACAGTCCACATAAAAGTGGACTGCGAATAGTTAGTCATAAGGGCAAGGTCCAATACTTGGTCATCCATGCTCCTTCTCCTTCCACTTGACGATGATAATCAAATATATATAAGGACATGTTTTACAGTGGAGAGACAGAATACTACAGTAGAGAGAGAGACAGACTAGAAGATCACAGAATAGTATAGCTGAGCATAGCATAAAAACATTCTATGTCATTCTATGTCATCCTACATCATACACGACCACGAACAAGGAATAAACTCTTCAAAATTATAAGCGTGTTGACTCCGTTACACGGCATCGCGATCGTTTCGCGTCGTCTCTCCGATTGTTCGCTTCCGATTCCATAAATTCCAGTTTTGACGTTGGACAACGATGTTTTGTAAATCAAATGTTCGCTCATCAACCCTCTTTTTTTCTTTTTTTAATTTAACGTCGCATCTACCTTCTGGTCATTAGCGACTGGGTACTGTTTCCTTCTTTTCGAGACGATTGTATCTTATGGTAGGACGTTAGTTTCCTTTAGATAATTCAGGACGTTTCCTATGTGTTTCTGCGACGTCAGGTCATTTTGTATTTTTGCCTTTGAGCGTGGTTGCATTCAAATAGAAGATGATCGATCAACCATCTTTTGTTTCTTTCTCTGCGGCTTAAAGTTATATTGGATTGGATTTGAAAGTAATTAAGTAAGTTTCTTTCACGTGATTATATCATTTATCCTTTCTATCGATATCTTGTTGGCAAAATATAGAATTAATGGGATATTTTATTTATTGGTAAATAAAATCCCTCTGGGATTCGCGACTGAAATATCTAAATGATTATAATACGTTTCTGCTTTAGGTGCATGTATTAGTTTATACTGTAATTATAGTGCTATGATATCGTAATTACTGTCAAACGTGAGAATTGGATTAAATTGGATTGAAAACATAGCTGATCTTTATTAACACAGAGATAGGAAGCGCAATAAACACACTTTCCCTCGCAAATTATTCGCATTCAAGTGCTCTGCTTTGCAAGTCTAGGAAATTTTGGATAAGAACGAATCTTTCGTATTGTCTTTTGCAAAAATCAAGATACCTAAAGTAGTTTGCACTGTATTTGAAATATTTAAGAAAGTGTCTTAATACTTCTGAATAAGCTATTAATAATAAATCTGAAGATTAAAAAAAACAACGACGAAAAAATACGTTTCTTCTTAAATATAACAAATGGTTCTTTTCTGCAAAATGACGTACAAGTAAATACTAATTTCATCAATTTATAGTAATTTTCGAGATGTTTGTCGAAATAGATTCCAGAGTCCCAAATTTCAGGTTCGTTTGCAGTTTTTCGACATGAATGATTGTCGATAAAAAAAAAAAAGAAACAGAAAAGGACGAATACACGTCAAATATTCTCTTCGATACTGGATTGTCGATAAAAAAGAAAAGAACAGATATATGTCGAAACATGTTTTCGAAAACTACATTTTAAGGCAAATTTTATCAAAATCGGCGATTGACACATCGGCGTGCCTTCGCTCGTCGGAGGCTTTTCATAAAATCCACGCCTCGATCCTTTCTTTTTTCCACCTCTGAACTAATTAAAAAGCGCGAACTCGCTCGAAAAGCCACGAAGTTCCTGCCCCGAAAAGAAAAAGACCGCGAGAACGGGCAAACTTCCGGCCAATTTACGCGTTTAACTTTCAACTAGCTCGAATCGTTCGCGAAACGGATTTTTAATAAAGTGTTGGGTAGCTCGATTCTTACATCTCGAGTGTGTTGCACGCACGGTGAATAATGGATGTCGACAGCAACCAGCGAGACAATGAGAAAGGAAGCGCGCGGGCCATTTTCCCCCATGACTTGTAGTCTTGCGAATTCAGCATGTGATACGGGAAAACGTCAAAGAATGAGACAGCAATTCACCGTTACCGTAACGTCGTAACGTCAAGGAAATTTTCAACGATGGTGTTGTCGTCGTTTGTTTCCCCCCTTCGTGCAACAACGAATGAAACTCATTTTCCAGCGCGATTTCGTACAGGTGGTATCGAGCGCTATGGCCTCGATAGATTCACGGCGTTTCGATTGCAGAGTTGTAACGAAGTGCGGCTCCGTTCCACCCGGCGGCCTGTCCAATGATACGCCGTTGCTGGATGTTACAGAATGGAAAAGTAATGGTCCGGAAAATTAGCAGAGGAAACTAAGAAAGAGGCAAGGTATAGACGTCACTCCGTCCGCCATTCTTCTCTATTCTCCCACGCGTTTCCGCCGTGTTTTCATAGAAATTTCTTCTCTCGCGCGCGCGCGATCATTCACTGCACGTAAGCAGATAAATCTAGTAACCGGGACGGGATTATAATTCCGTTCGTGTCGAAGGTAGGGAAAGATTTTAGTTGAGACGTTCCAACGTCGTGCGATTTTTCTCCTCTTTTTTTTTTTTTTTTTTTTTTTTATGAACGTCCGTTGTTTGTTTATTTCTTTCCCAACTAGGTCCGCGCGGACCGTAACGAGTGACCGAACCGTGTACAATAATTTCTCGCTTTCTGTTTCCTTTCGAATTCGTCTGTATGATATCACTGGATAGAAATGATCGAGAAGTAATACATTTATTATTTGTATATACTTAAGTATGCTTAAAACTGGGAAAATATTGCAATTTTGGAGCGGAAAGTTCTCGACGTTAAATACAACTCGACTATCTTTCCGAATGGGAAAGTATTGAGACAGAATTAATTAACTTGTTGAGACGTTTGAATGTCACACAGAAAAAGTAGCCAAATGATGTAAGAGATTCGTTGGATCCAAAGAAAAAAAAAAGAAAAAAAAATTACGTTCTGTTACATTAAATCAAACGTCAGTGTTCGTCGTTCCCAACGATATTTTCATTTTTTCCACTTTTTCGCCTCGTGCTTTCCCTTTCTCCCCCCCCCCCACCTCTCCCCCGATTAGCATGAAAATTAGCATAGAAACGCGATTTGTTTTAAATATCAAATGGACCTTACAGACTCCTCGACGAATAACGAAATTTACTAAACTCGGTGATAAAAACTTGGAAACCGGGATCAATATCGGCGCCGAATATCGAATTTACAATCCAGCGCCTGCTAACGAACATAAAGATTGAGGGAAGAGGAGCCGGTGCCTTCGCGTTGTTTGCCGCTGTTTGCTCAATTTTCACCTCGCACGTCCCATTTTAATTAGTAAAAACGGACGGCGTGGTAAAAACAAATTCTCGTTTATACCAGCGCCGCGCGTCGTAGCTCGTTGTAACCTTATTAACAAGCGAGCCCGTGATTTTTTTCCAATTAAGCGTTTTAATTACTGGCTACCGCAGGAGCGCGACATTTCCTTTTTCCCTGCCCCTTCTTTTTCTCCTCCTGTTGAAATCTCGTCGTCTTTCTCGTGCGCGCGGAAAAGGGGAGGAATATTATCGCAACAAATTGTAAGAGCTTCAGCCGGGCGCAGAAAAAAAAAAAGAAAACGAAAAAACAAACAAATAATGCAGACACAATATGCATAAAGTTCTGGAGTATATGTTATTTGCAATGTCGTAGCCATGGTGGGCTGTTATTAATTTTCGCAACTCGACCAAGTTGCAGGGAGAGTGCGTGGCAGTTAACTTCTTGCGCTGGAATGTCACGTCGAGAACTTTTTGTCCCAAAATTGCAACGTTTTCTCAGTTTTAAGTACATTTAAATGTAACCCGGGCAAAACAAACGACAAGTTTGTTACTATCCAGTGATGTCATCATCGACGAGTTCAAAAAGAAAGCGACGATTTATTGTATACGGTTTGGCCACTCGTTATGGTTCGCAATCAGTGGTTAACCTGTTGCGCTGAAATGACGTGCCACGCACGTCGAGAGTTTTTTTGCCCTAAAATTGCAACATTTTCACAGTTTTAAGTATATTTAAGTATAACCCAGGCAAGACAAGTAATAAATTTATTACTTCTTAATAATTTCTATGTATCTACAGTAATATACCGACGAGTTCAAAAAGAAAGCGACGATTTATTGTATACGGTTTGGTCGCTCGTTATGGTCCGCGAACCAGTCGCCAGCGCAAGGAGTTAAAATAAATAATATTTTGAACAAACTATCCTTTTCAGCGTACGAAATACCACCGAATTCTATCAAATGGCATTGAATTAATATTTTAAACAAACTATCCGTTTTAGGATGTATGAGGTATAAATATCGAAATAATTAATCTCTTGCCACGCACGTCGAGAACTTTTCGTCCCAAAATTGCAACGTTTTCTCAGTTTTGAGTTTATTTAAATGTCACCCAGACAAAACAAATGATAAGTTTGCTACTATCCAGTGATATCATTATCGACGAGTTCAAAGGAAAAAGAAAGCGACGATTTATTATTTTATGCGGTTCGATTACTCGTTATGGTCCGCGAACCAGTCGCCAGCGCAACGGGTTAAACCGTGGCAGAGGTAAAACGTCCCAACGTTTAAGTCATTTCTCAGAGAGCGTACTAAAAGTTTTCGACGGCCTTAGTCATTTTTAATAGTCCTCCTTAAAAGCTCGTAATGGAAAGCTTCATAATGGAGAGCCTCTGGAAGACGGGGATAGTAACTACGGTACTTTCGAACTCGAGCTCATCCTGAACACCCCTTGCGACAAAAAATAATGCACAACTGTGGCAACGGCTCTTGTCTCGCGCGCATTCCTTTCGATTTCGTGCTTTAGAATTTACGAAATGTCGAAATTCTCGACAAATCGGCATACTGAAACAATGTTCCTAAATATGCCGATACTGTGATCAGTGTTGTTTTACTTTAGAATGAAAATAAATCCATTTGATGTTACTCCCGTAAGAAATTGAAATTTCGTTTCGGTTTAAATGAATTTCTTTCGAAAGTTTTCAGAAATATGCCGTCGATATTTTTATTTTATTCATTTTCGATGTTGTACTCTGTTGGATACAAAAAGGGCCTCAGTGGCAAAAGTTAAGAGTGAAATATTGTTTGTAATATTGAAAGATTTAATATTTCTTCTCAATAGTTTCATTAATGTGATTTCAAGAAATGGTTTGAGCGTTCTGACTGTGAGACCAATAATAAGATTATAAGATAATAGTATAACAATAAGAAATTCGCTATTAAGATCGCTATTAAATGTTTCCTGTAAATTTCGATGTACGTATATACGAAATAGTGAGCCATTCCAAATATTCTCGTCTCATATTTTAGAACAAAGGCGAATTCGTTATTAAAACGATTTAAAATTGTCGACAATTATTCACAATTATCAACATTATTTCCAGAAAATGTTGAAAACTTTCGACAGAGATTTTGTGAAGAATGCCCACCGTTTATAATATTTTCATCTCTCAGAATGGTTGATCGAATGAAAAAGAAAAAAAAGAATTAAATGACAAAATTGTGTATTCGTGTACTTGAGTAAAATGTTGACAGGCTGCTAAAACGAGATTCAACCGAGCGAATCGTTTCAATTTTAACAACAACGAGAACAGTCGTGAAGTTTCGTTGGTCGATCGCGAAATATTCGAGGATAAATAATCTCGATAGCATGTTTGTTTGACGATCAACGAGCGACAGGATGCTCTTAGTTTCCCGATTTAGATAATATTTCAATTGTATTGGAATGAGAAGCGATAATTTTCTGCGGATTGTCTCAATCACGAAGGATCGCTACGCTATTATTTCCGGTGACTCGACCACGTAGAACTATATTCGGAATTTTACGCTATATAACACTCCTTCGTACTCATTATAGCAACGCTTAACTTTCCAACACTTTATTGACCTGCGGTTGCTCGCAGAGGCTTTGTAATTGTTATTTATACCAGAATAACTGGACTACGCACGCTTGTGAAAATTCATATTTTTGTTTAACGCAATTAACGAGGTGGAAGCTAACAATGCATCCCATAAATTGCAACGGCCGTGCAAAATGAACGTCAAGAGAGTGGAGAACGTTTGTGTGAACAAAAATATGAAAAATAACAAGTGTGAAAGGAAGAAGTGCGAGAAATGTAAAAGAAATCAAAAGAATGACGTATCAGTGTCCATTCTTAAGTTAAAATTATTTATGACTCGAAAGATGAGGTTCGAACAACATTTTCGCGCACGAATTGTTTTCATTTTCTTGATCTTTCAAGGATCTTTTAAAATCGTATCTTGTTCGAGTGTCGGTCAAATTTTAATACTTTGTATGTTGATGTGATAAGGACAATTGTATTAAGTAACTTTTAAATCGGTTCCACTTGAAACACGGATCGTAGAATTTAGATTTTTCGAAAAATGTTTCCACATCAGAAATATGCGTGTCCCGGTGAGAATAGATAAATAAATAAATGCTTCAGAGAAAATAGAACTTGCAAAGTGACAAAGTAAAAATTTTTCTTGTGAGGGGGAGGGGGAGGGGGGACAGAAAAATTTTCTAGTTCTCCATTTGTTCCCGTGGAACTTTTATTATTTCTGAGGTGTCTGCTCCGCGAGAAACACTTATTAAAAAATGAATGAAAACGCTTCTTTCTACAAAAATTCCACAGAAGCAAATTGTTTTATATTTATTTAACATGTAAGTTAAAAAGAAAAAGAAACAAAAAACGAGAAGAACCCGTTAATCACGATCCCTGATAATCATCCAGCGAGAAATTCAGGTTAGATTTACTCGCGGGGAAATCGCTTGAAACTCTCCGTTATTTCCATATTTCCTCTTGTTGATACTTCATTATAGCCAGCGTGCTGTATCAGCTCGCGTACGACTTGTTTTCGACAACGTAATTACTAAATATCGAGGAAAGAGGGGAGGCCACGTTGATGAGCATGCATTAGGATAAATTATGCTAACGCGCAAATATCCTAATATTTCGCGTGAAATCGCACGTGTAATTTGCATTTCGACCTAATTGCCGTTCGATTTGCGAGGGCATAGGTTTTCGTAATGTCGTCACCGTTATCAACCGCCCCCTCTTCTTCTCTGTTCGGATAAATTCTCTGTTTTAGAAACTGTATCGCTGCGAACAAACGTGCAGCTAGACGTCCATTTCGTTTCCAATTCGGAAATGTCTGTATTTCATCTTGTTCGTCCGGATTATTTCGCGAACGTACACAATCTTGACAATTAATCGTCGATAAAGGCAAATGAATTTCTAATTTGCTCGCAAAGAAGTGAGAAAGTGGCGGGTGTAAGATCTATAAATGAAAATATCGTTATGTCCGTGAAATTGACAATTCAAGCTGTCAAGTGAAGTCTCGATCAATTAGCAACATTGAGTGATAATCATCTGAAACGTTCCATTCCTTTGCACGCATTTTTAAATTTTACATTACAGAGTTAGTCTAACTCGTTTGCTCGCACATGCGAACGAAATTACTATGCGACGATCATTGTCTATGCAAATGTACAGAGAAAGTTTGATTCTACAATACCGTCAGTCGTTCTCTCGCGATTCGAAATTCGTAGGTTAAACACGCGATTGATCTCTTAGGTCAAGTTTTTGCACAAATGACTTCTTCATTATCACGAAGTGTCGTTTTATTATTTACGCGTTTGCCTCGCGGGGGGAATAAATTTCAAGAAGGGCAAAGCCACTTGTTTCCTGAAATTAGATTTATCACCGTGGAACGTTTATTTTCCAGCTGCAATTACATTTTTCTCCCCCCGCCCCTCCCCGCCCCCCTGCCCCGCGCGTAACACGCTAGTTTACCCGCATAAAATACGAAAGCTTGTGAATGTCTGGCCGCGAGGGAAGAAATTGAAACGGGAGATGTGTTTTGAAACAACGTCATTGTTCCTTCTACTCGCCGTTCGAATTTTAAATGCGGCCACGCTCTAATCCAGACGAACGTTCATATCTGCTTTATCTTGCGGTTTCAGTTTCATTCGCGAGCATCTCGTAATTAAAGTAATAACACCGCGCTCGGCATTGTTCTCGTGACGGTGCTCGCCTTCTACTTAGAAAATTAAACAACGCGGTAGCGGGCAATCGCCGCTCGTCAACGTGCCTTCGAGCCCTGTGTAAATTAAAATGAAAATTATCTCACGAAAGACCCGATCGCGTCACTGCAAATCCAAACAACGCACCGCACAAATCGTGGGATAACTCTTGTTACGATTGTTCAAACGATCGTCCGCTGTTCAATCGTGGTCTCGCGCCGTAACTTCAATATTTTCATCGAAAATAGCTAATTCTAGACCTCCAGCTCGATTATTTTCGCCGGAAAAGCGGTATACAGGGAAAAACAGAATGAAATCGGAGAGTCGAGCGTGTCGAATTTTCAATCGACGAGAGTACGAGCCAATGAGAAACTTGTTTATTACAGCGCGAGCTACTTCGTCGATGGGCAGGTGTCTGTTTCTGTTTTTTCTTTTTTTTTCTTTTCGTTTCACTCCGACGGCCAGAGATTCTCTACGTCTCGGCGAAGACTGATGTTTCAATATAGCAGCTGTAACGACGTCGAAGCGAGTCGTCGGAACGTAACGAAATGTCGGTACACGCGTCCTTGGACAAAAGAAACTTATTAAGGCATTTCATTGAAGCCCTTACTGAACTTTAAGCCAGTCTCTGTGATCCGCGCCTGGGCTACGTGGGTATGCAAAGAGGAGCAAGGTGAAAAGACACCGCGAAACCAATCCCTCGTTCACTCTCCTCGATTTCATTTCACGAGTGGCCGCCGTTTGACCGCACGAAAAAGTATCAAGGGATCTAAAATACGAGCCAAGCCACTCGGCTCAAAATGAGTTCTCGTGTATTTTCAGAATTTCGCAACGATTGACATAACAATCGTGCAACACATAATAATTGTGCAAAACACGGGTAGAAGTAAATCGTAATTATCATCTTAATTTGTACAAGATAAAGATGATTTATCTCGTGCATGTTAATTTTAGTATATATATATATATACTATAATATAATAATAATATTATAATAACACTATATATTAATATAATTAGCATGTATAATTATATATTATAATGTAATAGCATTATTATTATATTATATTATAATAATAATATAATAATAGTACTATAATACTATAATAATATATATACTATTGTATAATAATAATATTATAATAATGCTATATACTAATGTAGTAAATTAGTATATATAATTGCAATTTGTATAAGATAAAGATGATCTACCTCGTGCACGTTAATTTTAGTACATATGTATATATATAATTATTATATATATACTATAATATAAATTATATACTATATAAGATGATAATAATATTATAATAATACCATATATTAATCTAATAGTATTATAAATTAATAATTACATATTAATATAATTAGTATATATAATTATATATTATAATATAATTGTATTATTATTATATAATGATATAATAACAATAATATTATATTACTATAATAATACGTATACTATAGTATAATAATAATATTACAATAATACTATATGTTATTATAGTAAATTAGTATATATAATTATACATTATAATACAAATGTATTATTATTATATAATAATACAATAATAATACTATAATACTATAATAATACTATATATTAATATAGTAAATTAGTATATATAATTATACATTATAATATAATAGTATAATATGTACTATAATATAATAATATAAATTATTATATATACATATACTATAAATTATATATATATATATTTCTTTATAGTATGTAAATATACTATAATATACTATGCACTTTATATAATATTTTAGATAAATATATATATTTTTTTATTTTCTTCTCCTTCCGCGATCAACTTAACATGTTTAACACTCACACAGTTCAATGATTAATGCCAATAGAAACTAGCCAGATGTTTTTATAGCACACGATGTCTGTATGTCATTCGAATTTGCCAGATAATCTTCTAATGATTTTAATCCTCTCGTGACGATTACGGAAGTGAATATCAGAGACGAACAGTGACGAACTGTTTTGTACGGGGGAGCTTAATACAAAAGTACTGCAAGTCGGAGGAATTAATTTCTAGATAATGAGGGGTGAAATGGAAGACGTTTCTGGTAATATCAAAGAACATTGAATCTCTTTTACGCGAGCTATTTCTGAAGTTGTATCCTGTACACTGGCGAAGTTGCACCAATTTTGCAGAGAAGGGAATGAAGATGAAACTTTCGGAATCACGCCACTTTTACATTAAATGGAGTTAGGTCGTGTAATTGGAACTTCGTGTAATAGCGGTTTACCAATCTGTCTCTAATATCTGTTACCTTTCGTTTGCAATTATAATAGAAATAAAGACTTAATTTTGGAGAATTGTGAATAGTAGAATAATAGAACAAATAGAATAAACAGAATAGTAGAATAATAGAATAATAGACTAAAGGTGTTATTTAATCAGGTATTAACTAAAATTTCGAATGGAACAGGATTCAGATAAATGGAGTTCTACTGTATCCTAAAACGTGAATGTCAGTCGCATGACCTCGATGACCCTGCTGCAATCTTCGATTGATATCGAACGCCATTAACACGGCCTCAACTAATAACCATTTCGAGCATGGCTGCTGTATCGGAAAAAAAAATTCATAATGATAGATAACATCAGGATTCAATGGGGGTAGTTATGGATGTACCGCGAGAGGTAATTAAATTACGAGTAATATTCGTACGATCAAATAATCTGTCGATCGCGTTCCGCGAGATCGAATTTATGCAAACACATGGTCAAGCGAGTTTTTCGGAAAATCAATTAGGGGCAAAGAGGTCGAAGGTAACAAATTTATTAATTACTGGGCCGCGGATTTCATAATCTTGTTATTAATAAATATCGTTCGTAATTTTAATTTCAATTAATTCATTATTAATGAAGTAGAGTTTAAATAAATTAAGGATTATTTCACTTTGGATGTTTTATATATATATATATATATATATATATATATATATATATATTTCCATATTACTTTGCGTTTTTGCACTTAAAATTTTTTATTAGAATAGTTTACTAATATATTAGTAGCCTACTGATTATAATTAATTATACAAGTAATCTACTAATATATTAATAATCTATTTAACACAGATAATCTACCGACAGTCTATTAATTACTTAATTATTTAGTAATGAAAGAGCTTCTTATGACCAATTGTAATATAAGATTATAATTATAAGATATAATAGTTTACTAATATATTAGTAGCCTACTGATAATTAATTATACAAGTAATCTACTAATATACTAATAATCTGTTAATTATATTTAATCATAGATAATTTACTGACAATCTATTAATTATTTAATTATTTAGTAATGAAAGAACCTCTCACGTCTAATTGTAAGATATAGTAGTCTTGAGATAGCTTAAAGCATTGCTTTAATAAAAAAAAAGTGTTAAAATTCTATTTTGTGATGCGATCCTTTGTTCGTTAAACAATGTAGGAAATAATAAATTAAGAAATATAACAACATTGTTGCGAATATTTGACAGTTGCAGATCGGATCATCAAAGCAGGCGTGTCGCGTTGACAAATATTGATCGATACTTTAGAATATAAATTAAATAGAAAGGGCAGTCAGTCGTTTTTGTAAACCATGCAAACGTGCCCGAAATGAATATTCCAAACATATTTCGTGTAAAATATTGAACACAATATAGCGGATGAAAAATCATGCAAGAGAAAGAAAGCTGACCGTCGAAATTTGTTTCAAAAATAGAATTCATTTAATTGGGTACGAACGGAGCCGAAGATTAAAAATCCTTCATATTTATCTGGCACCGTTTGAGCGATACCTGAATAATGATATTCATCAGGCATAATTCTCAAATCATCGGAAACGCGCGAAATTTCTTAATTGAAATGTGAGAGTGATGTCTAATTGGAAAATAAGAATAGAAAATAATTAGCTCAAAATTAAAAAATAATTATCTCTAAATAAATATCTCAAAATTAATGATTCTTAATAACAAAATTGTTGATACACTCAAAATAACACAACCCCTACTATATAAATATCTCAAAATTATAATATTGTTATTACATAAACTCTCAAAATTGTAATATATTATTATATAAATTCTAATTATATAAATATCTCAAAATTAATGATTCTTAATACACTCAAAATAACGCAACCCTTACTATATAAATATCTCAAAATTATAATATTGTTATTATATAAACTCTCAATATTGTAATATATTATTATATAAATTCTAATTATATAAATATCTCAAAATTAATGATTCTTAATAACAAAATTCTTAATACACTCAAAATAACGCAACCCTTACTATATAAATATCTCAAAATTATAATATTGTTATTACATAAACTCTCAATATTGTAATATATTATTATATAAATTCTAATTATATAATATCTCAAAATTAATGATTATTAACAACAAAATTCTTAATACACTCAAAATAACGCAATCCTTACTATATAAATATCTCAAAATTATAATATTGTTATTACATAAACTCTCAAAATTATAATATATTATTATATAAATATCTCAAAATTAATGATTCTTAACAACAAAATTCTTAATACATTCAGAATAACACAACACGTTACATTAAATGCTACAGCAGTGTCTTAAAATAGAAAAATCTTCGCGCAGTCTCCGAGGAACCTAGATCGAGAAGTACAATCGGTGAAGAGAACTACGTTTGTATTTTAAAATTTTTAAAATTTCGTTTGAACAAAAATTTTAGTCACTGTCTGATCAAATAATGACTCTCGCCTACTACGTGGACCGATAAAAATCAATAATAGAGGGGATAATCAGTGAGCCAATTACATAGACTATTTGTTCACCGCGCAGTTTGACCGTGTTTATTTTGGAATTCGCGGTAAATATTCACCGCGTTGGGTGAGATGGATCACGTATGCACGTAGCGGAATCATCTTATTTGCGCAGGAGTTAATTGCCGCCACAGGAGCGCTCTGAAATTTCCGTCGTCGGAGCGTCACGTCGCTCGGCGCCACGAATTTCATATATAATCTAGTCGCGTTAATTCGACGACGATTCTTTCCCCTTACGATTAAGCGATATTTACGGAAGCATTGATCGTCGTATTTAATTATCCGCGCGCTCGAGGATGATGCTCGCGCGCGACGAAGAAGCTGCAGTTCGCGATACCAGATGCAACATCATCGGAGCAGCGCGTAATATCAGCTTATGAGCACCGGAGAACGTTCGATACGAAACGTTGTGGTGATTACCCGGCGACCGATAGGCAAATAATTAGCCAAACGGGGACATTTCGATAACAATCCATCTGCGTCACTTGCCGTTTCTCATTGGCGTAATCCGTTCAGTTACAAATGCTCATCGATCTTCCCTCTCTCTGTATACAACGATCGAATCCTCGAAACGTCTTTCATAGACAACATCTTGCGGACGTAGATATTCTGTGACGATATTTTTTCGTAAGCATATTTCCACAAGCGTGTCGTGTGAAATATTTTGGAATTTCGCGAGCTATTAATTAAACTGGGTCGTTGTTACTATGTTAGTAAAATTTGGAACGAGTTTAAAAATATAGGTACACAAAAGCTATTATGAATATATTTGCTAATATTTTTGTAAATATTTTTTATAAATATATTACGTGTGAATATTTTGGAATTTCGCGAGCTATTAATTAAACTGGGTCGTTGTGATTATGTTACTAAAATTTGGAACGAGTTAAAAAATATAGGTACACAAAAGCTACTATGAATATATTTAGTAATATATTTGTAAACATTTTTTATAAATATATTACGTGTGAGTATTTTGGAATTTGGCGAGCTATTAATTAAACTGGGTCGTTGTGATTATGTTACTAAAATTTGGAACGAGTTTAAAAATATAGATATATAAAAGCTACTATGAATATATTTGGTAATATATTTTTAAACATTTTTTATAAATATATTACGTGTGAGTATTTTGGAATTTCGCGAGCTATTAATTAAACTGGGTCGTTGTTACTATGTTAGTAAAATTTGGAACGAGTTTAAAAATATAGGTACACAAAAGCTATTATGAATATATTTGCTAATATTTTTGTAAATATTTTTTATAAATATATTACGTGTGAATATTTTGGAATTTGGCGAGCTATTAATTAAACTGGGTCGTTGTTACTATGTTAGTAAAATTTGGAACGAGTTTAAAAATATAGGTACACAAAAGCTACTATGAATATAATATGTGGTGTTACTTGTAAATATTTTTTATAAATATATTACGTGTGAGTATTTTGGAATTTGGCGAGCTATTAATTAAACTGGGTCGTTGTGATTATGTTACTAAAATTTGGAACGAGTTTAAAAATATAGATATATAAAAGCTACTATGAATATATTTGGTAATATATTTTTAAACATTTTTTATAAATATATTACGTGTGAGTATTTTGGAATTTCGCGAGCTATTAATTAAACTGGGTCGTTGTTACTATGTTAGTAAAATTTGGAACGAGTTTAAAAATATAGGTACACAAAAGCTATTACGAATATATTTGCTAATATTTTTGTAAATATTTTTTATAAATATATTACGTGTGAATATTTTGGAATTTCGCGAGCTATTAATTAAACTGGGTCGTTGTTACTATGTTAGTAAAATTTGGAACGAGTTTAAAAATATAGGTACACAAAAGCTACTATGAATATAATATGTGGTGTTACTTGTAAATACTTTTTATAAATATATTATGTGTATTATATGAAATATTTTGAAATTTTCTAAACAGTATTAATTGGATCATCGTGATGATATTAGTAAAATTCGGTACGAGTCTAAAAATATAGGTACATACATAAAAGCTATGAATATGCTATAAATATTTTTGAGAAACACATTATGTTTCATAAATATATGAAATATTTTGAAATTTCGTGAGTTTGAATTAATAATCATGATAATAGTAGTAAAATTCGAGTCTAAAAATATAAAAGCTACCATGAATATATGTGGTGATATTTGTAAATATTCCTTTATAAATATATCACGTGTGCTATATGAAATATTTTGAAATTTCGTGAGCGATATTAATTCAATTGGATTAGTAAAGTTTGAAACCTAAAAATATAGGTATATAAAGAGCTACAAGATATCTAGTACAAGTAATACAATCGTAACATCACACAAATAGAATTATCTTTAATGCTAGCTCGTACTTTGTACAAAGCTATTTTACTAAACATCACTATCATACAAATTTATTATATTAACATTTCACTAAATATACACACCTTCAGATTGTTTAGAAATTTCACTAACACGATCACACGATATATAGAGTCTCGTTACAGTATGAACGAAATTCCAAAGTGAGTGAAGTATGAAGCACCGAACTTAATAATGAAATGAAGAATTTCGAAATATTTTCCACAAAAAATTTCCAAACACTCTGGCCGATCTTTGCGCGTGTTGCTCCCTTTGTCGTGTTTCATAACGTTGAATAAAAATTTCCAAAGAGAATCTGCACGCGTTACGAGCTGCGCGATATTCTATTTCAATACCGCGGTTATGATAGATTCATCGGTGCGGTGCGTATTCTCATAAATTACTTCGGCAAATTGCTTCGTTTAATTTCGCCCAAGTTGATGCCGTTTAATTAAACGACAAACAATTGGACAAACGGCAGGGAGGTCGAAGTTCCTTTTGTTTCCAATGTACAATGGTAAAACCACATTACCATTTGCTCGTGGAAACAATACCCTGTTCTTAACACGTTGCGAGAATGGCGTTCCCTACCTAATTAAAAAATTAGAGATCAGACGAGTTAAAGAATTTCGAACCACGGGCGAAATTATGCCGAATTCGCTCTCTCTCTCTCTCTCTCTTTTGTGTCTTTCTAATAATTTGTAACACTATAATTACTACGTAGAAATTTACTCTAATCACTTTGCTGTCTCACTTCAATGACACACGAGTCGAGAAACATCCTTTGACAAGTTGTCATATTAATTATAAAATTACGAATAAACTACAATGATTTTGTTTTTATTTGCGTATTAACTAGACGTACATACATACGTTGTTAATACTGTGAGATTAAATTGACTTTTCAAGCCAACATGCAGTACTGAAACTGATACTTGTGAATGTTAAACGAAGAATTATTTCCCTACTTAATCTTTCGATTGCAAACCACAAGTTAATATTATTCGTTTGACAATTTCACGAGAAAATAGTGAATCAATTCCACGTCGTTGATCCCCACGCTTTTACCAAATTTCCATACTATCGCTCTAAATCGGTCAAAGTATCCCTATACTTGCAACAAAGTGTGTGTCACCTGAATTTAAGAAATAGAGAATCGCCAGGGAAAATAGGCGAGGCAATGTGAAACGAAAGAAATGGAAGAACATGCATATCAATGATACAACAGTTTGCTCCGTGTCCCTTCGGGAGGATATTTCGCTTGAAGATTCATAAGCGACGAATAAAAGTCAAATGGTTTATCAACAAATTCTCCGTGGACCAACAATTCTTCGCGAGAAAATCCCAGCCGAGAAAATTTGTAAGGGAAGAGTCGCACAATTAAACGAAGTGTAGGTAAATGCAAACAGGGAGTACAATGGAACGTCGTTTATTTGTAGCTCATAGTTATACGAATAAGTTAATGCCGAATCTTTGTCATCTGTACCGCGTCGAGCGTAATTTCATTTACACAAACGCGTATTCTTGTGAATGAATACACACATTCCGTTCACACGAACGTGTCAGAATGTAAGAAATGCATTTGTATAAAATGAAGATACTCGCTGATTTCCACCAGCATCTGTTAATTTTTCGTTTACGGGATGAGGCAAGAGAGCAATTAAAATTTCTATTCGTTTCAATAGAAATTTCTGTTTATTTAAGATTTCTATTTCTATTTCCGCAATTATTCGTTTCTATTCAGAATAGAAATCCACAGATGAGGGAACGGTTGAAAGTTTTCTTAAACATTGGCTCTTTAGTTTTATTGATTGTTCAGCTATTTTTACGCTCTTACATTCAGTGAGTAGTCATCTTTTTTGATTCCTCTTCTTTTCTTTAATTTTCTTCCTAAATAAACAAAGTTTTACCATATAGAAATGTTTAACTGCGTTGATTACCAGCGACTATCAATTATCAGCTATTTTCATCTAGTGAATTAGCTTTTTTGATTCTTCTTCTTTTCTTTAATTTTCCTCTAAAGTTTTACCATATAGAAATGTTTAACTGCGTTGATTACTAGCGACTATCAATTATCAGCTATTTTCATCCAGTGAATTAGCTTTTTTGATTCTTCTTCTTTTCTTTAATTTTTTTCCCCAAATAAATAAAGTTTTACAATATAGAAATGTTTAACTGCGTTGATTACCAGCGACTATCAATTATCAGCTATTTTCATCCAGTGAATTAGCTTTTTTGATTCTTCTTCTTTTCTTTAATTTTCCTCTAAAGTTTTACCATATAGAAATGTTTAACTGCGTTGATTACCAGCGACTATCAATTATCAGCTATTTTCATCCAGTGAATTAGCTTTTTTGATTCTTCTTCTTTTCTTTAATTTTCCTCTAAAGTTTTACCATATAGAAATGTTTAACTGCGTTGATTACCAGCGACTATCAATTATCAGCTATTTTCATCCAGTGAATTAGCTTTTTTGATTCTTCTTCTTTTCTTTAATTTTCTTCCCCAAATAAATAAAGTTTTACAATATAGAAATGTTTAACTGCGTTGATTACCAGCGACTATCAATTATCAGCTATTTTCATCCAGTGAATTAGCTTTTTTTGATTCTTCTTCTTTTCTTTAATTTTCTTCCTAAATGAACAAAGTTTTACCATATAGAAATGTTTAACTGCATTGATTACCAGCGACTATCAATTATCAGCTATTTTCATCCAGTGAATTAGCTTTTTTGATTCATCTTCTTTTCTCCTCCAGTAAACAAAGTTTTACCATATATAGAAATGTTTAACTGCGTTGATTATCAGCGACTATCAGCTACCAATTATTTTATGCCTCTATATTTCATTCAGTAAATTATCTTCTTCGATATTCCCCTGCTTTTTAATTCTCTCCTCCGGTGAACGAGGTCTCGTCGTGTAGAAATAGAAAAAGAAAAAAAAGAAGGGAAACGAAACGAAAAACATTAGAAAACACTGTCACCACGCCGAAACGACAAACTATTTCGCCTTTCCACGTCCCGTGTCACGAGTTCATGTTTCCTGTCAAGCTCTCGTGAAAAAAAAAAAAAAGAAAAACAATCCACTCAATTTGAATGATTTTATCTTCCCGGGCAATTTCGGTGAACAGTCGGCGGCGAGAACGCTTGAAAAAGAGGGGCTAACGCGTTTCCCGCGATAGGAAAAAAATTGTTTCAACAGGACGAAACAAATTTCCGACAAACAGAATGGAGAGAGAGAGAGAGAGAGAGAAACGACGACGACTACGACGACGACAAAACGGTGGAAAAAAAGAACGAAAGAGTTCCGGATCTACCCGCGACCTGTCGTAATTAAACTCGTTCATCCTGATTGGAATCCAACGAGAAGGAGAAAAAGTGTCGAGGGGCGAGTCATCGAAAAATTCGCGTAGCGTTTCGTAAACGATTCGATTCGATTCGCTCGGCAAGCTTTCGCCATTATCAGGGAAATTCTACTTCCTGTGGATCGGCACGGCGGGGCGGAAGGGGGAGAGGGGAAATGAATTCGAGCGACGGGAGTACGTCAACCCTGATTTACGATTGGTTTCTGATTTCACGACACCGACAAATATCACGGCGAACGACTTATGCCACCACGCCAGCAAGATTCGCGAACAGATTCGTTCGCTAGCCGTTGAGATACCGAGACGCTTGAAATAAGGTCTCTGATCGTTGAATCGAGGGAACAATTTTTCCGCGGATCGTAATGAACGTTCGTTCCAACGTTCACCTCGTCTGATTGTCGACACTTGATCGATGAAAATGATCATGTCGATACTTTGATCCACGCTGGCAGCTGGTTCGCGGACCGTAACGAGTGACCGAACCGTACACAATAATTCGTCGCTTTCTTCTTCTTTTCGAACTCGTCGGTGTGATATTAATATAGATAGAAATTATTAAGAAGTAACAAATTTATTACTTTATCTGGGTTGTATTTAAAAGAAACTGAGAAAATATTGCAATTTTTGGGCAAAAATTTCTTGACACGTGTAGTACGTCATTTGCAAGAGGTTAAACTGTCGTACAGAAAGCATCACGTAATGAATAAAAGATTGTAAAAAATTATAGAAAGCTATGGTAAATTTCTGGTCGAGTTTTAGTTGTTTGCTATTTCGACACTAGTTTCTTCAACAAGATGTTCATTTCGTCACCCAAAACGAAAAATCAATCTCGAGAAAATGATTGTACAACTAAAATATACTTTATTATATATTAAAAAATTATATTTTTGTTTTAACACTGGAGGAAATATAATTAATTAAAGGGAATTATAAGCCAGCGAAGTAGTCAGAAATTGAAAGAAACTGGAAGCTTATCAAAACTGTGAAAACTACGTACGAAGATTTTAAAAGAACGTCGTAAAGAGGGGGCGTTCAATCTTGAAAATCGCGGTGGATTCAGTTGTGAAAGAAAATTTACGTAGTGTCTTTACTTAGCCATTTTTCAAATGATGTGAAAACATCTCTGAAAGAAACGAACTCAGTGTTTTGAAAGTAGAGGCTTCTTTTTATAAATCCAGGCAGATTGCTTTACGATTCCTTACGAAATTGTCGCGATTCGATGTCTCGACAATTTTTCATCGATTTTCATGCGAGAATAGACTGTCGATATTTTAAATTGTTACAATCTCGCGAAGAAAGAGGCACGCACGACAAACATCATTTAGATCACGGTGAATTTAATTACGAAAAATAGTTTCTTCAGTATATATATATATATATATATATATATATATATATATATATATATAGATGTTTGAGCTCGCGGAATTTACGAGAGAAGAAGCATCTTTGTTTGAATCCCCTTTAAAATGATTCGGAAACACTTTGG